>CM057338.1:331875184-332423969 GCA_030015575.1 Agapanthus africanus | reverse complement strand
ATGTCATGAATGTCCATATTCTCGTGCTGCTTTTGATGTGTGTTGTCCATCGATGCAAGCGCGAGGCATTTGGCCGTGGCACAGTCAGCGTCCCATGTCTTGCGGACTTCTTTGTCCGTAACTGAGGATTTTGGACCTGGGATGGGCGGGGCTGAAGCCGTGAGGACATATGATACTTTATCATAAGTCAAGGCTATTTTCAGATTCCTCAGCCAGTCTTTATAATTGGTCCCATTTAGTTTATTTTTATCTAGTAGAAGCTTGAGTCCAGTCATTGGTATCTGCCATTAAGAGAGAGAAAAGAATACACTCAGCGAAAGCTCTTGCAAAGATCAGATTGGTTATTATCTTGTCTAATCGATGTCTGCCACTGCTTTAATCAAGTTTTTCTTTCAAACCTTAAAAAGAAAGCTAGCCAGGATTAATTACAGTCTACAACTTCGCTAACCGTTCAGCTAGACCAGTGTCGGTACTTGAGGGAGGTTCCCCGTGCTTTCGCACGGACCTAATTAAAGTAAACCTCGTTTTCCCAGAGGCGTAGCCCCGTTAACACCTTTCTAGACACCTAATGAGTTAGCTAATTGTAAACTGTAAAACTCTCCTGGGAGCAACTATTGCCCACAGTGGGATCGGGATCCAACCATCATATGGAAGGTATGCAATCTCATTGCAAATCTCAACACTTGAAATTCCCGATGTGGTTTTTACCCCTAGTACTTATGACCTTAACTATGGTCAACAAATCATAAGTACCAGTCAAGTTCTACCCGTCATTTCTTGATTAATTAGACCCACTCATATGACCCTTAACTATGGTCAACAAAGTCGCATGAATGTCCTAATTAATCTGCATCATATGCAGTGTAGGAAGACATCACTTAGCTACCGTACACTACGCCTTAACTAAAGTCAACAAACGTAGCACGAATATTTAGTACTCTACTTCCTAAAATGACGGAGGGTTGCGGATGATTTTTAAGAAAATCTTTAACGCTTTGAACTTGATATCGTCGTAGAATCAAATGGTTTTCAAAAGGAGTGACTTGTGCTCCGCAGTTTTGAAAAGTAGCTTTTTCATAAAGAGCCGAGTGGTTTTCAAATCCGATTCTACAACATCTTTTTAGGTTTATTTTCTTTACATTAATCATATTAATGTAGTCCCATCATTTAAGTCCTTAAGCTAATCACAGAAAAGAAACGAAAATACAACGTACGCTTATGCCATCCGCATTCGCCGCAATGTTCCGTTATGCACCGTTAGGTTACTTAACTAACGGCATACCGGGACGGGACTAGCGTGGGTGTAAAACATAAGCAACGTCTACTATATATCTCATATATAATATATCATTCGTCTCAGATATCACAGAGCACAGGCAGCAGAAACATATATATAATGTGGGATATACTAGGACGTCTGTATTTAATATTTAGCCAACAATAGAAAATACGGATTCCACGGTCGCGATGAATAGCCAAGCCCACACCCCTAGACCCCTACGAGAGCGGCAAGCGGCCCTACCAATCCTGGAGTTTAGGAGACCCGGTCTCGACTCCTCGAGATGGCCTCCCACTGAACCCCAGAACCCGGTCACTTGTGCTCCCCTCCTTGGGTCTATCCTAATGCGGAAAAGTAAATAATATACAACACTGGTGACATCAACCTCAACCCGGAAGTGCCCCAAATAAAAGAATATTACATTACATTTGAATTTTACATGAATGAAAAATAAAACTCTCATCTCACATAAAACCCCCGGCTATTGAATCGCGACAATCCTGCACATCATATCTCAGCAACACATAATATCATATATCATCAATGTAAGTAAGTATGCGTACCCCGATTGTCGTTGATGTATAGCAACGAAACCGGCGATAAGCGACATACTACACTTACGGTCACAGAAAAGAAAGTGTAAAATTACAATATTTGGAATCCACATTCTCTTTAGACATCGTAAATCCGAGATATCACATACCTCGCATTTCATGCTTAACTATATGAATTCCACATATTGTATCACATTCCAGATAAATAGACAGTATTAAACATTTCGATCGAATAATCAAATACCCAAAATTTCCTAAAGCTCAACACTTGAGCGGAGTTCAAAAAACCCGGAATGTGTCACAGTAGTAGCGGTCCAGCCGTAGAAGGGTCAAGCCAACGCCTCACATGTGGCACGCCGTACTTCCTCAAACCCTAAGGTTCAAAAGGCAGTTCAAGACGGTCACATAATCGAGTTAAGGTTTGTTGTCTTCTAGAGGGTCTACCACAAAACTTGCACGCATTTCCGAAAGATTTAAACTCGAGAAAAGATTCAACACTTGAAAATTTTTCGTGACAGGAAAAAGTGAGTTAATGATATCCGTTCGAACTTTTTAATACTTTCTAAATTATCCGAAAAAAGCACGAAATTAAAATTCCGATCAAATCACCGAGTCCAAAACCATCCCCAGAATATTCAACACATGAATCAGATTAAACATACCTAAAACAATATACAAGCAGGTATAGGCATTACTGTGTAAATAAGAAGCTATGAAGCCTCTGTACGGCCGCGGAGCTGCGGCCCAAGCAAGGTATGGCCGCGGTTCCGCGGCGGCTTGTACGGCTCATGGCTTCGTATTTCACAGTGTTGCTTAGATTTTCCTGCTGTATTTTTTTAAGTATTTTTAATTCTGAAAATAACACAATTTCAAAAAAAGTCCAGAGAGTGTTCAAAATCCGTATTTTTTGGTTCGATCGGAGTTTTAACTTCGTTAAAGTGTCGCCTAAAGTTCTAGGTCGGCTCTGATACCAATGTTAGGTATACCTAGCACCTAATGAAGGGTTTGGAAGCATCACATGTCTCAAAATTAAATTTTTAAGGTGCTAAGTGAACATACAAAGAATCATCACTAGAATTTTAGGGTTTCTTAAACTTGAACAACATCACAAGTAACAAAGGCTAGGGTTTTGAGAGTACAACCTTTGTAGCTCCCTACGCTAGACTCCTTGGCCACTTGAGGGTTGGAAAAAGGTTCGCTTGAGGTCTTCTAATGTCCATGATGATCCACCCGAAGCTCCTTTGCCCAAAGCTCCTTGCTTTACCCGATATGTGAAAGAAGTAAAGCAAACACCCTACACAAACCGGCTAGATGTGTGTAGTATGATGATGTGGTTGTTTTTCTATAATCAAAACTCTTTCTTTTATCAACCTCACTTAAAGAAAATTATCAAGAGAGGAAGAAGAAGATGGTGGCTTTTCTTTCTCACAAAAGGAAAAGAGATAAGAATGAATAAATGAAATGAGAAAGAATAATATATTTAAATTCCTTCTCACTTCAACCATGGTTAGAATTATCTAGATCTTTTTCAAAATGAGTTAAAAGTAAAAGGATAATTAACTCAAGGTTAATAAGTGGTTGAAGCATGGTCAAAGATGACAAACTCTAACCTCTTGTGAATTATCCTTTCCATTTTACAAAATGAAAAATAAATAGATAATTCTATCATGTAAGTCTTGTATTGCCACCAAACTTGTATCAACAACCATGATACTATGTATGCATGTATGTATCCATGCACATCATCATGTGCATACATGTATGCATACAAAATTGAAAAAGAGTTTGATTAAAGAATTAATCTAAGTCATTTGTAAAATCAACACTTGATTTTACAAACCGGTCATATCACATACGACCCGACCAATAGAAAATGCCCGATTAATATACGGTATCACATATCCGTATTTAATCGGGTCCCCGCGCATATCTCATATGCACGCCACATCTTTTCGCCTGAGCCAGGAAACTTCATTGTGGGACTCTAAGACTCGTCAATACGCCGGCAGTAGGTAATGATCATATCAAATACCTACAAGCCGCAAGCGGTCAGCTAAACGTAACGGCCACCCGGGTATTGAGCGATCAGAAGAAAACAAGCGAACCTGTTACAACTCCCGTCGAGCCAACCGGCAACACTACCGTACAGTCCAGTCTCTTCGTCAGATATGCTGCATATCGAGTCTAGGGATGGTAACGTCGACCCCAATAACTCAATAAGTCGTGCCGATGAAAGGTCTATAACAGATTGAGAAACTACTGATAACACTTATCAGTAAATCTCAACAGCCCTGGCCAGGGACTTACTGATATAGCCAGTCGGGCACAGCACAGCATCAACTCCCAATACCGGGAGAGACGAAACCCCTCCTATCGCTCATCGCCTTCGTGTGTCTCGGGACTGTACCCAACGGCCACCTGTTTGCACGACTCAGTAGATCCGTGGTAGGGTAGTAATCAAAGTACAGTGGGAGAACACACAAGACTCTATGACGATCTCGGGTCTACAGACTAACCTGCACCAGTGTCACCTGAGAACTGCTATCCGACGATAGATATAATTCCATATAGGAGTTCTCCGTGAGTCCGTCCAGTGTACCCAGTCACCACTGAGCACCCGTATACGATCTCGATGTCAAACATCGATGAATGTGGGAACATCCATCGCCCATCATATGGGTCTAGTATCATATACGCTAGTCTACACTGGTATATCGATGCCCCGTCTCGATACACCTACGACTAGGGACATTCCAGGATATGCTTATAAACTACTGATGTCCCACTAGTATGATCTCTATCATAATCACAGTAGTCAAGTCTATATCCTCAGGGCTTTATCAACATGTATGAATGAATAAAAGCATGATCAAATCAACATGTCAGATAAAGAAGAACCAGATAGCATACTATCATGTCGAGCAAGAATGTACACTGAATATATATATACATGCATAAATACATCCACTATCATATAATGGCCTCTAGGGCATACATATATCCAACAATCTCCCACTTGCACTAAGGCCAGTTCTTGGCGTATCTCATACCCAACATCTCAAAAAGTCGCTCATGTTGCGGCTGAGGGAGGGCCTTGGTGAGTGGATCCGCGGCGTTATTCTTTGTGTCGACTCTCTTAATCTCGATCTCGCGGCGATCTACAATCTCCCGGATCAAATGAAAGCGCCTCAGGATGTGTCTGGATCGCTGATGGGACCTGGGCTCCTTGGCTAACGCCATAGCCCCATTATTATCACAATACAATGGTATTGGATCAATAATGGTTGGAACTACTCCTAGCTCCGAGATGAACTTCCTCATCCAGACGGCTTCCTTGGCGGCATCATTCGCAGCAATGTGCTCAGCTTCCATCGTAGAGTCTGCAACAGTATCCTGTTTGGAACTCTTCCAACTTACCGCCCCTCCATTGAGGGTAAATACAAACCCAGAGATAGATTTGCTGTCGTCCTTATCGCTCTGGAAGCTCGAATCGGTAAAGGACCCATGTTTCGCCTGGCTTCATTTTGACCACAGATTCCGCCATCGTATTGCGTATTGGACCCATGTTTCGCCTGGCTTCACCCGGGCGTTAATTAGTGCAGTAATCGAAGTACGCTCGCTAGCGCTTGCGAATCTCTGTGTAAACAGCAACCCGCAAATGTCTTGATAGAGTCATTTGGAAGTTCAGAATACCACTCGAACGCCGTCTCCGACAAGCTGCCAACAAACTGGCAGAGCAGAAGTTTATCATCACATCTAGTGTTGCCGCACAGGGCTCTGAATTGAGCGACGTGCTGATGCGGATTTCACGTCCCTTTATATACATGGAATTTAGGGATCGTATATCCCGGTGGGTACCTTATTTGATCGTACCAACTCGGATAGGGTCGTCCAGTTTTAACGATCTGCCCAGCCGCTTCATTCACCTGGTGAGCCCATATTTGCTGAGCAATGTAATCATCCAGAGCGGCCTTAGAGATTGTCTCCTCTTTGGCTGCTGAAAGAGCCGGAGGAGGGTTCGATGTCTCCCCTCTGTCGTCTTCAATGATAATCGGGGGTCTTCAGCTGGAGGTTCCGGCTGTAACATCATCCCGGCCATATCTTGGAACAAGAGAGCCATTCGTTTTATGTTGGCTACTTGTTCCGCGGCCTCTTTTTCTTTCCTCTCGAGCATTCTTCGGAGGAAATCAACATCAGTCTCTTGTTCCTGACGTTGCTCCGAGGTCTCCGGATTTTCTTTTGGCCCAGTGAGTGCGGCCATTTCAGTCAGCATCTCCAGAAGTTTATACTGCTGTTGTTCCTGAGCCTTCATTATCGATCGGGTAAGCGGTCGATGGCCCATCGAAGCACGGCTTTCCTCTTTTCCGGAAGCCATATAAACGGTATGTATTACCATGCCCCCAGACTTTGGACGTTTAAGTTCAGCGTCCTTGCGGTTCACCGCGGTCACATGGGCTTTCTCTGTCCTCCTTCTCTTGTGAGCATTTGAAGTTGAGGGGGCCGTTGCAGCGGGCACCCAAACGGATGACATTCTTTGTGGTACCACATGATGGCTCTTTTCTTGTTGGGCCTTAAGCTTCTTTGGCCGGCGAGAATAGTCCTGGTCAATCACCGATACCTGGACCTGTCGCCAGACTTTGTAGATTCTGGAAGAAAACCGTTGAGGGGGATGCTCCGGCCTCGTTTCTGTAACATTCTCCACGGGTGGAGGAGATCTTTTCAGTACGGCGGTGGGTGAATTCCTGCGCACCCTGTTAAGCAACTCAAAGCTGTTCCCAGTTGGAACAGCAGCATTGACTTCCACCGTTGGGGCCGGTGGAGTTAACCCAGACGGAGAGCTGCCCCCGACCTTCCTTACTCGACGCCAGTGACGACGGCGAGCATGTCGTGCGGATGATGTTGGTTCAGCTCCGGGGATGGCTTCGTCGTGCCCCCTGTTCTGGTCAGGTGTTGCCGGTATCAACCTCTTGAAGACCGACGCCCATTGAGCGGGGACGGCCAACCTATCAAAAGCAGACTTTCGCACAGGAGGAGAAGTTTTGACGGCTTCGTTTAGGGCGAAAGCCGGAGCAGTCAGTCTAGCGAAGACCGATTCCTTGGCAGGAGAAGCCGCTTTGACGACTTCAGGAGCAGGGATGGCTATCCTTTTTGGAATAACCCTTTCTGGTATTACGGGCTTCTTCATGGGCCCATTGGAGCTCTGGCCCAGTCTGTTAAAAACTGAGGCAGTGAAGTTGGGCAACCCGTTGAGAGGGGCCGCAGTAGTAGTGAGCCGATCAAGGACCGACTTCTTAGGAGCTTCTGACGGTAAAGGAGGATTGAAGCTCATCGGCGGGATCATGGTCCTGAAGAATAGCCCCGTGGTGTCTTGAGTTACTTGCTCCACCGACATCTTGAACAGGGAGGCCGCTTGGGCCCCGAAGGTTACACCTCCAGATGAGGCAGAACGGGAGTTGCAGTTGCAGCTGGAGCAGTTAGAGGCCATTTGATGTCCTGTTTTCTGCACGGGAGCAAAACCAAATCTTAGTACCTCGAACCCAAGGGCAACCATATAAAACCGTGATTCGTTCGCGAACACGACACACGAAGTATGAAGTGGAAAGAGGAAAAGATCCCACCGGGCGTGCCAGAATCTGTTCTTCGCCGAAAGACGCGACCGGGACATTGGGACGTCCGGGCCTGAATTCCGAGGGCAGATGCTATTTGATGCTATCCGTCCACCTCTCCGAAGATGCCAAGTTGATTTATGACACCTTGTATCGAAGGTTTAAACGGATGCGGCCGATGTAGCAGACTTCGTCAGATTCCCCCTCATTGAGGGGTTTTTGATTGTGGGGACGCTCTTCCCTACAGGCGCAAGCCCCTGCAGTTAATTATGCTACCGCATCGCGATAACCACTTTCTCCTTCTCCAGATGGTCACTTTGTGTCGTGTGTGTTTGTTTTGTTTTTGGTTGCCCGTGGATTGTATACGGAGACTAATTTATTCTGTCGCCCGTAGGGCGTGGATTAGTCCAAATCCGTATCTTCTTAGATTTGGGTTTGGGTTGGGTTTAAGGATACGTTAGTCTCATTTGAGACTAAGATCAACTTAACGGGATCGTTTAGATCCAACAAAAGAGCATTTGGACTCTATTGTTTAGTTTAGGGACATTGCGGTCGATTACCAGTTTAAAGACATGGTGGTCCATTACCAGTTTAAGGACATGGTAGTCCAAGGTTAAGGACATCGTAGTCCATGGGTTTAAAGGGACCCCACAGTCCGAGGTTAAGGACATCGTAGTCCGTGGGTTTAAAGGGACCCCACAGTCCAGTTAAAAGACGTCATAGTCTATGAAATGTGTGGTTGTCGGGACCCGTCACCTCTCTGAAGACGTTGAAGGATTACAACGACAAATATCAGAGGAGTAAAGAGATGTACTGTAACACCTTAGGCTGTGTTTAGGGGTTAATTATATTTTAACATATAGTTTTTAATAAAAAGTTTACCAAATTGAGTTTCAAATATTTTATCCTATTTAATGAGTATTTTATTAGAATTTTTCTAGGCATACACACACTTGTGCATGTAAACTAGGGTTTTATTTGGGGTTAAACCATGATTAGCAAGCATGGTGGATTAACCCATTTTCTTTAAGTTAATTGATTTTTATTAAGTATTTTGGGTTTTAATTATGTGTTGTTTTTTTTTGGAAATGATTTTCTTTGTTGACTTGGTGAGAGAGAGGGGGTATGGGCTTCATGGTTGAGCCATGCTCATTTAATGAAGAGAGAGGGAGAGTGAAGGGGGTTGACCAACCTAACTCTCATTTCTCACTCTCACTTCTCACAACTCTCACTCACACACATCACAAGCAGCAGAAGAAGAGGCAACAGCAGTAGAGGAGGCAGCAGCAAGCAGCAGCATCAGCTGCAGCCCAAGCAGCAGCATGATGCATGGAGCAGCAGCAGCAATAGCAGCTCCAGCAGCCACAACAGCCTCCCATCTTCTCCTCCTCCTTTCTCCTTGCACCTAGGGTCTAGTAAGGTATAATCTCTGAGCCTATTTCCTAGTTTGATAGCTTGTGTGTTAAATAGCTTCGATTAGTGTTAAAAGTGAGATTTTGTGCTTGTAATGGTGAATTGTGTGGACTTTTGTCTAAGTGATGTTAGTATTGGTTAACCTGGCCGAATTAAGTGTTATTAGAGCCAAGTAAACCTAGATAAACTCCAGATTTCACTAAATACCATAGGGTTTCCTTTTTGTGCAAAATTTAGCGTTTTTAAGCGATATTGTAGCTTTCTGTGATCTGCTTGTGACCCGTTTGTTTCAGATAAAATCTGAGTTAACTGTAGACTACTTGGGAGACCCTGACCACACCACCAGAATACGAGACCCCCATTCCACCTTGAGGCAGCCGGTTTATTCGTTCTGGCCGCAATTTGCGGCCAGATGAGGGAGTCTTTGGATTGGGTTTGCTTGGATAGGAGTCTGCTGTCTTTTTAGGGCCAGTGGTATGTGCAATTTTGTAAGTTTACTTCTGTAGGAAAATCTGGGACGATATATCGCTTTTCTAGTACGTTTAGTTCGCGCGATACGCGCGATACGTGAGTGGGTTCTGTGATCCAGCGTGTCGCGGCGTGTCGGGATAGTTTTAGACGCGTATACACACGTTTTAGCGTATCGTACACGAGCGCGTTTAGTTCGCGACACGAGTGTATCGTTTGACTTCAATATCGCGTTTTGCGAGATATTTGCTTATGTGGATTTTCCTTGTGTGAATTCTAGATTCGCAGGCGGGTACGTCGGACGAAGCAAAGAAAGGGAAGCAGGTGGTCGGCTACGAGTAGCGCACGACCAGGTGAGTAGATTTAACATCTACGGGGAAATCGCCCGTATGGCGTTAAGCGTCAGGGCGTGTTAGGATATTTAGTCGTAGATGTTCATATGGACTATAGTACCATACCTTATTGTTGCATATAGAAATGATAGCATAGAACACTGCACTGTCACTAACGGTTCAAGCTGCATGAGCACTATTTGTATGTTACACCCACACCGTTAGTGATTGCCATGACACTCGCACTATAGGATTGCTACGTATTATACATATCGTTGATTGTCGCATCATTGATGATTGTCATGACTTGTCGCATATACACATATATTGATATTCTCATACCTGCGCACATGCACACTGTATATTCATACCAGTGCACACATATATTGATATTTCATACCTGCGCACATGCACACTGTATATTCATACCAGTGCACACATATATTGATATTCTCATACCTGCGCACATGCACACTGTATATTCACACCAGTGCACACATATATTGATATTCTCATACCTGCGCACATGCACACTGTATATTCACACCAGTGCACACATATATTGATATTCTCATACCTGCGTACATGCACACTGTATATTCACACCAGTGCACACATATATTGATATTCTCATACCTGCGCACATGCACACTGTATATTCACACCAGTGCACACATATATTGATATTCTCATACCCGCGTACATGCATACTGTATATTCACACCAGTGCACACATATATTGATATTTTCATACCTGCGCACATGCACACTGTATATGCATACCAGTGCACACATATATTGATATTTTATACTTGTGCACATGCACACTGTATATTCACACCAGTGCACACATATATTGATATTCTCATACATGCGCCATGCACACTGTATATTCACACCAGTGCACACATATATTGATATTCTCATACCTGCGCACATGCACACTGTATATTCATACCAGTGCACACATATATTAATATTTCATACCTGCGCACATGCACACTGTATATTCATACCAGTGTACACATATATTGATATTCTCATACCTGCGCACATGCACACTGTATATTCACACCAGTGCACACATATATTGATATTCTCATACCTGTGCACATGCACACTGTATATTCACACCAGTGCACACATATATTGATATTTTCATACCTGCGCACATGCACACTGTATATTCATACCAGTGCACACATATATTGATATTCTCATATCTACGCACATGCACACTGTATATTCACACCAGTGCACACATATATTGATATTCTCATACCTGCGCACGTGCACACTGTATATTCATATCAGTGCACACATATATTGATATTCTCATATCTGCGCACATGCACACTGTATATTCATACCAATGCACACATATATTGATATTTCATACCTGCGCACATGCACACATTATATTCATACCAGTGCACACATATATTGATATTTCATACCTGCGCACATGCACATTGTATATTCATACCAGTGCACACATATAGTGATATCTTCATACTTGCATGGATTTACGCATTGAGATATATTGTTTCCATGATATTTCTGGATTTGGGAACCGTGGATATTTCAAAAGAGAATATGTAATTGTTTTAAAACCCGGTTACCCTTGATATGATATTTCAGTGCGTCCACCATGTGTTTTCTCGGTGCTGAGAGCGACATGTGAAACCCGATTCGAGGAGGCGGATGAGGCCAATTGTGGGTATATGGTGGACCCGGTATGGTACCCCGGGGCGAGAACGGATCGCTGTGTAGTAGACGGTGAGCATGGCAGAGGGACTACTACCTACCGGTGATTGGTTAGACCCGGCGGTTATCCGGAGGATACTGATCAGAGATGAGAGATGGATACGAGACGATCCGTACTGCCGTGGCCGAGGGCTGATTCCGCAGACGGAGCCCGATACTTGAGGATTTACGTGTCGATGCTAGACACGTTGATTCATGATATTTAGTGTGCCGATGCTAGGAATTCATGATTCTCTGAGATTTACATGATTTGGGTATATGGATGGACACCGATTATTTTCCACGTTGATTATTGCATACCCTGATCATCCTATATAGATGTCATTAGATTTCACATGCTATGCACGATTATTGCATACCCTGCTCATCCTATATAGATGTCATTAGATTTCACATGCTATGCACGATTATTGCATACCATGCTCATTCTATATAGATGTCATTAGATTTCACATGCTATGCACGATTATTGCATACCCTGCTCATCCTATATAGATGTCATTAGATTGCACTTGCTATGCACGATTATTGCATACCCTGCTCATCCTATATAGATGTCATTAGATTTCATTTGCTATGCACGATTATTGCATACCCTGCTATCATTTAGAGATGTTGTTAGATCGTACTTGATGCATGATTTCTGCTTATATAGTTCATCATATAGATGTTATCTGTTGGCATAGGTTAGAGTATCGCAGCACGTGCATACTCGCGATTACCTTTATATGTTATCTACTATTCACGAGTTGGCAACTCACCCCCGTTGTGCCACAGTGTTTGCAGGTTGCCCTTCGGAGTAGTCGTGGCAGGCTGCTTTCTAGCATCTTTTGACACAGATACCCTATAGTTGGCGTACTAGCTCTTTTGCTGATAGGTGGGTTTGGTGCGGTATCTGTTTATCTTTCAGTTATGTACATTGTTGTATCTAGTACTCTCCATCTACCACTTATGTATTGACTTAGAGACCAGTTGTGAGGACGATATATATTATTTTATTTTCTGGTGTCGAGCTCATTGTGAGCCGACTTTACTTATGCAGTTCTTATCCTTTGTGATGTTTTCCACTTATTGCTCATTTCTTCGCTACGGCGTCGTATATTGCTACCGTTGTGATTGTCTACTTGAGATTTTCTTAACTTTTTAGCAAATGTTCCTATTAAATGTTTAGACACTCTATACTTTTATTGGTTTGATTTCTGGGTTTCGGCTTACTTAGTCGCGTTACGTCTGTAGACGTTACGTGGTTAAGTGCCGGTCACGGGCCAAACTTTAGGTCGTGACATGCACCCTCAAACCAATTTGAGTTGGTTGAATGATCTGTAGTCCCATTTGAGGCTGAGATCTGTTAAAATATTTATGAGCAGCTGGGCTCAATTAATATGAGTTGAGGACTTATGGCCAACCTTGGGTTAAGTCCAATCAGGTTAAAATGTTTAACATTTTTATTTTGGGCTGTTAAGCCTTTATTTGGGCTTGGCCCTTTTAACAATGCTGAGCATTTTGTCTTTTATTGAATGCTGAGCATTCATCATAGATCTGGGATTTATTAGAATACATTTTATGTTCTGTTAGCGCAACACATGGTGCGCTTGGCGCTTTGCGCCAGTCAAAAAGCGCAGTGCGCTTCTGCCACGTGGCGCATACGTGAAGGACACGTGTCGCGCTTAGCGCTAAACGCCAGATGATGGGCGCATTGTGCCAGTTTATGAGCGTAGAGCGCTGGTTTATGAGCGCATTGCGCTTCTAGTTTAGTGGCGCGCACGTGAGTGACACATGGCGCGCTTGGCGCTGAGCGCCAGCCCATGAGCGCAGTGCGCTGTTTCAGAAGCGCAAAGCGCTAGTTGTTAAGCAGTATATGCGTGATTGACACGTGGCGCATTTGGCGCTGAGCGCCAATCCAGAGAGAGCAGAAGCGCAGTTCAAGAGCGCAAAGCGCATCTGATCAATTCTATGATCTGAGAAATAATTTATGTTCTATTAAAAGAGACTTTGTCTCAGGATCTAAGAACAACCGTTCTTATTTTGTTTCAATCTCTTATATTAATGAAAGGGTTTGCCTTTATGGATCTATGATCCTTAATAGAATTGAATTATTCTCCCTTCCTATTTATAATGAGATTTTCATGATCTCTTTGAGGAAGACTTTTAGTCTTATAGATCTATGATCTGTGAGAAGTAAGTTCTTCTTTGTTTTATGATGAGATCTTTTTGATCTTTTTATAAAAGACCTTGGTCTTTGTAGATGTATGATTTTTTAAGAAGAGAATTCTTCTTTTTTAATTATGAGATGATTTCATCTCTTTGTTTATCATCATTCTTTTTACCTTGAAGAAAAAATCTTCTTTCAAGAGCTTGCTCTTTTAATTTTCTTTAGATCTCCAAACTTATGGGGGAGTTCCTCTCTCTTTCTGTATATATGAGATTTGAAGTCCAGGGGCCTTTTTATAGGGTAGGCTGATTTGTTGAATCAGTTAAAGAGATCTTTCCTCCAATTGATTTGGGAAATTTCCCATCGTTGGATATTTCATCCAAGGGCTTCTGATTTACAGAAGGTAGTCTTCTTTTTATTAATAAGATTGGGAAATCTTTCCAAACAGAATTTATTCTGTATTTTGGTGATTTTTTAACCACCATTGGATCATTGATCCAACGGTGCTCTGATTTACAGAGCACAATTTTGTTATTTGGAAAGATTTTGAGAAATCTTTCCTTAACAGAATTTAATTCTGATTAATTAATGATTTATCATTATTATTAGATCTTTGATCTGACAGTGGGGAGCTTTTAGTTCTAGCGCACCCGTGCTTTGCACGTGGTGCGCTGCTTAGAGTGCAGCGCACTTAGCGCTAGCGCACCCGTGCTTTGCACGTGGTGCGCCACTCAGAGTGCAGCGCACACGTGCTTTGCACGTGGTGCGCTGCCTAGGGCGCAGTGCATTTGGTGCTGGATCTGAAGCGTTGCTTCATTTTAAAATTTGAATTTTGAACAGAGCTTTGCTCTGATTGGGGGAAACAGGGGTGTTGCAATTTTCGAAAAGCCTTCTATGAATCTTCGATAGTATCCTGCTAATCCCAAGAAACTTCGAATGTCCTTCACTGTCTTTGGTGTCGGCTATTCGCTTACTGCTGATACTTTAGCTGGATCCACAGAGATTCCTTCGCCTAAAACGATATGCTCGAGAAATCCGACTCGATCTAGCCAAAATTTGCACTTTCTATACTTGGCATAGAGCTGATGTTGTCGCAAAGTCTCCATGACAATCCTCAAATGTTCAGCATGTTCTTTCCAACTCTTAGAATACACCAGGATGTCGTCGATGAATATGACAACGAACCTGTTTAGGTACTCTCCGAAAACTTGGTTCATCAGATTCATGAATATGGCTGGTGCACTGGTCACTCCAAATGGCATCACGAGAAACTCATAATAACCATAGCAGTCCTGAATGCCGTCGAACTTTGAGAAAACTCAAAACCCACTTAGCTGATCGAACAGATCATCGATTCACGGTAGTGGATACCTGTTCTTTATCATGACTTCGTTTAGAGCTCAGTAGTCAATGCACATTCTGTATGAACCTTCCTTCTTCTTCACAAACAAAACTGGAGATCCCCAACTTGAAGTACTGGGACGAATCCATCCTTTCTTCAAAAGTTCGTCCAGCTGAGTACGTATCTCCTTCAACCCTTCTGGACTTAACCGATACGGTGTTTTGATCACCGGTTGTGCACCAGTACTAAGTCAATACTGAATTCAAGAGCTCGATCGGGAGGCAAACCTGATATGTCTTCAGGAAATACATCGTCGAACTCTCGAACTACCTCTGGCTTCGATTCTTCCTCTGCTTGTAGTGTTGCAACCATGGCTTTCTTTGGTTTAGCTTTGCACGTGCTAGGCTCCAGTGTACGGTCTCTACTCTTGAAATAAAAGACCGGATGATCTGGAATCTCGAACACTACCCTCCTTTGACGACAGTCGATGGTAGCGTAAAAGGTTCCTAGCTAATCCATACCCAAAACAACATCGAAATTCGGTTTGTCCAGCACCTTGAAGTCAGCATAAAATTCTCTGCTGCAGACGACTAGTGGACACAGGTCGTATCCCAAAGTTGCCTTTAGAACGCCATTCCCTGAACTGACATTCCATATGGATACGAGTGGTTTAACTGGAATCGCATGAGTTCGGACAAACCATTGCGTTGTAAAACAATGTGATGCTCCAATATCGAAGAGAGCTAGTGCAGGAAGTGAGGCTACTGTAGGGTGTTTTTCGTCACCCCATTGAGATGGGAATACACGCGCGCTTGTCAGGCGTACTACAGATTCCCCCTGCCTAGGGTAGGCGGCGGTTTATTGATTGTGGGGATTCGAATCTCCGGTAGTCTTGTACTAAGCTGCCGTTAATTACCTCTCGCCTTTGGAGCGAGGGAACCTCTGATTGATGGGTCAAACTGGTCATGCGAACTCAATGTGCAGTGTATGTATGTTTTGAAAGGGTTTTGGAGATATCGGAGTCCCCGCAGAGTTTTTACGGGGGTCCCGCTACCCGGATAGTGGGCTGGGGGTCAAGGGCGCTAGCAGCCCCCTTGCGGGGTGCGGGGCAGCGCCCTGTTAGAAATTTTTTCTAACGGGTAAAGTGTTGTGGAGTGTGGGAAAAAGTAGGATGAGAAGCGTCTTAAAGACGCTAGGGAGCTGGGCGCTTAGGCGCTTGCGCCTCACGTACCCGGCATATGGGAGCTGGGCGCTAGCGTCTCACGTGCCTGGGACGTGGGCGCTAGCGCCTCACGTGCCCGGCGCTGGGCGCTAGCGCCTCACGTATCCGGCACGTGGGCATGCCTCACGTGCTCGACACGTGGGCGCGCTGGGCGCTGGACGTTTGGGCGCCGGCGGAAAGAAGGGGGGCTTTTAGCCCCGGAAATAGGAGTTAAACTCCGAAAGAGGATCTTTTATTTATGGAGTTAAACTCCAACAGATTTTGAATGGAGTTAAACTCCTAGAAATTTTTGGAAATGATCAAAGGGAATCCTTTTTTTCTCCTCTTTGGCCCTGGATCTTCTTTTAGGCGTTGGATCTTCCCAAGGTGGGATTTTTAGAGATGGGTCTTGTTCCCGCCAAAATTTTGGCTCAAAACCCACTCCCTTGTAAAATAATAACAATAAAATAAATATAATAATAATAAAAGGAAAAACTCCACATGCAAAGAATGTAACAAATGCTTCAAAGCCAAGAGTTAAAAAATTGAAGCAACGCTTCAGATCCAGCGCTAGGCGCGCTACGCACCACGTGTCAAACACGGATGCGCTAGCGCCAGGTGCGCTGCGCCCTAGGCAGTGCACCATGTGTGCGCTAGCGCTAGGCGCGCTGCGCGCCACGTGTCAAACACGGGTGCGCTAGCGCAGGCTGCGCTGCGCTCTGCGCTTCACGCAACGTGTCAAACGTAGGTGCGCTAGCGCAAAGTGCACTGCGCTCTGAGCAGCGCACCACATGCCAAGCACGGGTGCGCCTGCGCTGGAATTATAAAAATCCCTACCGTTAGATCAAAAGATCTAATAATAATGATAAATTATTAATTAATCAGAATTAAAATTCTGTTATGCAAAGATCTTTCCAATCTTGTTAAAAACAAGAAGATTGTCTTCTGTAAAACAGAAGCCCTAGGATCAAAGATCTAACGGTGGGGAAATATCCCCAAATCAATCAAAGAAAGATCTCTTTAACTGATTTAACAAATCAATTTTCCCTATAAAAAGGCCCCTAGATTTCAAGTCTGAGAGACAGAGAGAGAAACATAGAGAAATCTCCCTAAAAATTTTGAGAAAACTCAAAGAGAGAAAAGCAAGCTTCTAGCAAAAAGAAGATCATCTTCAAGGTAAAGAATATAATTCTTGAATACAGAGATGAAATCATCTCCTGAAAAGAAGAACTATCTTCTAAAAAGATTATAGATCTACAAAAGAACAAGTTCTTTGATATAAAAGAGATCAGAAGATTCCATCATAAAAGAAGAAGTATCCACTTCATTCACAGATCCTTGATCTACAAAGGCAGTGCCTTTTCATAAATAAAGCAAGAACTTTTGTTCTTGAATCTTGAGGCAAAGCCTCCTTTAAAAAGGACATAAACTTGTTTCTCTGATCATAAATTTGATCAAGTGCGCTCTGCACTATTGAAAAGTGCCTTGCACTTATGAACTGCGCTTTTGCGCTCATTGGACCAGCGCTCAGCGCCAAAACATGCCACGTGTCAACCACAAATACAACTTGCGCTTTGCGCTTCTGAAATAGCGCACTGCGCTCATGAACCGGCGCTCAGCGCCAAACACGCCACGTGTGACTCACTGGTACGCCATTAAATCAGTGCAAAACGCTCATAAATTAAAAGCGCAATGCGCTAATAAACTAGCGCTTAGCGCTAAGCACGACACGTGTCATCTTCGTGTGCGCTACTTGGCAGAAGCGCAATGCGCTCTTTAATTGGCGCAAAGCGCCTGACGCGCCACGTGGCGCGCTGTCAGAACACATATTGTTCTGATGAATACTATGCATTCAATACAAGACAAAAGATGTTAGAACTCAATGCTCAGCATTGTTAAAAGGGCCAAGCCCAAATAGAGGCTCACTAGCCAGAATAAAAATGCTAAACATTTATTGGACTTAGCCCAAGACTGGCCATAAGTTCTCAACCCATATTAATTGGGCCTATCTGCTCATGAATATTTCAACAGATCTTAGTCCCAAATTGGACTATAGATCTTTCAACCAATTCACACTGGTTCAAGGGTATATCTCTTTACTCCTCTGATATCTGTCGTTGTAATCCTTCAACGTCTTCAGAGAGGTGACGGGTCCCGACAACCACACATAACTTCGGACTGTGGGGTCCATTTAAATCCACGGACTATGATGTCCTTACCCTTGACTGTGAGGTCTTAAAACTCACGGACTATGATGTCCTTAACCTTGACTGTGAGGTCTTAAAACTCACGGACTATGATGTCCTTAACCTTGACCGAGATGTCTTTAAACTAATATTGGACCGAGATGTCCTTAAACTACCATTGGATCACTATGTCCCTAAACTGGTAATTGACCGCAACGTCCCTAAACTAAACAATAGAGCTCAAATGCTCTTTTGTCGGATCTAAACGATCCCGTTAAGTTGATCTTAGTCTAAAATTAGACTAACGTATCCTTAACAAACGTTTAAGTTAATCTTAGTCTCAAATGAGACTAACGTATCCTTAAACCCAACCCCCAAATCTAAGAAAATATGGATTTGGACTAATCCATGCCCTACGGGCGACAACATAAATTAGTCTCCGTATACAATCCACGGGCAACCGAAAAACAAAACAAACAAACACGACACGAAGTGACCATCTGGAGAAGGAGAAAGTGGTTACCGCGATGCGGTATCGTAATTAACTGCAGGGGCTTGCGCCTGCAGGGAAGAGCGTCCCCACAATCGAAAACCCCTCAAATGAGGGGGAATGTGACGAAGTCTGCTGTAGGGTTACTAGGCACTGTCACAAGGGTCTATAAGGCATCAACCATGCCCGATTTAAAATTTAGAAGTGCCGAACAACCCAAAGCGAGGATCTTTGTTAGATAATTAGGGTTAAACATGCAAGTAAACATCTTTACATCTAAGAGAGAGGGATTACAACCTTTGTAGTCCACTCCTTCGCTTCATAAGCTCCGAGTAGTAGTCCCTTCGCCGCGATCCATGATATCCCGGACTCAAGAGAGGCTCCACAACCCGAATGATCCATGCTTGCTTGAAGCCTTCCTTTTCGAAGATGATCTACCTTGAAGTTTCTTTAACTCAAGCACTCACTTCTCTAATCAAGTATTAATGAAGTGAACACCCTAATCTAATTGGCTAGATTAGATGAGGATGATGAAATAGGAGTTAGGCTCTCATTTGTTTTCATAATCTTGTTCTCCTCCGAAAGACGGCCAAGACAGACGACGTCTTGCCTGAGATTCGGGGCAGATGCTATTTGGTTTGATCCATCCACCTCTCCGAAGATGCCAAGTTGATTTATGGCACCGTGTATCGGAGGTTTAGACGGATGTGGCCGATGTAGCAGACTTCGTCAGATTCCCCCTCTCTTGAGGGGTTTTTGATTGTGAAGACGCTCTTCCCTGCAGGCGCAAGTCTCTGCAGTTAATTACGCTACCGCATCGCGGTAACAACTTTCTCCTTCTCCAGAATTTCACTTCGTGTCGTGGGTGTTTGTTTTCTTTGTGGTTGCCCGTGGATTGTATACGGAGACTAATTTATGTCGTCGCCCGTAGGACGTGGATTAGTCCAAATCCGTATTTTCTTAGATTTGGGTTTTGGGGTTTTAGTTTGAGGATACGTTAGCCGTATTTGAGGCTAAGATCAACTCAAACGTTTGTTAAGGATACGTTAGTCCAGTTTGAGACTAAGATCAACTTAACGGGATCGTTTAGATCCGACAAAAGAGCGTTTGGGCTCTATTGTTCCAGTTTAGGGACGTAGTGGTCCATTGCATGTATGGCCATCGGGACCCGACGACGTTGAAGGATTACAACGACAGATGTCAGAGGAGTTCAGAGATGTACCCTTGAACCAAGTTGATTGGGGGATCTATAGTCCAATTTGGGACTAAAGTCTGTTTGAAGGTTTAAGGATACGTTAGCCATACTTGAGGCTAAGATCAACTTAAACGGGATCGTTTAGATCCGACAAAAGAGCATTTGGGGCTCTATTGTTCCAGTTTAGAGACATGGTAGTCCATTGCCAGTTTAGGGACATGGTGGTCCATTACCAGTTTAGGGACATGGTGGTCCATTGCCAGTTTAGGGACGTAGTGGTCCATGTTCCAGTTTAGGGACATAGGGGTCCATTTAATGTATGGTCGTCGGGACCCATCACCTCTCTGACGACGTTGAGGGATTACAACGACAAGTGTCAGAGGAGTTCAGAGATGTACCCTTGAACCGGATGTAAATTGATTTAAGAGAGCAGTCGTGCTCAGTCAATTTAATTTGAGGACTTACAGCCATGATTGGGCTAAGTCCAGTTGAAGACGTTCAACATTTTATTTATCTTTGGCCTATTAGGCCTATGCTAGGGCTTTGCCCCTGTTTAATAATGCACTGCATTTTATTTTGGCCTGTAAGGCCTTTTTGATTTGGGCTCTGTCCCTTTTAATAGTGCATAGCACTTGTTTTTGTTTGGGCTCTGCCCTTTTTTAAAATAATGCATGGCATTTTATTAGGCATGTCAGGCCCTTTTTAATTGGGCTTGGCCTTTCTGTAAATAATGCAGTGCATTAATCATCTGATAGTGGCCTGTCAGGCGCTTTGCGCCAATGCGAAGGTGACACGTGTCATACTCTGGTGAGCGCAAGCGCAGTGCGCTGCGCTGTTGCGCTGCTGACACGTGGCGCGCTCTGGTGAGTTGCGCCAATCCAGGAGCGCAACAGTGCAGATTTACAAGTGCAAGGCACTTTTTTAATATCTTGATCCAATTTTGGATTCAAGAAAAGAATCTTTAAGATTCCAGAACCAATGGTTCATCAAAAGGCAATGCCTTTGTGTAGATCAAATGATCTTCTTATTTTTATTCTTATTATTTGATCTTTTCTTTTTATTTTAAGATCTTGATCTTTTTCTTAGATCATTGATCTTTTAAGAAGAAATTCTTCTTTTATTAAAGGTTTTTACTTTTTCTTTCTTTGAGCTCTTCTCAAAATTCTTTTAGAGGAATTCTCTGTTTTTCTCTCTGTGTTGATGTGTTTTCAATGTCCTTTAGACTTGGGGTCTAGGGGCCTTTATATAGTGCCAATAGATTTGTTAAATTAGTTAAAGAGATCTTTCTCTGAGTGATTTGGGGATTTTTCCCCACCATTGGATCTTTGATCCAAGGGCTTCTGTTTTACAGAAGGCAATCTTCTTGTTTTTAACAAGAACAGAAAGATCTTACTGGAATTTTAATTCTGTTTGGCACAAACGCACCTGCGCTTGACACGTGTCGCGCAGCGCAACTGTGCTGCCACGTGGCGCGCAGCGCAGAGCGCAAGTCAGCTGAAGCGTTGCTTCTTTAATTTTTAATTTTTATTTTAATTTTCAGAACAGAGCCTTGCTCTGATTAGGGGAAACAGAAGCGTTGCTTCATTTCCCGCCTTGGAATTTGAACAGAGCTTTACTCTGATTGGGGTAAACAAATGCCCCTCCCCACCGTTGCGCTTACGTGGCCTCCAAACGTGAACGCAGTGGTGGCAGAATTCCAACCGTTGCGCCATCCCTTGGAAGTTGAAACGGTTCTTCAATGCCTATAAATAGGACCTTTGGTCCCTTAGATGATTTTCATCTCTTCATAAGAATTTTGTTCAGAGCCCTGCTCTTTTGTTTAAGCACTTTTAAAAGTTCAAACTCCAGAGAATTTTAGGTAAAAATTAATTTTGATTGAATTAAATCAATTTTAAGAGCCTTGCTCTCAATAGATCTCTGATCTAAAGAAGACCCATTTAGGGTTTCATTAATAGAGCTCTGCTCTCTAAAAGATTTTCCTTGGATTTTCTTAATTCATTAATGGAGCTTTGCTCCTTCCAAATCATATAGAAGAATTCTTAAGAGTTTTTCATGGGTCATAGGGGGTTTCCTTTAAATTTTCCTCATAACTGATTTTGACAGGTGTCACTCCTGTCTGCAGAGCATTGCTCTTGAGGAATTTAACTCCCTATGCCCCTTTTTTTATTGCTAATCTTCCAATGATGTTTTCTTCAGGCATTATGGCGGTGCATCTATACAGTCTACACGAATTCATCACCTACGAGGATATCCGCGTACATGGCCGTCACCAAAACCAGGAGTTTACAGATGCCCAGTGTGCAGAGGTTATGGGTCGTCTGAACGCACGCGTTGGTTGGCTGCTATCTCGTCGTTCTGCTCTCTTGAAAGTCGTGCTGGGAGCAATTTAGAGAGCACTCCCGGGGTTCCACGAGGCCATGCCGCTTAATGCGCTGGATGATGCCGAAGACAAGGTGCATTCAGTGTACCTATCGGGGCTAATCTCGAAGAAACGGCGGGATAGCCTCATCGACATTCTGCATCAAATTTTTCAGCAGACGACGATAATCGCTGCTTATCGAAGGATGGGGGGCCTTGCCGAAGATCTTGACACACGTGAGCGCGAGAGGCTGCGCACGAGAATAATCAGAAAGGCCAGAAGAACTCTAGATGGTCTTACTTTTGAATTCCTCAATCCGTGCCCTGGGTCTGAGGTTATACCGTTGTAATCATTTGAATAATGTCTTTGTTTATTTCTTTATGATTGTAAGAACCCTTGGCGATATGAATGGAAATTTTTTTATTTCAGCTTGTCTTATTTCTCATTCTGAGTCTTTTGCCCATGCATGAATGTGTCTCGAACGCTTGATCAAATGCACATCGGATGTTTTTTTTTTTTGGCTTTCTTCTTTCTTTTATTCTCAGAATGTAACTTTAGCAAACATGGTCGACAGATGATAGAGCGAGCATCCTGTCTTTGTTTCTTCAAGAGGTAGTGATGGCTTAGGCTGCAGGTTCAAATCTGCTGCCTAAGACTTTTCAACTTTATGAGCCGTGAGGGTTTCATAAAGAATTTTCTCCCCACGGATCGAGAGGATCTCGTAGGTGTATTTTCTCCTTAGGAATCGTGAGGATTCCTAAGTGTTTTTTTTCTTACAAGTCGTAAGGATCTTATAAGAGAATTTTCCCTCTTACGAGTCGAGAGGACTCGTAAGCGGTTATTTCCCTCCTTATCAAGATTTGACTTCGGAGAGTGTGACCCGTGGATAGTATGCAAGAGACCGTTTTGGGCCGACTTGCAGGATCCCAGTGCTTAGGAAACAAGTTTTTTAATCCTTACTGCCTAAGGCTTTATCTTACGAGTCGAGACGAATCGAGAAGTTCTCGCAAAGGTGTCAATTTCCTCACGAGTCAAGACGAATCGAGCATTTCTCACAAGAATATCCTAATGTTACAGTTAACCTCTGCTCTTTACGACAGAGGTCCGTTAGGGTCTGTGGTACTTAGGGTTTGTCCGTCGTACTGTCGCATCAGCTGATATATTCCTCGATAGGCAATCGTGTTGTTCGAGTAGCCCTGCGACTGCCGTGTCTCTGATCCCTTCGGGGGCTGGACAAGACGTCTTCAAGTAATCTTCTAGGTAGTATTACCGTCGAAAGAGCAAGTGTAGAGATATTCCATGTCACTTTTTACTTGAGGTTAGGCTCATTTTGGAGAGCCCCGATGAGTCATAACCACTCCGCGCTGGTGTGGGATGATCTCCGATAGTCTTTCAGGCTTTATATGACTTGCCGTTAAGACCCTGAAGCTAGGAATTTGGCCTTTGCTTCGTTTGCTGGCATTGTGTCCTCTATATCGAGACGAATGTCGCGGTTGTCTCTAGGTTGTTGGTGAACCGTCGAGGTTTGGAACTAGGGACTTTGCCGTGGCTCCGCTGTTTGATGATGTTGCGTCTGCTGTGTCGAGACGAACGTCGAGGTGGTGACCATTCCGCACTGGTGTGAGATGATCTCCGGTTGTCCTTCAGGCTTTATATGACTTGCCGTTAAGACTTTGAAGCTAGGAATTTGGCCTTCGCTTCGTTTGCTGGTATTGCGTCTGCTGTATTGAGACGAATGTCGCGGTTGTCTCTAGGTTGTTGGTGAACCGTCGAGGTTTGGAACTAGGGACTTTGCCGTGGCTCCGCTGTTTGATTGTCGCGTCTGAATCCTATTGGAGGAAGAACGCTGAGGTGACATCTCGTCTTCTGTATCAAGATGAACGTCGAGGTGGTGACCATTCCGCACTGGTGTGAGATGATCTCCAGTTGTCCTTCAGGCTTTACATGACTTGCCGTTAAGACCTTGAAGCTAGGAATTTGGCTTTCGCTTCATTTACTTTAGAGTGCTCGAATCCTGTTGAAGGAAGAACACTGTAGTGACATCTCGTCTGCTGTATCGAGACGAATGTTGAGGTGGAGCTGGGATTTTTCCGTCACTCCGCTTTACTGACCATGGGGTCTTTTGCTGACGTTGCATTTACATCCTGTTGGACTGCGAAGGAACGCCGTTGTTGACATCTCATCTGCTGTATCGAGATGAATGTTGAGATGAAGCTGGGATTTTGTCGTCGCTTCGCTTTGTTTCGACCGTGAGGTCTTTTGTTGGCGTTGTATCTGCATCTTACTGGACTGCGAAGGAACGCCGTTAGTGATCTCTAAGTTGTCGATATCGACGTCGAGACCCTGAAGCCAGGGATCTTCTTTTCCTTCGTTTGTTGACATTGTGTCTGCAATATTGCGACAAATGTCGAGGTTGTCTCTAGGTTGTCTATGAACCGTTGAGATTTGGCTTCGCTTTCTGGTGGAGCCTGTCGGGAAGGTATGGCTCCCTCTTTGTTTGTGCCCCTGGATTGTATATAGGGATCGATGTGATCTCGCCTGTTGGGCAAAAGTTTCATTATTTTATTTTTTATTATTGTTTTATTTCCGCGATGCTCTATCATTTCAGCTTTTATATCGCGAAGGTCGCGATTGCCCAATCATTTCGGCTATTTTTCGCGGTGCCCAATCATTTCGGCTATTTATTTTATTTTTACTCGCTGCTTTTATTGCGAGTTGCCCAATCATTCCGGCTGTTTTTGTATGCATGCATTTTTACTTGCTGGTTTCGTTGCAAGTTGCCTCATCATTTCGGCTACTTCATATGCATTTTTGGCTCGCTGATTTTTTTATCGCGAGTGTGGAACTTGGAATCGGATGCCAATCTTAGCATCAGCATCGCTACGACTGGAATGTTGCCAGGAGCGAATCATCATTTGCCATGAAAGGACTTGGAATTTGATATCGATTTAGGCATCAGCATCGCTACAACTGGGATATTGCCAGGAGCGAATCATCATTTGCCTCTGTCAATGTTGAACAAAGGTGGCTTAGTAAACAGGGTTAGGATCCTGTTGACTAAGGCTTTTGACTTCATGAGCCGTAAGGGTCTCACAAAGGTATTTCTCCCTACAAGTCGTGAGGATCTCGTAGGTGTGTTTTCTCCTTAGGGATCGTGAGGATTCCTAAGTGTATGTTCCCCTGTAAGTCGTAAGGATCTTATAAAAGGGTTTTCTCCTTATAAGTCGAGAGGACTTATAAGGGTTGTTCACCATATGGACATATCCCCAGTCACGGATGGGACTTGGTAAGGGAAATGTTTATTCGCTCCCGTGGATTGTATACAAGGGTCAATATCGAGCCGCTTGTAGGGCAAAATTGAAGGTTGTGGGAGTTGCTTAAGAACAGGTTCAGGTCTCTGTAACTTAAGACTTTCAAATCTTATGAGACGTGAGGGTCCCATAAGAGAGTTCTCCTTACGAGTCATGAGGATCCCGCAAGTGTATTTTCTCCTTAGGAATCGTAGGGATCCCTAAGTGTGTTGCTCCCTTGTGAGTCGTAGGATCTCACGCGGGTGGTTTCTCCTTACAAGGTCGAGAGGACCCTGCAAGTGTCTCTTTAATGAGGATGCGCCCTTTCGGGTTTTCACAAACACTCGCCGGCAGCCCTGCTGTTTTTACTCACGGAGCCCTTTCGGGTTTTCATCCGTGCCCATTTTGCTTATGGACATACCGTTTTTTTAATTCTTTTTATTCTTTTTTTTTTACGAGGTCGAGCCCTTTCGGGTTTTCACGAACACTCGCCGGTAGCCCTGCTGTTTTTACTCACGGAGCCCTTTCGGGTTTTCATCCGTGCCCATTTTGCTTATGGACATACTGTTTTTTTTTGTTTTTTTATTATTATTATTTTTTTTATCGACTTTGTGATGTTTCAATCCACCGTAGTTTATCGACATCTCGGTCAACAGCTAGTTTTAAGACGTAGTGGTCCGTCATTAGTTTAAGGACGTTTCGGTCCGTCATTAGTTTAAGGACGTTCCGGTCCGTTGTTAGTTTAAGGACGTTTCGGTCCATCATTAGTTTAAGAACGTTTCGGTCCGCCGTTGCCGTATTTGAGGCGAATCTCTAGTTTACTGACTTTTCGGTCTATGGGGCTTTCCCTATGAATGAGCATGATGCTCCCGGCACATCCATTTTTCTCGGAGCATGTGGTTGTGGCGGGTTCACCTTCCAGTTTTCGGACAACGCGAACTTGCCCTGTTGGTATTGATCTTTGATCCATCCTTTAAAGACGAAGCAATCCTCGATCATGTGACTTACCGTTTGGTGGTAAGGGAAATAATTGGGATCGTTGACATCGCCTGGCTGCAACAGACGTTTTGGACTCGGCAGATTGATGAGTCTGTCACGCACTGCCAGCTCGAACAGTCTCCTTGTTTTATCTTGAGGAAACGAGTAAGGACGTCCTAGCCTCTCCTCAAGGGATATGTGTGGATACATATTGTTTTGACGAACAACCGGTCTAGGGTCACTCGATTGTTGTTGAGTGTTGGCGACTAAAGGTCGTTTTCCCTTTCCTTTATCCTTTTTGTTCGCTCCGTTGTTTGTGGGTCCGAGATTCTCTCCGGATATCGTGCAATTAAGTGGCTGAATGTTCTCGCAACTCCTCAATCTTTCAGAGATGGACTCCTTGAAGAGAGGGCCGAGGGCTACTTTTTCGTTGGAATTGCTCCCGAAAGTGAGAACTCGTGATCCCCCGGGATCATCCCTATGACAATTGCCGACAACTCTTTTATGCTCATCTGTCGCATTCTTCCGCTGTGTAAGAGCTTCACGCTTTGTCCTGTTGAAGTGTTGCCTGTGAGCGACATACCCTTGCCACCAACACTTAAAGGAGTCGCAGTCTTCAGTAGGATGTGCGATCTTCCGATGATATAAGCATAAGTTAGGATGCATCTCTACTCCACCGAGAGTGTTTTCTTCAGAGGGTGGTAGCTTCATTCCCGTTGATATGACTTTAGCAAACCTTTTCCTCGTCTCGAATTTGTTTTTATCGACAGCGGATGTCTTGTGATTTGACGGGAGTACTTCAACTCCTTCATCTAGTCGCCGGCGTTTGGCTTCTTCCAATATGGCCATCTCACGCTCCTGATTGGCTTTACTTTTCAGACGAACCTCATTCAGGAAGGCATCGATCATCTCGTCTGAAGGCCACAGAAGTTCTATTTCAGAACCCGCCCTCGGTTTCTCGGTGCAAGGAGCCTCTTTATCATCCACCAATGAGTGAGAGATCACATGACAAGTTGCCCCTGGTGCGTCCGTCTTCTTTGGAGTGTGCGGCTGTGGTGGGTTTACTTTCCACTTTTCAGACAACGCGAACTTGCCTTGTAGGTACTGGTTTTCAATCCAGTTTTTGAAGATGTAGCAATCCTCAATCGGATGACCCAATACTCGGTGGCAGGGACAGTAATTGGGATCATTGACATCGTTTGGCTGCAACGGGCGTCTTGGATCTGGCAGATTGATGAGCCTGTTGCGCAGTTTCAGCTCGAACAGTCTTCTCGTTTTATTTTGAGGAAACGAGTAAGGACGTCCTAGCTTCTCCTGTAGGGATATGCGTGGACGCATATTATTTTGACGGACAACTGGCTTCAAGTTGCTCGGCTATTGCTGAGCATTAGCGACGACGATCGCCTTTCCTTTCCCCTTCTCATTTCGAGAGTCCGGTTTTGGAGGAGACGGTCCATTTGGGCTAATTTGTCGATCAAGGCCTGGAAGGTGGTCGGCCTGAAGAACATCATGAATTGGGATATAGTCGCCTGCGGATCGAGGGTTCCTACGAACATGCCTACTGCAGGAGCCTCTTCTATGCGTTGTTCACATTTCGACCATAGGTTCCGCCATCGTGTTGCGTATTGGACCCACGTTTCGCCTGGCCTTATCTTGGCATTAATCAGTGCTGTTATCGGGGTGTGTCCACTAGCACTCGCGAATCTTTGTGTAAACAGTAGCTCCATCTCAGCAAATGTTTTAACATAGTCGTTAGGTAGCTCTGAATACCATTCAAAGGCTATTTCCGCTAAGCTACAGACGAATTGGCGAAGCAGCAGTTTGTCGTCGCCTCCAGTGTTGCCGCATAAAGCTCTGAATTGAGCGACATGCTGATGTGGGTTCCCTGTCCCTTTATATAAGTGGAACTTAGGGATCGTATATCCCGGCGGGTAACTGATTTGGTCATACCAGCTCGGATAGGGTCGTCCGGTTTTAACAATTTTCCCAGCCGCTTCATTCGCCTGATGAACTCGTATCTGCTGAGCTATATAGTCGTCTAGTGCGGCCTTGGAAATGGTTTCTTCCTTGGCTGCTGAAAGAACCGGAGGAGGATTAGATGTCTCCCCTCTATCGTCTTCAACAATGATCGGAGGGTCTTCAGCTGGAGGGTCCGGCTATAACATCATCTCTACCATCTCTTGGAAGAGGAGCGCCATTTGCTTTATGTTAACCGCCTGCTCTGCGGCTTCTTTGTCCTTCTTTTCGAGGACTCTGCGTAGGAAGTCAGCGTCGGTTTCTTATTCGTGACGCTGTTCTGACGATGCCTCCGAGCTTTCTTTTGGCCCGGTAAGTGCGGCCATTGCAGTTATCATTTCCTAAAGCTTCTGTTGCTGTTCCTGGGCTTTTGTTACGGATCGAGTGAGTGGTCGGTGGCCCGTAGAAGCACGGCTTTCCTCCTTTCCGGCAGCCATATAAACAGTGTGCACCACTATGCCCCCAGACTTGGGGCGTTTGTGTTCAGCGCTTTTACGGTTCGCCATATTCACAGGGGCTTTTTGCGGCCTCCTTTTCTTTTGAGTGATTGACGTTGAGGAAGCCGTTGCAGTGGACACCCAGTCAGCTGTTGCTTTTTCCCGCTTGACAGAGTAGTCATTCTCCTGCTGAACCTTCATCTTTTTCTGTTGGCGGAGATAGTCTTGATCCATCATGAAGTTTTGGACTTGACGCCAGACCTTGTAAATTTTAGAGGACAGCTGTTGAGGGGGCTGCTCTGGCTTCACCTTTGGGGCATTCTCCACAGGTGGAGGAGTTCTTTTCAGCACCGCAGTAGGAGAGTTTCTGCGCACCTTGTTGAGCAGTTCAAAGCCGTTCTCGGTTGGAACAGCAGCATCGATTTCTACCATCGGAGCTGGCGAAGTTATCCCTGAGGGGGAGTTTCCCCCAGCCTTCCTCACTCGGCGCCAGTGACGACGTCGAGCGTGTCGTGCGGATGGAGTTGTTTCAGCTATAAGGGTGACTTCATCATGCCCCCTCTAGGCAGGGGAAGCAGCTTTGAGAACATCGCCTGGAGTAGAAACCCGAATGGCCAATCTTGTAAAAACTGACTTCTTGGAAGGAGGAGCCTTTCCAATGATTTCGTCCGCTTGAGCCGGGGTTGCTATCCGCTTTGGGATGGCAGCTTCGGGTATCGCGGGCTTGCAGACGCTCTGGCCCAGTCTGTTGAAAACTGAGGTATTGAAGTTGGGCGACCCGTTGAGAGGGGCCGCGGCAGTGGTAAGTCGATCAAAGACCGACTTCTTTAGGGCTTCTTGCAACGTCATCGGGGCATTGAAGCTCATCGGTGGGAGCGTGGTCCCGAAGAATAGTCCAGTGGTGGCTTGAATTACCTGCTCCACTGGCATCTTGAAAAGAGAGGCCGCTTGGGGCCCGTAAGTCACTCCTCCAGCAGGGACGGAGCGAGAGTTGCAGTTGCAGGTAGTGCAGTTTGAAGCCATTGATCTTCTGTTCTCTGCATGGAGCAAGACACCAAATCTTAGTATCTCGAATCCACAGGCAACCACAGCAAACCGCGATTCGTTCGCGAACACGATACACGAAGTGTGGAGTGGAAAGAGGAAGAGGTCCCACCGGGTGTGCCAGAATCTGTTCCCCTCCGAAAGACGGCCAAGACAGACGGCGTCTTGCTTGAGATTCGGGGCAGATGCTATTTGGTTTGATCTGTCCACCTCTCCGAAGATGCCAAGTTGATTTATGGCACCGTGTATCGGAGGTTTAGACGGATGCAGCCGATGTAGCAGACTTCGACAGATTCCCCCTCTCTTGAGGGGTTTTTGATTGTGGGGACGCTCTTCCCTGCAGGCGTAAGCCCCTGCAGTTAATTACGCTACCGCATCGCGGTAACAACTTTCTCCTTCTCCCGAATTTCACTTCATGTCGTGGGTGTTTGTTTTCTTTGTGGTTGCCCGTGGATTGTATATGGAGACTAATTTATATCGTCGCCCGTAGGACGTAGATTAGTCCAAATCCGTATTTTCTTAGATTTGGGTTTTGGGGTTTTGGTTTGAGGATACGTTATCCATATTTGAGGCTAAGATCAACTCAAACGTTTGTTAAGGATACGTTAGTCCAGTTTGAGACTAAGATCAACTTAACGGGATCGTTTAGATCCGACAAAAGAGCGTTTGGGCTCTATTGTTCCAGTTTAGGGACGTAGTGGTCCATTGCATGTATGGCCATCGGGACCCGTCACCTCTCTGACGACGTTGAAGGATTACAACGACAGATGTCAGAGGAGTTCAGAGATGTACACTTGAACCAAGTTGATTGGGGGATCTATAGTCCAATTTGGGACTAAAATCCGTTTGAAGGTTTAAGGATACATTAGCCATACTTGAGGCTAAGATCAACTTAAACAGGATCGTTTAGATCCGACAAAAGAGCATTTGGGGCTCTATTGTTCCAGTTTAGGGACATGGTGGTCCATTGCCAGTTTAGGGACTTGGTGGTTCATTGCCAGTTTAGGGACATGGTGGTCCATTGCCAGTTTAGGGACGTAGTGGTCCATGTTCCAGTTTAGGGACATGGGGGTCCATTTAATGTATGGTCGTCGGGACCCATCACCTCTCTGACGACGTTGAGGGATTACAACGACAAGTGTCAGAGGAGTTCAGAGATGTACCCTTGAACCGGATGTAAATTGATTTAAGAGAGCAGTCGTGCTCAGTCAATTTAATTTGAGGACTTACGGCTATGATTGGGCTAAGTCCAGTTGAAGACGTTCAACATTTTATTTATCTTTGGCCTATTAGGCCTATGCTAGGGCTTTGCCCCTGTTTAATAATGCACTGCATTTTATTTTGGCCTGTAAGGCCTTTTTGATTTGGGCTCTGTCCCTATTAATAGTGCATAGCACTTGTTTTTGTTTGGGCTCTGCCCTTTTTTAAAATAATGCATGGCATTTTATTAGGCCTGTCATGCCCTTTTTAATTGGGCTTGGCCCTTCTGTAAATAATGCAGTGCATTAATCATCTGATAGTGTCCTGTCAGGCGCTTTGCGCCAATGCGAAGGTGACACGTGTCACACTCTGGTGAGCGCAAGCGCAGTGCGCTGCGCTGTTGCGCTGCTGACACGTGGTGCGCTCTGGTGAGTTGCGCCAATTCAGGAGCGCAACAGTGCAGATTTACAAGTGTAAGGCACTGTTTTAATATCTTGATCCAATTTTGGATTCAAGAAAAGAATCTTTAAGATTCCAGAACCAATGGTTCATTAAAAGGCAATGCCTTTGTGTAGATCAAATGATCTTCTTATTTTTATTCTTATTATTTGATCTTTTCTTTTTATTTTAAGATCTTGATCTTGTTCTTAGATCATTGATCTTTTCAGAAGAAATTCTTCTTTTATTAAAGGTTTTTACCTTTTCTTTCTTTGAGCTCTTCTCAAAATTCTTTTAGAGGAATTCTCTGTTTTTCTCTCTGTGTTGATGTGTTTTCAATGTCCTTTAGACTTGGGGTCTAAGGGCCTTTATATAGTGCCAATAGATTTGTTAAATTAGTTAAAGAGATCTTTCTCTGAGTGATTTGGGGATTTTTCCCCACCATTGGATCTTTGATCCAAGGGCATCTGTTTTACAGAAGGCAATCTTCTTGTTTTTAACAAGAACGGAAAGATCTTACTGGAATTTTAATTCTGTTTGGCGCAAACGCACATGCGCTTGACACGTGTAGCGCAGCGCAGAGCGCAGCGCAACTGCGCTGCCACGTGTAGCGCAGCGCAGAGCGCAGCGTAACTGCGCTGCCACGTGGCGCGCAGCGCAGAACGCAAGTCAGCTGAAGCGTTGCTTCTTTAATTTTTAATTTTTATTTTTATTTTCAGAACATAGCCTTGCTCTGATTGGGGGAAACAGAAGCGTTGCTTCGTTTCCCGCCTTAGAATTTGAACAAAGCTTTGCTCTGATTGGGGTAAACAAATCTCACTTAATATCATCACAAAAGAAAAACCTAGTAAAGATTTTTCAAGAGCTCAAGGAAGAAGAAGAAGAATAATTCCTTTTTGTGATGAATAATAAAAATAATCACTATGGTTACAATTGCAACCCATGGTTAATAATGAAAAGGTTAACCATTGTAGAGATTTAACTAAGGTTAAAGGGTTTGGGTTGGGTTAGGAAAATATCTCCAAAATATCAACACATAATATCTTTGCTTAAAAACAAAACAAAAGCTTCTAGAAGCTTCAAGAAAAGTCTAACCCAAATCAAACCCTAACCATGTTTAATCTCCACTAATCATGTTGCATTAGTAAACATAACTTGTTACAATATTATATATCACATATATAATTTATTTTTGTAACAAAAGAAAATAATACAATTAACATATATCGCATATATATCAATGCATTACCCGGTGAGAAAATGAATCAATAAAGCAAGCCAATATTAGATAATGTAATGTAATATATCACATATATAATTATACATTAAATTATCGAATCAACACTTGATCCGACAATCCGGCTATATCGCATATAACCGACTAATATATCTGTACCGATTCATCGCATCAACACTTGATCCGATGACCCGGCTGATATCAAATATCGCAAGAATATAATACGGTATCTCATATCGTATTATTCTCGGTCCCGCACATATCACATATGTGCTCCTACTCCGTTTTGCCTGAGTCAAGAAATCTCTATGTAGGACTCTAAAGAATCGTCAATACGCCGGCAGTAGGTGATGATCATATCAAACACCCACAAGCTGCAAGCGGTCAGCTAAACGCAACAGCCACCCAGGTATTGAGCGATCAGAAGATCAACAAGCAAGCCTGTACATTCTCCTGTGAATCCAATCAGTAACACTACCGTACAGTCCGGTCTCTTCGTCTGATATGTTGCATATCTAGTCTAGGGGTGGTAAACGTCAGACCCCAGTAACCGATAAGTCATGTCGATGTGAGGCTCATAACAGGTCGAGAAACTACTGATAACACTTACCAGTAGCACTCTATAGCAGCCCTGGCCAGGGACTTCCAGTTATAGCCAATCGAACACAGCACAACATCAACTCCCTATACCGGGAGAGACGAATCCCCTCCTATCGCTCATTGCCTCCATGTGATTCGGGACTGTACCTAAAAGCCACCGTTTTGCATGCCCTTTTGGACGTGGTAAGGTGGAAATCAAAGCACAGTGGGAATCACACAAGACTCTATGACGATCTCGGGTCTACAGACTAACCTGTACCAGTGTCACCGGAGAACTGCCATCTGACGTGAGGTATTATACCATCTGGGAGTTCTCGGCGAGTCCGTTCAGTATACCCAGTCTCCACTGAGCACCCGTACACCATCTTTGATGTCAAACACCGATGGATATGGGATCATCCATCGCCCATCATATGGGTCAAGATACGTATACGCTAGTCTACTCTGGTGTATTGATGCCCTGTCTCGACACACCCTCGACTAGGAATAGTTATAGGATGTACTCATTGACTACCCTGGCCCCACTAGTATGATCTCATCATAGTCCCAGTAGTCGAGTACATATCCTAAGGGCTTTATCAACATGTGAGAGTAAGACAATAAACTAATATAAGTCAACATGTTAAGATAAAGTGAAACCAAATAGCATACTATCATGACGAGCAAGAAAGTCCTCTCTATATATATCCAAGCATCCTTTATAATATACATCATATGTACAACAATGGCCTCTAGGGCATATATATAACTAGCAATCTCCCACTTGCACTAAGACCAGCTGTTGTAGTATCTCATACCTAACATCCCGAATAATCTCTCAAACTGTATCTGGGGAATGGCCTTCGTGAGTGGATCCGCAGTGTTGTCCTTCGTATCAACTCTCCTGACCTCGATCTCCCGGCGATCAACTATCTCCCTGATCAGGTGATACCGCTTCAGAATATGTCTGGACTTCTGATGGGACCAGGGTTCCTTAGCCAAAGTCACAGCTCCATTGTTATCACAATACAGAGGTATTGGATGCTCAATGGACGGAACCACACCAAGTTCAGTGATGAACTTCTTCATCCAAACAACCTCTTTGGCAGCATCGTTGGCAGCGATGTATTCAGCCTCCATCGTCGAGTCTGCAACGGTTTCCTGTTTGGAACTCTTCCAACACACCGCCCCTCCATTGAGGGTAAAGACAAATCCCGAGTGCGACTTAGAGTCATTCTTGTCATTCTGGAAGCTCGAATCGGTAAAGGACTCCATCTGGAGTTCTCCGTTACCATATACCAAGAACATCTCTTTAGTCCTTCTCAAGTACTTGAGAATGTTCTTCACAGCTATCCAGTGACTCTCTCCAGGATCTGCTTGATACCGACTCACTATACTTAGTGAGTATGCTACATCGGGTTTGGTAAATAGCATCGCATACATGATAGAGCCTATTGCCGAAGCATAGGGTATCCCTTGCATGCGAGCTCTTTCCAAATCAGTCTTGGGAGACATCTCTTTGGAGAGAGTGAGTCCAGAGATCGTAGGTAGGTTCCCACGCTTGGATTCTTCCATACTAAACCTCTTTAGTATGGTGTCAATGTACCTGGATTGGGACAATCCCAGTATCCGTTTAGATCTATCTCTATAGATCATAATTCCCAGTATGCAGGAGGCATCACCTAGATCTTTCATTGAGAATCTTTGTGATAAGAAGAGCTTGACCGATTGCAGCATAGGAATATCATTTCCTATCAAGAGTATGTCATCGACGTACAATACGAGGAAGACAACCTTACTCTCTGCAACCTTCTTATAGATACAAGGTTCATCTACGTTTTTGATGAAGTCAAACTCTTTGACTACAACATCAAAGCAGATGTTCCAACTCCGCGATATTTTCTTTAACCCACAAATGGATTTAAGCAGCTTGCACACTTTTCCGCTGCTCCCACTATCTATGAAGCCCTCTGGCTGAGTCATGTACACGCACTCTTCTAAATCACCATTTAGAAAGGCGGTCTTAACATCCATTTGCCAGATTTCGTAGTCATGGTATGCAGCAATGGCGAGTAAGATCCGGATGGACTTAAGCATAGCCACTGGAGAAAAGGTTTCGTCATAATCCATACCTGGTCGTTGACGAAAACCCTTTGCAACCAGTCTAGCTTTGAAAGTCTCAACTTTTCCATCTACACCAATTTTCCTTTTAAAGATCCATTTGCTCCCAATGGGTTTTACCCCTTCAGGAGCAACTTCCAAAGTCCAGACTTTGTTGGTCTACATGGATTCCATCTCAGATCGCATTGCATCCAGGCATTTCACAGAGTCACCGCTCATGATGGCCTGCTCGAAACTAGTCGGGTCATCATCTTCCATGATGCAATCCTCGCTTCCACCATCTAGGAGAAAACCATAGTATCTCTCAGGTGGATGAGAAACCCTGCTAGATCGGCGGAGAGGCTAGGGTTTGTCGTGAACTACTGAATCCTCTGGTTCCAATAAATCATCAGTTGTAGTTTGTGGTGCTGGAACCTCTTCCAGCTCTACCGCATCGCCACTAATTTCTTTTACAAGAAATTCCTTTTCTAAAAAGGTGGCATGTTGAGCAACAAACACCTTTTGTTGTTCACTGTGGTAGAATAGATATCCATACAAATTGCTTGGATATCCTACAAACTTGCAAAGAACTGATCGTGCCTCGAGCTTGTCCGGATTTTGCTTTTTAACATAGGCTGGACAACCCCATATCTTAACTCGTTTAAGATATGGTCTCTTCCCACTCCATATCTCATATGGTGTGGTAGGTACAGATTTAGACGAAACATGATTCAATAGGTATGCCGCTGTCTCAAGCGCATAACCCTAGAAGGAAATAGGCAACTCAGCATTGCTCATCATAGAGCGCACCATATCTAATAGGGTGCGATTCCTCCGCTCCGATACACCGTTGTGCTGTGGTGTATAAGGAGGAGTAAGCTGAGAGAGAATCCCATTCGCTTTTAGATAATCTAGGAACTCATTGCTCAAGTATTCTCCTCCTCGATCAGATCGAAGGATCTTAATACTTTTGCCCGTTTGGTTCTCTACTTCGTGCTTATATTCTCTGAATTTCTCAAAAGCTTCAGACTTGTGTTTCATCAGGAATACATGTCCGTATCTTGAGAGATCGTCAGTGAATGTAATGAAGTAGGAAGTGTAAGTCGATGTACAACACCCCACGACTTGCGGGGAGGCAGAAAATGGAAAAAACGATCTTGTTCTTTGCGTAAACATCGACTAACCGAGAATCTTTGCAAAACAATAACTAACAAAGAATCATAGAAGTTAACAACTACTATGAAAAGTGATTATACCTAGTGAACCGTGTCCTTCGTCTTTTCGTTCTCCACCTCCTCCTCGGCCTTCTCCAAGTAGTAGACGATCCACCCGAGAGCTTTACTTCAAGCTTCACCTCAAACTAGAGGTAACTAGGTTTCTTAAAGTGCTAATCCAAGTAACCTAGGTGATATAGAGTTGGATTATGGATTAAGTAGTCTAATCTAATTCTTGGTCTCAACACATGAGAGGGGAGGATTAGGGTTTGAAGAGAGAGAGCTTGAGGAGAGAGAAAGTGAGCAAGAGAATGAGATGAGATAATGATCTATCATAATATATATCAAGCATTATCATTTATCCAATAAAAGAAAATAAAGGATGAATAATCATGCTTCATAAATACAAGAGGGTGATTCATCTCCATGAGTCATTAAGCATTTATGATGCATTAATGACATGGATGAATCACTCAAATGACTCACTAATCTCATTTAATGCATATGCCACCTTAACCCCCAAGTCACCATCTTCTAGAAGCTTCTCGCGTAATTACGAGAACGCCCTTCCTATCCGTGAAAATACGGAAAAACTTTAGACTGTATAAATCCAATATCCCGATACTAGAATCTGGCTTAAACCAAAGCCGACTAGTAAAAACTGTCCGAAAGTCGTACGTGCGTAAACACACGTATGCGTCCGAACCCTTGTCGTAAAACCATACGACCTCTGTATCGTTTCGCCTGGAGTAAGGAAACTCTCTGTGTGGGACTCTAGAGACTCGACTACTATGCTGGCAGTGGGTTTAACCACAGACCGCAAGCGGCACTAGCTGTACGTAACGGTCCCCAGGTAGATGTCGATAAGAAGGCCGATGAGGAAACCCATCCGAACTCCTATTGAGTCTGATGTGACAATCTCCGTACAGTCCGGTCTGTTCGTCTAAGACTATCGCATATCGGGCCTAGGGGGCGGCAAGCGTCAGTCCCCTAATAGCGGTATAAGTCGTGTCGGAGCGAAGCCCATTACACCCTGAGAAACTACTGGAACCTACCAGTAAATCTCGCTTGCCCTGTCCAGGGACTTTGCGTAATGGCTCTCTGACACAGCGCGATATCAACTCCCAATATCAGGAGAGACGAATCCTGTCTAACCGCCACTGCCTCCAAGTGCTCGGGACTGCACCCAGCTGCTACCTGTTTGCACGACTCCTTTGAGCCGTGGTAGGGTAGCAATCTAAGAATAGTGGGACACACTCGAGGCGAAGTAGCAGTGTCAAGTCTGCGGACTATGCTGTACTCATGTCACCTGGGAACTGTTAACTGACGACTGGTATAAAACCCAACCAACAGTTCCTTGCGAGTCCTGTCCGGTGTACCCGTAACCCAACGAGCACATGTATACTATCTCCAGTACGACGTACTGACGGCTGTGGGACAGACCATCTCCCCAACTGGGATGAGAAGCGTACACACTAGTCTACTCCGGAGTATCGATGCCCTGTCTCGATAATCCTACGACTAGGGACCTGAAAATGGATGTGCTTGTAGACTACCCAGCCCCCACTAGTGTGACTGCCATCACAACGCTGGTAGTCAAGCAAGATCCTAAGAGCTCTATCAATACGTATACTCACATATTAAGATAGAATAACCAAGTAGCATACTACCATGTTTAGCAAGACTGTTATATACATGTGAATATCCCAAGCTTCCATTAAGTAATATACAAACTAGTATGATACAATAATGGCCCCTAGGGCATATACACTAACAGGAAGAACCGTTCCTGTCATGTGTAGACATGAAACCGCATACATCACTATGTACCAGTCCTAAGAGTTCCTCAACTCTTTCTCCGTGTCCACTAAACGGAGTTTTGGTCATTTTACCTTTGAGACATGAATGACAAGTTTCATAAGATGATAATTCGAATGGATTCAAATATCCATCCTTATGTAACTTAGCTAGCCGTGTCGCATTAATATGACAAAGTCTACAATGCCATAAGTAGGATTCGTTCATTTCTGAATTTTTCCTCTTGTGTGTGTTTTGTATATTAAGAACTATATTTTGATTGAGAATGAATATGCCATTATGTAACGAGCCTGATCTAATCAACTTTTGATTTAGGAAGATATTCATAACATTATCCTGTATTACAAAATTATATCCTTCTTTACTTAATAAAGAAACTGATATAATGTTGCACATCATGTTCGGTATATAATAGCACTCATTCAGAATCAATGTATTACTACTTGGTAATACAAGGTGATATTCGCCAACAGCTTTGGCAGCAATATTTGCACCATTCCCTACTTGTACGGAATGATCACCCTTTCCTAGTTCTCTACCTTTACGTAGCCCACGTAACAATTTACATATGTGGGATCCCGATCCGGTATCTAATACACAGGACGTAGGGTGAACTGAGAAACAGTTCTCAACAACTAACACACCCGAAGAAGATGCATCAACATACTTGTTCTTCGTTTGGGCAGCGTGAGAATCCAGATATTCTCCTATTCCCTGCTCAGTCTTATAACACTTATAAGAAAGAACGGGACCAACCTTCCCCTGCTCAGTATAATAAGCGGGTTCAGTCAATACATCCATATTATTATCTTGATTAAGGCCTGACATGGTCACTACCTGGAAAGAGAGAGAAGAAAACACTTTAGCGTATGCTCTTGTAAGATTAGATTGGTTATTATCTTATCTAATCAGGATGTCTCCCACTGTTTTTATCAAATCTTCCTTCAAACCCTAAAAGGTAAGATTAGCCGGGATTAATTACACCCTACAATTTCGTCAATCTTTCAGCCAGATCAGTGTTGGTGCTTGAGGGAGGTTCCCCGTGCTTTCGCACGGACCTAATTAAAATAAACCTCGTTTTTCCAGAGGCATAACCCCGTTAATACCTTTCTAGACACATACTTGTTCGGCTAATTGTCCTGTGTAAAATTCTCCCAGGAGTAACTCTTACTCGCAGTGGGTATCGGGATCAAACTATCTCATAGGAGGTATGCAATCTCATTGCAAATTTCAACACTTGAAATTCCAGATAATATTCTGCCCCTAGCGATCTGTGACCTTGATAAGGTCAACAAACCATAAATCGCAAGTCAAGTTCAACACGTTATTTCCCGATTGAATTAAACCCACTTGCATGGCCCTTGACAAGGTCAACAAGGCCATACGAATACCCTAATCTAATCACATCTCATGTTTTAGCAGATAAACATTAATTAGCTACCGTACACTGTGTCTTGACAAAGTCAACAAACGCAGCACGAATACTAAGTAAGATTTATCTAAAATGACGGAGGGCTGCGTCAGGTTTTTCAGAAAACCTATTGCGTAATGAACTTGATATCGTTGTAGAAACAAGTGATTTTTGAAAAGGAGTGTTTTTTAGGCTTTTCTAGTTTCGCTAAAGAGGTCACTCCCGGTGAAGGGATCTCGGCTCTTTCCCCATCAAATAAGGTGCAGGGTATATCATATATACTGCTATGCAAAGCAAGAACTATATAAGCTGTCAAAAACTAAACCGCGAGTTTTGTAGCATCTGCCAGTTTTGCTAAAGAGGTCACTCTCGGTGAAAGGATCTCGGCTCTTTCCTCATCGAATAAGGTGTAGGGTATATCATATATACCGCTATGCAAAGCAAAACTGTAGCTACCCTTTTTATAAAGTTTTGATTTTACAACATCTTTTTAGGTTTCTTTTCTTTTATTAATCTCATTAATAAAATCCAATCAATTATGCCTCCTAAGCATCACAGAAGAAACGAAAGCAGTAATATTTATATATCATCATATATAGTATAAGCATTCGTCTCAGGCAGTAATATGATCTCATCACAGAACATTGCAGCAGAAGATAACATATGAAATATTGGATATACTAGGATGTCCGTGTTTTATTTCGAGCCTGTATAAAATACGGATTCCACGATCGCAATGAATATCTAAACCCACATCCCTAGACCCCTACGAAAGCGGCAAGCAACTCTGCCAATTCTAGGGTTAGGAGACCCGGTCACGACTCTTTAAGATGGCCTTCCACTGGACCCTAGAACCCGGTTACTTATGCTCCCCTCCTTAGGCCTACCTAATGCGAAAAAGTAAATAATATACAATGGTGACATCATCCTCAACCTGGAAGTGCCCCAATAAAAGAATATTACATACAAATGAATTTTACATGAATGAAAATAAAATAACCCATCTCACATAAAACCCCTGGCTATTCAAAACACGACGATCCAATATAACATATCACAGCAACACATAATATCTCATATCATCAACGTAAGCAAGTATGCGTATCCCGATTGTCGTTGATGTATAGCAACGAAGCCGGCGATACACCACATACTACGCTTACGGTCACAGAAAAGAAAGTGTAAAACTACAATATTTGGAATCCACAATCACTTTAGACATCATAAATTCGAAATATCACATACTTCGCATTTCATGCCTAACTATATGAATTCCACATATTGTATCACATTCCAGATAAATAGACAAAGTTAAACTTTCCGATCGAATAATCAAACACCCAAGAATTCCCAAATAGCTCAACACTTGAGCGGAGTTCAAAAATCCCAGAACATGACACAGCCCCAATGAACCGGCCGTAGAAGGGTCAAACCAACACCTCACATGTGGCAACGCTAAACTACTACAAACCCAAGGGTTCAGTGGCAGTTTTGATGGTCACATAATCGAGTTAAGGTTACGTTCTTCTAGAGGGTCCATGGATATGCTTGCATGTTTTTCCGAAAGTTTTTAACTCAAGAAAAATTCAACACTTGAAAGTTTTTCTTGTCGGGAAAAAATGAGTTATTGATATCCGTTCGAACATTTTAACAGGTTCTAAATTATCCGGAAAACTAAACGAAGTTAAACTTTCCGATCGAATCAACGAATACAATAGATCTCCAGAAAACTCAACACTTGAGTAATATTAAAAATTCCCAGAAGTATATACTAATACCTACGGATAAACCCTAAAAATACGAGTCCATAATTCCCAAGTTCGGCCGCGGAACCACCGCGCAAAGCATGTTCTTGCCGCGGTTCCGCGGTGACTTCAGGGAATTAGGGTTTCGTACTTTACAGTAATCCTTAGAATTCCCTGCAGAATTTTCTGAATATTTTTAATACAGAAAAAATCATATTTTTAAAAAATTTCCAGAGAGGGGTCAAAATACGACGTTTCGGGGTTCGATCAGACTTTTAACTTCGTATACACGTTACCTAATGCTCTAGGTTGGCTCTGATACCACTGTAGGGTTAGTAGGCACTGTCACAAGGGTCTATAAGGCATCAACCATGCCCGATTTAAAATTTAGAAGTGTCGAACAACTCAAAGCGAGAATCTTTGCTAGATAATTAGGGTTAAATATGCAAGTAAACATCTTTACATCTAAGAGAGAGGGATTACAACCTTTGTAGTCCGCTCCTTCGCTTCATAAACTCCGAGTAGTAGTCCCTTCGCCGCGATCCATGATCTCTCGGATTAAAGAGAGGCTCCACAACCCGAATGATCCATGCTTGCTTGAAGTCTTCCTTTTCGAAGATGATCTACCTTGAAGTTTCTTTAACTCAAGCTCTCACTTCTCTAATCAAGTATTAATGAAGTGAACACCCTAATCTAATTGGCTAGATTAGATGAGGATGATGAAGTAGGAATTAGGCTCTCATTTGTTTTCATAATCTCACTTAATATCATCACAAAAGAAAAACCTAGTAAAGCTTTTTCAAGAGCTCAAGGAAGAAGAAGAAGAAGAATTCCTTTTTGTGATGAATAATAAAAATAATCACTATGGTTACAATTACAACCCATGGTTAATAATGAAAAGGTTAACCATTGTAGAGATTTAACTAGGGTTAAAGGGTTTGGGTTGGGTTAGGAAAATATCTCCAAAATATCAACACATAATATCGTTGCTTAAAACAAAACAAAAACTTCTAGAAGCTTCAAGAAAAGTCTAACCCAAATCAAACTCTAACCATGTTTAATCTCCACTAATCATGTTGCATTTGTAAACATACCTTGTTACAATATTATATATCACATATATAATATATTTTTGTAACAAAAGAAAATAATACAATTAACATATATCGCATATATATCAATGCATTACCCGGTGAGAAAATGAATCAATAAAGCAAGCCAATATTAGATAATGTAATGTAATATATTACATATATAATTATACATTAAATTATCGAATCAACACTTGATCCGACAATCCGGCTATATCGCATATAACCGACTATTATATCATGTACCGATTCATCGAATCAACGCTTGATCTGATGACCCGGCTGATATCAAATATCGCGAGAATATAATACGGTATCTCAAATCGTATTATTCTCGGTCCAATACATATCACATATGTGCTCCTACTCCGTTTTGCCTGAGTCAAGAAACCTCTGTGTAGGACTCTAAAGAATCGTCAATATGCCGGCAGTAGGTGATGATCATATCAAACACCCACAAGCTGCAAGCGGTCAGCTAAACGCAACAGCCACCCAGGTATTGAGCGATCAGAAGATCAACAAGCAAGCCTGCACATTCTCCTGTGAATCCAATCAGTAACACTACCGTACAGTCCAGTCTTTTCGTCTGATATGTTGCATATCTAGTTTAGGGGTGGTAAACGTCAGACCTCAGTAACCGATAAGTCATGTCGATGTGAGGCTCATAACAGGTTGAGAAACTACTGATAACACTTACCAGTAGCACTCTATAGCAGCCCTGGTCAGGGACTTCCAGTTATAGCCAATCGAACACAGCACAACATCAACTCCCTATACCGGGAGAGACGAATCCCCTCCTATCGCTCATTGCCTCCATGTGATTCGGGACTGTACCCAAAAGCCACCGTTTTGCACGCCCTCTTGGACGTGGTAAGGTGGAAATCAAAGCACAGTGAGAATCACACAAGACTCTATGACGATCTCGGGTCTACAGACTAACCTGTACCAGTGTCACCGGAGAACTGCCATCTGACGTGAGGTATAATACCATCTGGGAGTTCTCGGCGAGTCCGTTCAGTGTACCCAGTCTCCACTGAGCACCCGTACACCATCTTTGATGTCAAACACCGATGGATATGGGATCATCCATCGCTCATCATATGGGTCAAGATGCGTATACGCTAGTCTACTCTGGTGTATCGATGCCCTATCTCGACACACCCTCGACTAGGAACAGTTATATGATGTACTCATTGACTACCATGGCCCCACTAGTATGATCTCATCATAGTCCCAGTAGTCGAGTACATATCCTAAGGGCTTTATCAACATGTGAGAGTAAGACAATAAACTAATATAAGTCAACATGTTAAGATAAAGTAAAACCAAATAGCATACTATCATGACGAGCAAGAAAGTCCTCTATATATATATCCAAGCATCCATTATAATGTAAGTCCACGTTGCTCACCCCGGTTCTTACGGGGAGGCGGAAACGGTGAAAAACAATTATTTAGCGCAAAGGCAACATGGTCTAAAAGCCGGATCTTTGCTAAACAAGAAACTGGCAAACTACAAGAGGCGTTAACTACTATGCCGTAGAAATTATACCTCACGACACCGGTCCTTCGGGTCTTCATTCTGCTGTCCTACTCGTCCGTCCACGCTCCGAGGGTCGATCCGGACCTTCGTTACCTCCGCGGCCTTCTTGAGTCGAAGACGATCCACCCGAGAGATGTACACCGAACTCCACCTCGAGCTGAGGCAACTAGGGCAACAAGATCGCTAGTCTTGATGTCCTAGGTTGTGTAGAAGTAGTAGAGGGATGGTTTTGTCAAGTGGGATCCTTTTTCTCTTAACACATGAGATCAAAGAAAGAATCAAGAGGAGGAAGAAGGAGGAAAACTAGCAACCATGGAGCTTTTCTTTTCTTCTCATTTCTAAGAGAGAGAATGAGAAAATAAGAATGAGATAAGAAAATGAACCATGGTTCAATAATACACTAATATCATCATTACTAATCTTTTCATGATAAAGTTTATGGCTACATTGACTTGACCATTTTCATTACAAAAATAAAATGAAAACCAAAGAATACTTTAGACCTTTCAAGAAGATCCTAGTCAACTTTGGTCAAACGGTCAACAAAGTCAAGATGGTCAAATGGTCAAAGCAATTAGCCATAACATAATTATCAATAAAAGGATTAGTAAATAATGTCCCCGGCTCATAATGATTTTGACCGAACCAACTGCCAAAACCCTAATGAGGCACCTCCTCCTTCTTCGCTCCGCAAAACTGTGCATACACACCCGCATCCGCATTCCGTAGAATGCGAATGCACAGAAGACAAAACAAATCCATCCGTGCAATACTAGGATCCGGCTTAAACCAAAGCCCACTAGTATTGCCTGCCCGAACAGCATACGCACATAAGTGCACGTAAGTGATTGCAACCCTGCCGTAAAACCTTACGGCCCAGAGGCTGGAAGAGAGGTAGTCGGGACTGCCCTTCCTTTGTTGGAGCCCGAGGTCACGGCGGAGGCCGTTGAGGCCACTATCCCCCCGGCTCAGAATGAGAGGAGCGTTGAAGGTAACCTTTAACATTTTACATTAGCAATCTTTCTGTTGTCTAACCCTTTTGTGTTCTCAGAATTGCGCGAGCTGGCGTCCTCCATTGCCGATCTGTCTTCCCGGCAATCGTTTCAGCGTCTGCTGGAGATGGCAGCTCCGCAGGCGATATCCCCTCAACGCATCATCCTCTCATCTGGACAAGGTGAGTGTTGTTCATCATTTCTCATAGCATCGTTGTTATTTTACGTATTGACATTGATATTCTCTACAGTTTTGGAGGCCGATGATGAGGTCGAGATCCTCGAAGGGCCAAGGGAACCTTCAGCTCCTACTTGCATGACCGTAGGTAAGTGACATTTCGATATAGCCTCACTTGTTCCTTTGCTTAAGAGTCTTACTGACATTTTTCAACTCTGAACAGCCTTGCCAGTTCCAATAGCGTTGGAACCGCGTGTCGCCATGCCGCCCGTCCCTTATGCTTTGCGAGCTTCAGAACGCTTGGCCCAATTAAGCCTTGTCTCCCTGTCGTCTTTGATCGAGGAGCTTCGTTCTGGCAGCACAACCACAGCTGAAGCATTTGCTGCTGAGGCTAACGGTTCTCTTCCTTTTCTTGCCACCTACCATAGCGAAGAGGTGGTGCGAGTTTGGGTGGAGTTCTGTAGGAAGGTGGAGGCTTGCTTGCACGCACTTGAATGTTCCCGCCTTTCCTCGGAGGCCATGGCTGCAAAGGCGGACTTGCGGGGGCTGATAGCGCGGTGCGCGGCAAACATGACATCGTGCGAGAAGAGGCTCGGCCGTAAATTCTCGGAGAGGGAGCTGGCTTCTAAAGCGCTGAGCGAGCTTCAAGCTAATCTTACTGCTAAGGCCAACAAAGCATACGAACTCTGGCGGGTGCTTCAAGAGTCTATCAGGGAGGTGGTGACTCTTGATAAAGCTGCCACGTTCACTCGCGAGAGGGTCGAGGCTCACAAGGCCACCGAGAAAGAGCTTGAAGGCCGGCTTGCTTCGTATCAGGCGCAGCAGGCTCAGGCGGAGGCTCGTCTGTTGGCGATCCTGAATAATGAAGCCGTGACCTAGCAAAAGCAGGATGAGCTAGCGAAATTACTAAATCGCTCGCCAGCTTGAAAAACTTGTATCTTTTCCTTTCTCTTTGTACATACTCCTGAACGAGAGTATTTTCTTTTTGCTCTTTCATGAATTGTACCTTGTATCCATTTTAGTTATGAATAAAAGACATATTTTTTTCTTCTCAATGGTGTGTCCCCTTTTTATTGAATGTATTCTGCGGACAATTTATCTTGGCCTACTTGCAGGGCAGCGATGGCTTAGGATTCAGGGTTAAGATCTGCCTCCTAAGAATTTTTATCTTTGGGAGCCGTGAGGGTCTCATAAAGAGTTTTTCTCCCTACAGGTCGAGAGGATCCCGTAGGTGTAAGTTCTTCTCAAGAATCGTGAAGATTCTTAAGCGGGTTTTCCCTTGGGAGTCGTAAGGATCTCACAAGAGAGTTTTCTTCCTTGCAGGTCGTGAGGACCCACAAGTGCTGAGTGAGGTCGCCCTTATCCGTATTTCACGGGGTCAAGGGTCGCTTTGGGATGTTCTCCAGGGTATCGTAGTTTAAAGACATAGCGGTCAAGGTTAAGGACCTCATAGTCCATGGATTTAGGGACTCCACAGTCCGATGTTAGTTTTAAGACATCGCGGTCAAGGTTAAGGACCTCATAGTCCGTGGATTTAAGGACTCCACAGCCCGATGTTAGTTTTAAGACATCACGGTCAAGGTTAAGGACCTCATAGTCCGTGGATTTAAGGACTCCACAGTCCGATGTTAGTTTTAAGACATCACGGTCAAGGTTAAGGACCTCATAGTCCGTGGGTTTAAGGACTCCACAGTCCGATGTTAGTTTTAAGACATCACGGTCAAGGTTAAGGACCTCATAGTCCGTGGGTTTAAGGACTCCACAGTCCGATGTTAGTTTTAAGACATCCCGGTCAAGGTTAAGGACCTCATAGTCCGTAGATTTAAGGACTCCACGGTCCGATGTGTGGTTGTAGGGACCCGTCACCTCTTTGAGGACGTTGAGGAATTACAACGCCAGGTATCAAAGGAGTGAAGGGATGTACCCTTAAACCAAGGTAGAATCAGTACAGAATCAGGGTGGTTGATCGTTAGTTTTAAGACATTACGGTCGAGGTTAAGGACATCATAGTCCGTGGATTTTAAGGACTCCACAGTCCGATGTTTGCTCTGGATGCTTCACACGGGTTCGCTGCCGTGCTTGGCGAGGACCAGGCTCCGCTCTGGGCGTTTTCCGCGGGGCCAAAGAGTGACGTTATCCGCGTTCCACGTAACCAGGAATTTGCACTAGATACTTCACACGGGTTCACTGCCGTGTTCGGCGAGGACTAGGCTCCGCTCTGGATGCTTCGCACGGGTTCACTGCCGTGCTCAGCTAGGACCAGGATCCGCTCTGGACGTTCTCCACGGGGTCAAAGAGTGACATTATCCGCGTTCCACGTGATCAGGAATTTTGCACTAGATGCTTCACACGGGTTCACTGCCGTGTTCGGCGAGGACTAGGCTCCGCTCTGGATGCTTCACACGGGTTCACTGCCGTGCTCTGCGAGGACCAGGATCCGCTCTGGACGTTTTCCACGGGGTCAAAGAGTGACATTATCCGTGTTCTACGTGACCAGGAATTTTGCACTAGATGCTTCACACGGGTTCACTGCCGTGTTCGGCGAGGACTAGGCTCCGCTCTGGATGCTTCACACGGGTTCACTGCCGTGCTCTGCGAGGACCAGGATCCGCTCTGGACGTTTTCCACGGGGTCAAAGAGTGACATTATCCGCGTTCCACGTGACCAGGAATTTTGCACTAGATGCTTCACACGGGTTCACTGCCGTGTTCGGTGAGGACTAGGCTCCGCTCTGGATGCTTCACACGGGTTCACTGCCGTGCTCTGCGAGGACCAGGATCCGCTCTGGACGTTCTCTACGGGGTCAAAAAGTGACATTATCCGCGTTCCACGTAACCAGGAATTTTGCACTAGATGTTTCACACGGGTTTACTGCCGTGTTCGGCGAGGACTAGGCTCCGCTCTGGATGCTTCACATGGGTTCACTGCCGTGCTCTGCGAGGACCAGGATCCGCTCTGGACGTTTTCCGCGGGGTCAAAGAGTGACATTATCCGCGTTCCACGTGACCAGGAATTTTGCACTAGATGCTTCACACGGGTTCACTGCCGTGCTCGGCGAGGACTAGGCTCCACTCTGGATGCTTCACACGGGCTCACTGCCGTGCTCTGCGAGGACCAGGATCCGCTCTGGACGTTTTCCACGGGGTCAAAGAGTGACATTATCCGCGTTCCACGTAACCAGGAATTTTGCTGATTATATCCGCATTTCACGGAATGGAGGTTTGACTCTTGGTGATATGTATATCGCCGAGCCATGGAGCTGGGGGTTGCCGCTGTTCCGTTTCGCTTGATGTTGTGTCCGTTGTGACGAGACGAGTGTTGAGATGATCTCTAGGTCACTTGCGGCCCGTCGAGATTTGGCTTCTTCTTATGATGAGACCTGGGGGAGGAGTATGGTCACTTCTTCGTTTACACCCTTGGATTGTATACAGGGAGTGATGTAACATCACCTGTAGGGCACAAATTTCATTTTTATCTTATTTCTTTTTCCGCGGTGCTCTATCATTTCAGCTTTTATATCGCGAAAGTCGCGATTGCCCCATCATTTCGGCTATTTTCGCGGTGCCCAATCATTTCGGCTATTCATTTTATTTTCTACTCGCTGCTTTTTATTGCGAGTTGCCCCATCATTTCGGCTGTTTTTCATGCATACATTTTTACTTGCTGATTTTGTTGCAAGTTGCCCCATCATTTCGGCTATTTCGTATGCACGTGCGGCCTACTGGATTTTCGCCATAGACCTGAAATTAGACACCGATTTTGGCATCAGCACCGCTATAACTGGGATATTGCTAGGAGCGAATCATCATTTGCCTCTGTCGATGTCGCACAAAGGTGGCTTAGCGAACAGGGTTAGGGTCCTGTCGACTAAGGCTTTTGACTTCATGAGCCGTAAGGGTCTCACAAAGGTATTTCTCCCTACAAGTCGTGAGGATCTTGCAGGCATATTTTCTCCTTAGGAATCGTGAGGATTCCTAAGTGTATGTTCCTCTGTAAGTCATAAGGATCCTACAAGAGGGTTTTCTCCTCCTAAGTCGAGAGGACTTACAAGGGCTGTCCGCCATATAGATATATCCCTAGTCATGGGTGGGACCTTGCTGGGGAAATGTTTATTCGCGTCCATGGATTGTATACAAGGGTCAGTATTGAGCCACTTATAGGGCAGTATCGAAGGTTGTGGGGGTTGCTTAAGCACAGGTTTAGGTCTCTGTAACTTAAGACTTTCAAATCTTATGAGCCGTGAGGTTCCCATAAGAGAGTTCTCCTTACGAGTCGTGAGGATCTCGCAAGTGTATTTTCTCCTTAGGAATCGTAGGGATCCCTAAGTGTGTTGCTCCCTTGTGAGTCGTAAGGATCTCACGCGAGTGGTTTCTCCTTACAAGGTCGTGAGGACCCTGCAAGTGTCCTTTAACGAGGTTGCGCCCTTTCGGGTTTTCACAAACACTCGCCAGTAGCCCTGCTGTTTTTACTCACGGAGCCCTTTCGGGTTTTCATCCGTGCCCATTTTGCTTATGGACATACCGTTTTTATTTTTTATTATTATTTTTTTTATTTATCTATTTATTTTTTTTTGTCTCGTCAGCCTAAGGATGCTGCGGTAGTAGTTTAAGGACGTTTCGGTCCATCATTAGTTTAAGGACGTTTCGGTCCGTCGTTAGTTTAAGGACGTTTCGGTCCATCGTTAATTTAAGGACGTTTCAGTCCATCGTTAGTTTAAGGACGTTTCGGTCCATCGTTGAGAAGGCCAGCTACTACTTATAGAGCTTGAGCTTAGGAAGATAGCAAGCGGACATAGTCGTCGTCATCTATCATTGACCTAGGCTGTGGCTCATTAAGCGTAGTATTTCTTTAGGAAGCGGCCGTTTATTGGCCCGAAAGGCCTTTCACCGTGCATATCCATGAGTAGATAGGCTCCACCCTGGTAGACCTTGTCTATGATGTACGGACCTTCGTAGTTCGGCTCGAATTTTCCCCGCTTGGCGCGATTGGGGGTCATAGGCCTTTTGACCACTAGCACGAGTTCGCTTTGGCGAAATGCACTCGGTCGGGTCAATCTTTCGTATGAGCGCGTCATCTTCGCTTTGTAAGCCTCCAGATTTTGTTGCGCTATGAGCCGGGTTTCATCAAGGGCGTCAAGCTCCTCAAGCCGAAGGTGGGCATTTTCTTCGTCCGTCAACTCGCAGTGGACTGCCACTCGTAAAGAAGGTAGCTCTATCTCGAGGGGGAGTACTGCTTCCTTACCGAATACCAATGCGTATGGCGTCGTGTTCGTAGCCGACTTGAACGTAGTTCGATACGCCCAAAGAGCCTATTGCAGTCTCTCGTGCCAGTCCTTCTTATTTCGGGACACCGTCCTTTTCATGATCTTTGTCAAAGTCTTACTGAAGGCCTCTGCTAGACCATTAGCTCGCGGATTATAAAGCGAGGAATATCTCCAGTCTATATGGTGTTGTTGCGCAAAGCGACCGATCTTGTGGCTTCTGTAAGCTGGCCCGTTATCGGAAATGATCCGTCGCGGAGTTCCATACCGATAAATGACATACGTCTTGAAGAAATGGAGGATATTCTCCGTCTTCACTTCCCTCAACGGCACTGCCTCTACCCATTTGGAGAAGTAATCAGTCGTCGCCAAGATGAAACGATGTCCCCTGGACGATGCTGGTTCGATGGGGCCGACTATGTCAGTTCCCCACATTTCGAATGGCCAGCTAGCTACCGTTGGATGGAGTGGATTTGGATGCTGGTGGATAAAGTCCCCATGGATTTGGCATGAGTGGCATTGCTTCGTATATTCGAGGCAGTCCTGAATTATCATGGGCCAGTAGTAGCCCAACCACTTGATTTTCAACTTCATCTTTGGGCCTGCTTGGTAAGAACCGCAGAGTCCGTCATGTATTTCCTGAATGACCCTTTTCGCTTCGTCAGGTCCCAGACATCTTAACCACAGAGAATCAAATGACCTCTTGTACAGAGTATCGTTGACGAAGGCAAAAGACAGAGCTCGTTTTATAAGCTGATGTTTTGAAGACGCATCTTTGGGCGTTCGACGGTATTTGAAGTAGTCTATAAAGACTTCTCTCAAATCCTCGGCCTTTTCCCGGTCTTTTATTTGCAAGGTCATCTACTCAGTCGCTTCCTTTTCTTCGGATGATTCCGGAGATATTTCTGCTGGGGCGAGCACCCGACGGCTTTGTACCACGATTCTTACGTCGTCGAGGTTCTCATCAGCCAGTTCCTTATCGAGCTTAGCTAGTGCATCTGCTTTGCTATTTTCCGCACGCGGTATGCTTTCCAGCATATAGGAGGGAATTTGAGTCAGCAGTTGTTGTACTCTCTCGCCATATTTCACCAGTTCGGGTTTGCACGTTTGGTAGTCGCCATTTACTTGACTGACGACCAGTTGAGAATCTCCATATATGAGGTGGTTTTCAATTCCCATGTCAATGGCGATCTCGAGGCCTGCTATCAAAGCTTCGTATTCGGCTTCATTGTTCGTCCTCGGCTCTGTTAAGGAGAAAGCAAAGCGCATTATCCCTCCTTATGGAGTTACAAAGATGAGCCCTACCCCCGATTTGATTATCGGGGTACTTTGTTTGCGCTTCTTCATGGAAGATGCTCCATCGAAATAAAGCTCCCATCGGGTATCACCACCATTGATCGTGTCAAACGCATGTTCGTCTGGCAGCTCGCAATTCAGAGGAGAACCGGTAGGTACTGGATGCTCAGCAAGGAAGTCGGCGATGGCTTGGCCTTTCACTGCCTTGAGAGGCTGATAGGTTATCGAGAACTCCATCAAGAGCAGGGCCCATTTAGAGAGTCTCCCTATCAATATGGCCTTTGACATTAGATATTTGAGGGGGTCCACCTTTGATATAAGACGGACTTCATGCGCCAATGCATAGTGCCTGAGTTTTGTTATCGTAAAGATTAACGCCAGGCAATGTTTTTCGATAGAGGAGTAATTGCTTTCTACCCCCAGAAGAACTCGACTCAAATAGTAGAGCACTCTCTCCTTCCCTTGGTCGTTTTCTTGTGCCCATAATGCACCTAAAGAATCCTCAAGGGCTGTTGTATAAAGAATAAGGGGCTTTCCCTTGACTGGAGCAGCTAACACCGGCGGGTTCTGCAGGTACTGCTTGATCTCATCCAGTGCGCTCTGGCATTTTTGATCCCAGACGAATGGAGTTCCCTTCTTCATCATCATCAGGCGGCTGTAAGGACGGCACTTGCCTGACAGGTTGGCGATAAACCGCCGGATGTACGCGAGCTTCCCTTGGAGAGACCGCAACTGTTTGAGAGTTCTCGGCGGAGGCATTTCCATGATCGTCTTGATCTTAGATGGATCTATTTCGATACCTCGATGTCAGATGATGAATCCCAGGAATTTACCCGAGGAAACTCCGAATGCGCATTTGAGGGGATTCATCTTCAAATTGTATTGCCGAAGACGTTGAAATACGGTCTTCAGATGCTCTAAGTGCTCTTCGTATGACATGCTCTTCACTACAAGGTCGTCGATATAGCATTCGACGATTTCATGTATAAGATCATCGAAGATCTTTGTCATGGCCCTCTGATAGGTGGCACCGGCATTCTTTAAACCAAAAGGCATAACTTTGTAGCAGAATATACCCAAAGGAGTCCGGAAAGCGGTGTGCTTCTGGTCTTCGGGATGCATCTTTATCTGATTGTACCCTGATGAACCGTCCATGAAAGAGAAAACTTCATGAGTGGACGTATTATCTATCATCAGCTCAGTGACCGGCATTGGGAAATCGTCCTTCGGGCAGGCTTTATTGAGATCTCGGAAGTCCACACATATGCGTACTGTCCCATTTTTCTTCATTACCGGGACGATGTTGGCGATCCAGTCAGGATACTGAACTTCTTGGATAAACCCAGAGTTGATCAGTTTCTTGACTTCGGCATTGATGCTCATCTCAAGCTCGAGCTGCATTCTTCTTGGCGCTTGTTTGACTGGCTTGACGTCCGGGGATATTGCCAATTTATCGACATCTATCTCTGGATCCAGTCCTGGCATTTCGGAATAGTTCCATGCGAAGCAATCTCTATGCTGTAGAAGCACGTCCTTTAACGCAGCCACCCTTTCTTCAGATAGCAGCTCGCTGACGAATGTCAGTCGCGGGTCATCTGCCGACCCCAACTCAATCTTCTTGATGTTATCTGCAGTAGTATGTATGCCATCTTCCAGTTCTTTCGGCGCTGGCAGAAATTCCGAGATTACCTCGTCATCGTTGTTTTCGAAGCACCAGGGAAAGTCATCCATATTCTCGGGCTCTTCTTTTGATACCGTTATCATACGACAGGTACGAGCTCGCTTCCAAGACCGATGTGGATCTGGTTTTGCTCTTGTGGCTTTGGGTTCATGCTTTTGTGGCGGCGTTACCCTCCAGTTGTCGGATAGAGCAAATCCACCTTGCTGGTATTGGTCTTCGACCCAGTTCTTGAAGGTGAAGCAGTCTTCGATAAGGTGTCCTATGGCTCGGTGATAAGAGCAATAGCCCAGGTGAGACACCTCGTTAGCTCGCTCAGGGTGTTTAGACTTCGTAAGTGTAATCATTCGATGTTTTAAAGCTAGGTCAAATATCCTCCGTGTTTTACCTTGAGGGAAAGAATACACTCGACTCGTCTTCTTTATGAGGGACAAATCTGGACTGCGCAATACCCGATCACATGACTTCTTGGTCTCGCTTTGTCGCTGTCGAACGCCTTTTCTGCTTTTTGACTTGTCTCTACCTCTGCGTTGGGCCTTTTGCGCAATGGCTCGACAGGGAGGAGCATCTTCGTCTTTTGCAGCCTGTTGAAACAAACGTTGCGTCCTGGCTTTCTCGAAGATGGCCATTTCGCGACTATGGTCGTCTCGAGCTTTTCGACCCGCTTTCCTGATAAGCTTGTCCATTCGTTCTTCAAACGACGGACTCGGCACTTCGCTCGCGGGATCCAGTTTTGACGAGGGGTTAGCATCTCCCGACAGGGCGTCCTCTTCCTTATCGAAGTTATATATGGCGTAGCTACCGTGGACTCGCTCCCGCTTCCCGGATCTCATATATTCAAGCCCGAGCGATTCCATTCTCCCGTTGGGCAATTTGCGCTGGGTCCCAGGGACATCCCAAATCCTGTTGTAGAATCGAGCTTGTCAGATAGTCTATTTTAAGGGTACCCCTTGGCGCTTCAATAGTCTTTTCAACCTGTCTGTGTAGTATCTGGGCAAACGAAGGGGTTGGAGCCTGTCGAGTGTAGAATCCGCGCCATGCCAGATTTCTTTCTCCACTCTTCTTTCCGTGGATCGGTAGAATAGGATCACCTTTTCACCCTTTCGCCTGGGAGGGACGTAAAACGCCTGCAGGTCCTGCACATTGTAAGCTTCAAGTGCGTCAAGGTCTTTGTAGTGTTCCCGCGGCACCATGGTGATTTGCAAACTCTGATCATTGCTAGGGGATGCTTGTATTGACGGCCGACTGGAGAATACGGCATTAACCTCATCTTCCGATTCACTTCCGAAGATCAACATGGGGGCGGACGATCCCGGGTTGTTGCGTCGAGACGGACCAGCATAAACTATCTCTTCTTCTTCTTCGGTATCACTTCCGAAAACAGGGATGGTGGCGGTGGCTTTGTCCTCCGGCTTGCGACACCTTTCTGTATCCTCGAAGTCTGGCAAAAAGTACTTTGCATCTTCGTACTTGCGGACTTCGTTCACGGAGAATGGGTTCAGCTCACCTGTTACGGTATACTCAAAACCATCCTTAAAGTACTTCATACACTGATGCTGTATAGAAGGGATGATGTTGTACTCGTGTAACCAAGGACGACCGAGCAAGGCGTTGTAGCAGGTCTTGGCGTCAATGACGTGAAACTTGATGTCCGTGATGAGTAGTCCGAAGCGTAATGTTAATATCACGGATCCGAGAGTCCGTGATGACTGGGAGTCGAAACTGGAGATGGTAATTTTGTCACGAGCGAGGTGCTGCACGCTCATGCAGATTTCCTTCAACACCCGAACATTAAGGAGATTGACGGAGGATCCATTATCAACCAGGATTTTGCCTATCTTGATATCGTGGCAATATCCGAAGACGTATAGGGGACGGTTGTGGTCGCACGTCCCGAGGAGAAGGTCTTCGTCACCGAAAGTGATGTCGGCCGTGTGCACTTCTTCCAGTTTATCCTTCATCCTTTCTTCGGCGAGGAAGGCTTGGAATTGTTCGGGCTCTTGTAACGCCTTGATTAATGAATCTCTCGCTTCCTTTGATAATAGGAGGGCGTCGAGAATGCTGAGCTGTGAAGGTAGTTTCCTTAGGTGTGCTAGGATGTTATAGTCCACCTTACCCTTCCTGGGAGGGTCTTTGGCAGTCAACTCTTTCATTACTTGGTCATCTAAGGTGATATCCTCAGTGACCTTCTCCTTTCCCTTATCTTTTCTATTTGAGGGTCCGAGATTCTTTTCAGGAAGCATACGATTACGTAGCCGAATATTTTCGCAGACCTTCGGCTCTTCTTCTTTTCTCGAGGTGGACTCTTTAAAGAGAGGGGCAAGCTCCAGCTCCTCATCGGAATCGCTCCCGAATGTAGGCACCTGTGATCCCCCGGCGTTAACCATGCGACAATCACCGGTAGTTCTGTTAAACCCTTCGGTCATATTTTTCCGCTCCCGATGAGTTTTACGTTTCTCCCGCTTAAAATGTTGTCGATGAGCAACATATCCTTACCACCATTTATCGAAAGCTTTGCACTCTTGAGTGGGGTGTGAAACCTTCTGATGATATAAGCAATAGGAGGGGTGCATTTCCATTTCACCAGTAATGTTTCCTTCGGAGGAGGGTAGCTTCATGCCCATTGATATAGCCTTAGCAAACCTTTTCCTCATGTTGAATTTGCTTTTGTCAGTAATGGATGTACTTTGCTCCAGCGGGAGCGTCTCAGCTCTTTCATCAAGTCGCTAGCGCTTGGCCCTTTCAAATATGACCGCCTCGCGTTCCCGATCAACTTTACTTTTTAAGAGAGCTTCATTGAGGAATGCGTCAATTACTTCATCCGATGGCCCCAGAATTTTTGGGTCAGGATCTGCCCCCAGCGTTTCAGTACAAGGGGTCTCCTCATCGTCCATGAACGAGTGGGAAATCACATGACAGCTCGCCACGTATTCTTCAGATTCATTAGATGAACTTTCTACCTCATCTTCCTCTTGAAAGACGTGATTGAGGAACTCTTGGAATGTAATGGGAGTCCGTGCCTTCTGGTTGTATTCCTCCAGCGCGTCAATTTGTTTTTGCAAGTCCGTGCGCTTGTCGCCAGGCTTCATGGGCTTCTTTGATTTCTTTTTCTTCTTCTTTGAAGATTTCGACGGCTGGTTGTGAATGCTTGGGCCACCTCCATTGATCATTTGCGTTGGACGCGGCTTCAACATTCCATCAATGATTTGAGGTTCCAACGGGTTCTTCCATTTAATCGCTGGGTATGTTTGAAGATCGTTTAGCATCCTCTTTGTCTTGGCTGATAATACAACCTCCCAAGGAGCTTCTTCAACGACAGAGCATGTTGCCCCTGGCGTATTCATCCTCTTAGAGGTGTGGGGCTGCGGGGGATTCACCTTCTATTTGTCAGATAACGCGAACTTGTCCTGCTGGTACTGGTCTTCAAGCCAATTTTTGAAGACGTAGCAATCTTCGATCGGATGACCCAGTACTCGATGATACGGATAGTAGTTGGGCTCATTAACATCACTTGGTTGCAACGGACGTTTTGGCTCCGGCAAATATATGAGTCGGTTGCGCAACGCCAGCTCGAATAACCTTCTCCTTTTATCTCGGGGAAATGAGTAAGGGCGTCCTAGCCTTTCCTCAAGGGCTACGTACGGGCACATATTATTTTGACGAACAACCGGCTTCGAGTTGCTCGGTTGTTGTTGAGCATTAGCGACCACAATCGCCTTTCCCTTCCCTTTGTCATTTCGGGAGTCCGGCTTTGGAAGAGGGGGTCTATGGCCCATCTGATCCATTTGCGCTAGCTTGTCAATCAAGGCCTGGAAGGTAGTCGGCTTGAAAAACATCATAAATTGCGAGATGGTTGCTTGCGGATCAAGGGTTCCCACAAACATACCCACCGCGGGAGCTTCTTCAATGCTCTGCTCGCAGTTTGACCATAGGTTTCGCCACCGTATAGCATATTGGACCCATGTCTCGCCTGGCTTTACCCTGGCGTTAATCAGTGCCGTCATCGGGGTACGTTCACTGGTGCTTGCAAAACGCTGAGTAAACAATAGCTCCATCTCTGCGAATGTCTTGATAGAGTCGTTCAGGAGCTCAGAGTACCACTCGAACGCTGTATCTGATAAGCTTCCAACAAACTGGCGAAGCAACAGCTTGTCATCACCGCCGGTGTTGCCGCAGAATGCCCTGAACTGGGCAACATGCTGGTGAGGATTGCCCGTCCCCTTGTAGACATGGAACTTGGGAATTGTGTAAACCGGCGGGTACTTGATCTGGTCGTACCAACTCGGATACGGCCGTCCTGTTTTTACGACCTGGCCGGCTGCTTCAGTCGCATGATGAACCCGGATCTGCTGGGCTATATAGTCGTCCAAGTCAGCCTTGGAGATTGTCTCCTCCTTGGCCGTTGAAAGAACCGGTGGTGGATTCGACGTTTCTCCTCTATCATCTTCGAGGACGGTCGGGGGATCTTCAGCGGGAGGATCTTGTTGAATCATCATCCCAACCATGTCTTGAAATAAGTGGGCTATTTGCTTTATATTGGCCGCTTGTTCCGCAGCCTCTTTATCTTTCTTTTCCAATATCCTCCGAAAGAACTCAGCGTCGGTTTCCTGTTCTTGTCGCTGATCCGAGGACGCTTCGGGGCTTTCTTTCGGCCCAGTAAGTGCGGCCATTGCGATCATCATTTCCTGGAGCTTCTGCTGTTGCTCCTGAGCTTTGGTCACCGACCGTGTAAGTGGTCTATGCCCTGTAGACGCACGGCTATCTTCCTTCCCCGACGCCATGTATACAGTATGGACCATCATGCCCCCAGACTTAGGGCGTCTGGGCTCAGCGCCTTTAGCTCTCATCGTAGGCCCGGGGATCTTCTCCGGCCTCCTCTTTTTATGAGCAGTGGAAGTTGAGGGGGCCGTTGAGGTGGGCACCCAGACAGCTTTTCATGGCTTAGCGTGATGACTGACTTCCTGTTGGATTTTCAGCTTCTTGTGCTGGCGGGAGAAATTTGGATCGATCACCGAGTCTCGGGTTTGCCGCCAGACTTTATAGATTTTGGAAGACAGCCGTTGAGGAGATTGGGGTTGTTCTGGCTTTATATCCGCGGCCTTTTTCAGCAGAGGGGGAGACCTCTTTAGCGCCGCGGTAGGAGAATTCCTATGCACCTTATTCAGCATCTCAAAGCTGTTCTTAGTTGAAACAGCAGCATTAACTTCTGTCGTCGGGGCTGGAGGAGTTAGCCCAGAAGGGGAGTTGCCTCCGGCCTTCCTCACTCGGCGCCAGTAGCGACGTCGAGCGTGTCGTGCTGATGGAATCGGCTCGGTGAGGGCGATAGCCTCGTCTTGCCCCCTGTGTAGGTGGGGGGTCGCTGCTGGTGTCAGCCTGTTAAAAACCGATGTCCTTTGGGTAGCAGGAGCGGGAGCTGGAACAGTCAATCTTATAAAGACCGACTTTTTGGCAGGAGAAGCCGCCTTGACGACTTCAGGAGAAGGATTCTTAGGAGCAGCCTTCTCTGGGATTGTAGGCCCCATTGCGGGTCCACAGGAGTTCTGGCCCAGTCTGGAGAAGACCGAGACGCTGGTGTTGGGCGACCCGTTGAGAGGGGCCGCGGTAGGTGTAAGCCAATCAAAGACCGACTTCTTGGGTGCTTCCGGTGTCAGCACAGGAGCGGTGAAGCTCGTTGGCGGGAGCATGGTCCCGAAAAAACCCGGTGGTGGCTTGAATGACCTGTTCCACGGGCATTGTGAACAGCGAAGCAGCTTGGGGCCCATAGGCTATACCTCCTGGCGAGGCGGAGCGCCGGTTGCAGTTGCAGTTGGAGCATTTCGCACAAGTGGAAGCCATTGATTCTTTGCTTTCTGCAATAAGCAAAATGCCAAATCTTAGTACCTTGAAACCCAAGGGCAACCATTAGCGAGCCGTGTTTGGTTCGCGAACACGACATACGAAGTGTGGAGTGGAAAGAGGAAAAGGTCCCACCGGACGTGCCAGAATCTGTTCCCCTCCGAAAGACGGCGCGACGGACGTCTTGCCTGAAATTCAGGGCAGATGCTAATTGGTGCTATCCGTCTACCTCTCCGAAGATGCCAAGTTGATTTATGGCGCCATGTATCGAAGGTTTAAACGGATGCGTCCGATGTAGCAGACTTCGTCAGATTCCCCCTCGCTTGAGGGGTTTTTGATTGTGGGGACGCTCTTCCCTGCAGGCGCAAGCCCCTGCAGTTAATTACGCTACCGCATTGCGGTAGAAACTTTCTCCTTCTCCAGATGATCATTTCGTGTCGTGTGCGTTTATTTTATGTTTGGTTGCCTGAGGATTGTATATGGAGACTGAGTTATGTCGTCGCCCGTAGGGCATGGACTAGTCCAAATCCGTATTATCTTAGATTTGGGTTTGGGGGTTTGGGTTTAAGGATACGTTAGTCTCGTTTGAGACTAAGATCGACTTAAATGTTTGTTAAGGATACGTCAGCCTAGTTTTTAGACGAAGATCAACTTAACGGGATCGTTTAGATCCGACAAGAGAGCAATTAAGGGAGCCCTGTTGTTTAGTTTAGTGACATTGCGGTCGGTAGGTAGTTTAAGGACATTGCGGTCCAATGTTAGTTTTAAGACATTGCGGTCGAGGTTAAGGACGTCGTAGTCCGTGGATTTAAGGACTCCACAGTCCAATGTTAGTTTTAAGACATCACGGTCAAGGTTAAGGACCTCATAGTCCATGGATTTAAGGACTCCACAGTCCGGCGTTAGTTTTAAGACATCACGGTCAAGGTTAAGGACCTCATAGTCCGAGGATTTAAGGACTCCACAGTCCGGCGTTAGTTTTAAGAGATCACGGTCAAGGTTAAGGACCTCATAGTCCATGAGTTTAAGGACCCCACAGTCCGTATCAATGTATGGTCATCGGGACCCGCCACCTCTTTGAAGACGTTGAGGAATTACAACGCCAAGTATCAAAGGAGTGAAGAGATGTACCCTTGAACCAAGGTAGATTAAATAGCCTTTGGCCCAATTTGGGACTAAGACCAATTAATTATGTTATGAGCCCATTAGCCCAGTTAAGTTTGAATTGAGGACTTATGGCCAGCTTGGGCTAAGTCCAATCATGTTTAGAATACTGGATTTCTGTTGGTCCATTGAAGGAGAGGTTTTGCCTCTAGAAACTTAGCCAATTGGGCTAAAATTAGTGTTAAACACTAAAGACCAACAGTGTTGAACACTGGGAGTGAGATTGACAAGTTAGTGTTTAACACTAAAAGATAGTTAGTGTTAAACACTAACAATAGGGCTTTCAAATTAGTGTTTATACACCAAAGCAAATCAGTGTTAAACACTGGCAATGGAGATTTCAAATTAGTGTTTAACATTAAGGCAGACCGGTGTTAAACACTGGAAACAGGGTTTTCCAAGTTGGTGTTCAACACTAAGAAAGTCAGTGTTAAACACTGTAAATAGAGTTTTCCAAATTAGTGTTTAAACACTAAGAAAATCAGTGTTGAACACTGGATATAGAGGTTTCAACTTTAGTGTTAAACACTAAGGCAAGAAGGGTCACATGGTAGCACGTGAGAGCGCCCTCAATTCATTTTATTCTGCCAAAAGTATTGAATACTTTGGAGCATCACGTGCTGTCACGTGATGGGCATTTAAATGTTTGTCTGTTAGAGCTTCTGCCAAGGGGGCACGTGAGGCGTTGCCTCAAAGCCCTTCTCTGTGGAACTTTTCAGGGGTCACGTGGTAGCACGTGACCCTGCTTCTTTGCATGTTTGTTTATCTTTTTTAAGAATTAAATTCTTCATAGGGTTAAACCCTAATAATAACTTTAGAGGAATTAAATTCCCACTTTCTTCTGAAGAATTATATTCTTAGATAGAGTTATACTCTAGTTTCTTTTCTGTAAGAATTAAATTCCTCATAGATGTGAAGAACTAAATTCTATCATAGGGTTAAACCCTAATTTCCTTTTTTTCTTTAAAAAGGAATTAAATTCCTGTTATTTTAATAGAATTAATTTCTTAATTAGGGTTAAACCCTGGTTCTGTCCATTTTGAAGGAATTAAATTCCCATAACATAGGGTTGAACCCTAATTTTATCTCGAAGGAATTGAATTCCTATAGTTCTGTGAGAATTAAATTCTCAAACTTCCATTCCCCTTCTATGCTTTGGATCTGCATGGCAGGATCTCAACCCAATGAGAATTAAATTCTTAATTCATGGGGATATGTGCACTTTGCAGATCATCTGCTAGAGAAAGAACTAAGTTCTTCTTTTTGTATAAGAGTTAAACTCTTTGAGAATTAAAATCTCCTTTTTAAGCCTCTCCCCTCTTACCTAAGGTTTTTTTTTGCAGAGGATCAAATTCTTCCCAAAATCTCAAGGCTCTATTTCTCTCTCTCTGTATGTCTTTGTATGTGTCTCTTCTTCTTGGCTCCTATTTATAGGAGAAGGAAGAAAATCAATCAGTTTTAGTGAATCTTTCATTGAAAGATTTGATTTGTTTATTGAGAGATTTGATTTACATTCATCATTCGTCTGGACCTTTGGATTATTAGGTGAATTTTATTCACCATTGGATTTTAAATCCAAAGATATCCCTTTGTTATTTCAGTTAGATTTTAAGGGGAAATCTTTCCAAGTTCAAGATTTTTCTATAAATAGGTGACATTTAATCACCTTTAGATCTTTAATCCAACGGTTCCCAAATAATCATTCTCTTTTGGAAAGATTTGAATGCTTTCAGAATTTAATTCTGTTAAATAAAGAGGCTTTGAAAGCCGGTCACGTGTGGCCACGTGACCCCTGGTCACGTGTAGGCACGTGACCCCTGGAACGGGCCTTTCTTCTCTGGCCGTTGCTCAGCCGTTACGTGCCAACACGTGACCCCTAGTCACGTGTGAGCACGTGACCTTTTCTGGAGCCTTTTCTTTGATTTAAACAGGGAGCAAATCTGCCTTTTGCCGCTGCTTTTTAATGTCACGTGTCAACGCGTGACCGCTGGTCACGTGCTAGCACGTGATGCCTCCTCCATAAGTTTTCCTGATTTTAAATCAAGAAACAAATGCCCTCACAGCGTTGTTCTCACGTGTCTGCACGTGAGTGCAACGCTGTCACTTTTTGTGACCGTTGGATTCCTCTAGGGATTTGGGGAGATGAAGCGTCTCCATCACATCCTATAAATATAGGGGTCATTTCAGAAACGCCTCCACTTTTGCTTATCTTCCTCCTTGCAAACTTTTTCTGAGAATTTAATTCTCTTCTTCCAGAGCTTAGTTCTCTGCCTTGAAACATTTTCAGAGTTTAACTCTGTTCAAAAAGACTCTTTTCTTCAGGTAATGCTCTTGAATGAACGATGAACTTTCACATTCCTCTGGATTTTAAATCCAAAGCAAGGGTTTTTACCCTTCTTAACAGGAACCCATTCTTTCTTTAAGCTTTTCAATCAAAATATGAAACCATTTAATCTTCAATAGTAGATCTCCATGGAATTTAATTCCATCCCAAAAATGTTTCTGGGAATTTAATTCCCTTTTCTCAATAAGGAATTTAATTCCTATGAAGAACTCAGTTTCTTCGCATGGAGGCTTCTTAGGGTCTCTTTACCCTAGGTTGTCCTTTTGTAGTTAATAGACCAGAAGCTTGCAATGATGTCTTCTGTGGGAATTTAATTCCCTTGATCCTGTTTGATTTGTTGTAGAGTCCAAGGTAGATTTGTCTTCTAGGGGATGTGCAGGGCCACTTGAAACCCACTTCTTATTTAATGAGGATATCCCCTTTGTCTTATTACAACTGCTTGGTCTCATTATTAACGAGCCGTCATCCTGATTCTGTGGGGCCCATGTATTTTGTAGCCAATGGTCCCATAAAAAGAGTCTGCTATAGCTTTCTTCAACTGTCTTCATGTTCATGCATGTATATATATTGCTGCTTTGCTTTTGACAGTTTTCTTTTATTCGATTTTGGGTGCAATGGCTTCTGTTCCGTGCTTTCCCTTCACTCGCTCGGAGGCCGCTTTTCCTCAATCACCATCTGACGAGGAAACGATGGCGATGATCCGGGCTCATGACCCGAACTGCACCAACTTGCTTCTATGGGGAACTTGGTACAGCCATATTATCCGGGGTCGCCGGAGTTTCCTCTGTGAAGTGCCGACAGAGCCCGCTTTCCCATTTTTGCCGATGGATCCTCCGAGGACGGTTTTTGCTGTGGAGATGCCAAATTGGACTCCGACGGGACGGCTTGAGCCTTCGACGACCGGTATCCCGAACCATCCAATCCCCGCTATAGATATACTGGGATGATGCATTTGCCAGGGTGAGGCCCACCCATGGGGACAAATTTATAAGATAGGGCTCACTCCTCGACACCCTACGGGCTACCTCTTCTGGGCTCGCTATATCCTTGCCACCCATCGTGCGCGGCTGCAGAAGGTCGGGCTTTACCAAGCGATATATGCGTCACTCTTCCATTATCAATCCCCGCATCTCTGGTGGGTTAAGGCGTTCTTGAATCAATGGAATCTCCCCACCAACACTTTTCTTCTGGGGGACAGAGAAGTCTCGATCTCTTTAGGAGAGTTCTATGAGATCTCGGGACTGCCAATTCGAGGGACGCTTTATGAGGAGTTGCTGCCCTCTGATGAATACGTCTTTGAACTCGAGCCTGCTCCGGTTGACGGCTTGTCTGCTGAGAACGCCGTCCGCCACAAGCGTCCCAGCTTAATCAAGGTGCTGGGTATCTTTGATCGTTTGTTCACCGAATCTGAAGAGCAGGGTGTTACTTTCAAGAGCTTCATTGCTTGTTTCCTTCGTGAAAACGTCTTGTCGAAGACAGCTCCGAAGTTCGCCAACATCAAAGACCCCTTTGGGTTTGGTCCGAAGAAGCTGCCGACCATTGAATCGGATCTACTACAGTACTACATCCTCATTATGTCGCCGATGTCTTTCGGATCCATTGCAGCTCCCGGCATGGATGAGGAGACGTTCTTCGTGGGGTTTGTCTATGTCTGGCTCAGTTGGTTTGTCATCCCCATGCATCGTCGCTTTATGAGGGCTTCGGTTATCTACCCGGCTCATTGTATCGCTGAGGGGACGCGGTTGGCCGTCGGTATCCTGGCGTTGGCGCATCTTTATCACGGGTTGGGCACCGCAGCTAATACTTCTACTCCTGGCGTGGATGTAGTAAACTTTTTGCTTCATTACTTCACGTCTTGGATCGAAATGCATGTGTTGGGGGCTTTCGCTATGCATCAGAGGCCCGCATTTTACGACGCCTACCCCTTCCCACGACTTATGCGATTGGTGGATACTTCTGCCGCTGATCCAACTCAATTCGGGGCTATTCGGACGTTGATTTCTACTTACGCTATTGCTGGCGAGTTGATATTTAATGATCGGGTGTTATCTTCTTCCGCGGGTTCAGCCTAGCCGCTTTAGGATCGGTCGATAGACAACGCGCCCTCTTTGAAGCCCCGGGAAACCGTACGCTTATACGCAATCAAACCGGGTTACCTGGTGTTCCGTCAGGACAGTGCGGCTCTCTTCATGCGGTACAATCCGCATCGCTTTGCCCGGCAGTTTGGCTATGATCAGAGCGTCCCGTTTGAAGCTTTCATAGTCGCGCCGGTTCCTTCGCTCGAGGCAGTCCGAGATGCCGCCCACCACTTTATGAGGCTGAACACCGGTTCTCAGTTCATGATCCCCGATGGTGATTACATTCCCCGATGCGTAGGGTCGTTCACGGGCTGGTATCTCCATCGGGTGAACCCAATTATTATTGAGGAGAGAAGGGTGCTTCTTGGCCACGGTGCCCCTATTCAGGTTCTGGCCACGGGAGCCACGCTGCGACCGCGTGCCCCGGTCCGCTTTCCCCTGAGGGATACCGGCGCTGCGCTTATTCCTGGAGAGTCGGGAGTAGATCTTACTTCAATAATTGGTATGCCCCTGGGTACTCGGTCGCGGGGAAGACGGGCTCCGGTAACAGTAGCACCACCCGAGGCAGCACCACCTTTCGTGGCATCGACGATGGCAGTGTCATCTCCAGTTGTGGCCCGGGGTGAGGGTATTGAGGGCGACATGGGCCAACGCCGCACTAAGGCTTTGAAGGGAAAGAAACGGTCGTCCTCGGCGACCGGTTCTGGATCAAAGAGGCGAAGGAAGGTGGCCACCAACCTACTTGATTCTTTAATGGAGTCTGATCCCATACTTCCAGACGAATCGTTGGTCGTGCAAGAGTCGGAAGCTGGTCTTCTCTTCCCGGGCTTGGCTGCCGAAGAGGCAGCACAGTTGGCTGAGGCCATACGGCGTTCTAAAGATGAGTCTCAGAACGCAAGGGTTCCGAAGAAGCCCTATCCTGCCGTGATGTTCTATGAAGACCCCTCATGGATCCGGCGGCGGTTCATTGGCCCTTTGGAGGAGTGGGGTAAAAGGGCGCTGAAGCAGGCCGCTTCGGAGGATGCTGCGGACGCGCTTTCCTTATGGACCGGCGGCCATGAATCCACCCTCGAACCCCGGCGAGCACGCCTCCTTGAGAAGGAGCATCGGCTTGAAGAAGCCATATTGAGGGCTTCCCTGCGCATTGGTATGTTTCTTGTTCTTCTTAGTAGCTTTTCAGATTGTTTACGCCTGTATGTATGTATGCTTATTCTTGTGCGAATTGTGCAGAATCTTCGACGATGGGGGAGGTCCCTACGGGCTTATTAAAGCTAAAGCCTGTCGACATTCCTGATGAAGCATTGCTCGATGTGGAGGGGGCTGACGGGGCTGCTCCTCCTTCAACAGAGCCTCCGGTGGCAGTTCTTGATCACGGGGCGCTTGCTGCTTTGGGGGAAGCCCCTTTGGTGGTCGCCGCCCTAATGACTCTTCCTGAGGGCGGCCCAGAGGCTGGAAGAGAGGTAGTCGGGACTGCCCTTCCTTTGTTGGAGCCCGAGGTCACGGCGGAGGCCGTTGAGGCCGCTATCCCCCCGGCTCAGAATGGGAGGAGCGTTGAAGGTAACCTTTAACATTTTACATTAGCAATCTTCTGTTATCTAACCCTTTTGTGTTTTCAGAATTGCGCGAGCTGGCGTCCTCCATTGCCGATCTGTCTCCCCGGCAATCGTTTCTGCGTCTGCTGGAGATGGCAGCTCCGCAGGCGATATCCCCTCAATGCATCATCCTCTCATCTGGACAAGGTGAGTGTTGTTGATCATTTCTCATAGCATCATTGTTATTTTGCGTATTGACATTGATGTTCTCTACAGTTTTGGAGGCCGATGATGAGGTCGAGGTCCTCGAAGGGCCAGGGGAACCTTCAGCTCCTACTTGCATGACCGTAGGTAAGTGACATTTCGATATAGCCTCACTTGTTCCTTTGCTTAAGAGTCTTACTGACATTTTTCAACTCTGAACAGCCTTGCCAGTTCCAATAGCGTTGGAACCGCGTGTCTCCATGCCGCTCGGCCCTTATGCTTTGCGAGCTTCAGAACGCTTGGCCTAATTAAGCCTTGTCTCCCTGTCATCTTTGATCGAGGAGCTTCGTTCTGGCAGCACAACCACAGCTGAAGCATTTGCTGCCGAGGCTAACGGTTCTCTTCCTTTTTTTGCCACCTACCATAGCAAAGAGGTGGTGCGAGTCTGGGTGGAGTTATGTCGGCAGGTGGAGGCTTGCTTGCACGCACTTGAATGTTCCCGCCTTTCCTCGGAGGCCATGGCTGCAAAGGCGGACTTGCGGGGGCTGATAGCGCGGTGCGCGGCAAACATGACATCGTGCGAGAAGAGGCTCGGCCGTAAATTCTCGGAGAGGGAGCTGGCTTCTAAAGCGCTGAGCGAGCTTCAAGCTAATCTTACTGCCAAGGACAACAAAGCATACGAACTCTGGCGGGTGCTTCAAGAGTTTATCAGGAAGGTGGTGACTCTTGATAAAGCTGCCACGTTCACTCGCGAGAGGGTCGAGGCTCACAAGGCCACCGAGAAAGAGCTTGAAAGCCGGCTTGCTTCGTATCAGGCCCAGCAGGCTCAGGCGGAGGCTCGTCTCCTGGCGATCCTGAATAATGAAGCCGTGACCCAGCAAAAGCAGGATGAGCTAGCGAAATTACTAAATCGCCCGCCAGCTTGAAACACTTGTATCTTTTCCTTTCTCTTTGTACATACTCCTGAACGAGAGTATTTTTTTTTGCTCTTTCATGAATTGTACCTTGTATCCATTTTAGTTATGAATAAAAGACATATTTTTTTCTTCTCAATGGTGTGTCCCCTTTCTATTGAATGTGTTCTGCGGACAATTTATCTTGGCCTACTTGCAGGGCAGCGACGGCTTAGGATTCAGGGTTAAGATCTGCCTCCTAAGACTTTTGATCATTGTGAGCCGTGAGGGTCTCATAAAGAGTTTTTCTCCCTACAGGTCGAGAGGATCCCGTAGGTGTAAGTTCTTCTTAAGAATCGTGAGGATTCTTAAGCGGGTTTTCCCTTGGGAGTCATAAGGATCTCATAAGAGAGTTTTCTTCCTTGCAGGTCGTGAGGACCCACAAGTGCTGAGTTAGGTCGCCGTTATCCGTATTTCACGGGGTCAAGGGTTGCTTTGGGATGTTCTCCAGGGTATCGTAGTTTAAAGACATCGCGGTCAAGGTTAAGGACCTCATAGTCCATGGATTTAGGGACTCCACAGTCCGATGTTAGTTTTAAGACATCGCGGTCAAGATTAAGGACCTCATAGTTCGTGGATTTAAGGACTCCAGAGTCCGATGTTAGTTTTAAGACATCACGGTCAAGGTTAAGGACCTCATAGTCCGTGGATTTTAGTACTCCACAGTCCGATGTTAGTTTTAAGACATCACGGTCAAGGTTAAGGACCTCATAGTCCGTGGGTTTAAGGACTCCACAGTCCGATGTTAGTTTTAAGACATCACGGTCAAGGTTAAGGACCTCATAGTCCGTGGGTTTAAGGACTCCACAGTCCAATGTTAGTTTTAAGACATCCCGGTCAAGGTTAAGGACCTCATAGTCCGTGGATTTAAGGACTCCACAGACCGATGTGTGGTTGCAGGGACCCGTCACCTCTTTGAGGACGTTGAAGAATTACAACGCCAGGTATCAAAAGAGTGAAGAGATGTACCCTTAAACCAAGGTAGAATCAGTACAGAATCAGGGTGGTTGATCGTTAGTTTTAAGACATTACGGTCGAGGTTAAGGACATCATAGTCCGTGGATTTTAAGGACTCCACAGTCCGATGTTTGCTCTGGATGCTTCACACGGGTTCACTGCCGTGCTTGGCGAGGACCAAGCTCCGCTCTGGACATTTTCCGCGGGGTCAAAGAGTGACGTTATCCGTGTTCCACGTAACCAGGAATTTGCACTAGATGCTTCACACGGGTTCACTGCCGTGTTCGGCGAGGACTAGGCTCCGCTCTGGATGCTTCGCACGGGTTCACTGTCGTGCTCTGCTAGGACCAGGATCCGCTCTGGACGTTCTCCACGGGGTCAAAGAGTGACATTATCCGCGTTCCACGTGATCAGGAATTTTGCACTAGATGCTTCACACGGGTTCACTGCCGTGTTCGGCGAGGACTAGGCTCCACTCTGGATGCTTCACACGGGGTCACTGCCGTGCTCTGCGAGGACCAGGATCCGCTCTGGACGTTTTCCACGGGGTCAAAGAGTGACATTATCCGTGCTCCACGTGACCAGGAATTTTTCACTAGATGATTCAAACGGGTTCACTGCCGTGTTCGGCGAGGACTAGGCTCCGCTCTGGATGCTTCACACGGGTTCACTGCCGTGCTCTGTGAGGACCAGGATCCGCTCTGGACGTTTTCCACGGGTCAAAGAGTGACATTATCCGCGTTCCACGTGACCAGGAATTTTGCACTAGATGCTTCACATGGGTTCACTGCCGTGTTCGGCGAGGACTAGGCTCCGCTCTGGATGCTTCACACGGGTTCACTGTCATGCTCTGCGAGGACCAGGATCCGCTCTAGACGTTCTCCACGGGGTCAAAAAGTGACATTATCCGCGTTCCACGTAACCAGGAATTTTTCACTAGATGCTTCACACGGGTTCACTGCCGTGTTCGGCGAGGACTAGGCTCCGCTCTGGATGCTTCACACGGGTTCACCGCCGTGCTCTGCGAGGACCAGGATCCGCTCTGGACGTTTTCCACGGGGTCAAAGAGTGACATTATCCGCGTTCCACGTGACCAGGAATTTTGCACTAGATGCTTCACACGGGTTCACTGCCGTGCTCGGCGAGGACTAGGCTCCGCTCTGGATGCTTCACACGGGTTCACTGCCATGCTCTGCGAAGACCAGGATCCGCTCTGGACGTTTTCCACGGGGTCAAAGAGTGACATTATCCGCGTTCCACGTAACCAGGAATTTTGCTGATTATATCCGCATTTCACGGAATGGAGGTTTGACTCTTGGTGATATGTATATCGCCGAGCCATGGAACTGGGGGTTGTCTCTGTTCCGTTTCGCTTGATGTTGTGTCCATTGTGACGAGACGAGTGTTGAGATGATCTCTAGGTCACTTGCGGCCCGTCAAGATTTGGCTTCTTCTTATGATGAGACCTGGGGGAGGAGTATGGTCACTTCTTCATTTACGCCCTTGGATTGTATACAGGGAGTGATGTAACATCACCTGTAAGGCACAAATTTCATTTTTATCTTATTTCTTTTTCCGCGGTGCTCTATCATTTCATGTTTTATATCGCGAAAGTCGCGATTGCCACATCATTTCGGCTATTTTCGCGGTGCCCAATCATTTCGGCTATTCATTTTATTTTCTACTCGCTGCTTTTTATTGCGAGTTGCCCCATCATTTCGGCTGTTTTTCATGCATACATTTTTACTTGCTGATTTTGTTGCAAGTTGCCCTATCATTTCGGCTATTTCGTATGCACGTGCGGCCTACTGGCTTTTCGCCATAGACCTGAAATTAGACGCCGATTTCGGCATCAGCACCGCTATAACTGGGATATTGCCAGGAGCAAATCATCATTTGCCTCTGTCGATGTCGAACAAAGGTGGCTTGGCGAACAGGGTTAGGGTCCTGTCGACTAATGCTTTTGACTTCATGAGCCGTAAGGGTCTCACAAAGGTATTTCTCCCTACAAGTCGTGAGGATCTTGCAGGCATATTTTCTCCTTAGGAATCGTGAGGATTCCTAAGTGTATGTTCCTCTGTAAGTCATAAGGATCCTACAAGAGGGTTTTCTCCTCCTGAGTCGAGAGGACTTACAAGGGCTGTCCGCCATATGGATATATCCCTAGTCATGGGTGGGACCTTGCTGGGGAAATGTTTATTCGCGTCCGTGGATTGTATACAGGGGTCAGTATTGAGCCACTTATAGGGCAGTATCGAAGGTTGTGGGTGTTGCTTAAGCACAGGTTTAGGTCTCTGTAACTTAAGACTTTCAAATCTTATGAGCCGTGAGGGTCCCATAAAAGAGTTCTCCTTACGAGTCGTGAGGATCTCGCAAGTGTATTTTCTCCTTAGGAATCGTGGGGATCCCTAAGTGTGTTGCTCCCTTGTGAGTCGTAAGGATCTCACACGGGTGGTTTCTCCTTACAAGGTTGTGAGGACCTTGCAAGTGTCCTTTAACTAGGTTGCGCCCTTTCGGGTTTTCACAAACACTCGCCGGTAGCCCTGCTGTTTATACTCACGGAGCCCTTTCGGGTTTTCATCCGTGCCCATTTTGCTTATGGACATACCGTTTTTATTTTTTATTATTATTTTTTTTTATCTATTTATTTTTTTTATCTCGTCAGCCTAAGGATGCTGCGGTAGTAGTTTAAGGACGTTTCGGTCCGTCATTAGTTTAAGGACGTTTCGGTCCGTCGTTAGTTTAAGGACGTTTCGGTCAATCGTTGAGAGGGCCGGCTACTACTTATAGAGCTTGAGCTTAGGAAGATAGCAAGCGGACATAGTCGTCGTCATCTATCATTGACCTAGGCTGTGGCTCATTAAGCGTAGTATTTCTTTAGGAAGCGGCCGTTTATTGGCCTGAAAGGCCTTTCACCGTGCATATCCATGAGTAGATAGGCTCCACCCTGGTAGACCTTGTCTATGATGTACGGACCTTCGTAGTTCGGCTCGAATTTTCCCCGCTTGGCGCGATTGGGGGTCATAGGCCTTTTGACCACTAGCACGAGTTCGCCTTGGCGAAATGCCCTCGGTCGGGTCAATCTTTCGTATGAGCGCGTCATCTTCGCTTTGTAAGCCTCCAGATTTTGTTGCGCTATGAGCCGGGTTTCATCAAGGGCGTCAAGCTCCTCAAGCCGAAGGTGGGCATTTTCTTCATCCGTCAACTCGCAGTGGACTGCTACTCGTAGAGAAGGTAGCTCTATCTCGTGGGGGAGTACTGCTTCCGTACCGAATACCAATGCGTATGGCGTCGTGTTCGTGGCCGACTTGAACGTAGTTCGATACGCCCAAAGAGCCTCTTGCAGTCTCTCGTTCCAGTCCTTCTTATTTCGGGACACCGTCCTTTTCATGATCTTTGTCAAAGTCTTATTGAAGGCCTCAGCTAAACCGTTAGCTCGCGGATTATAAACCGAGGAATATCTCCAGTCTATATGGTGTTGTTGCGCGAAGCGACTGATCTTGTGGCTTCTGTAAGCTGGCCCGTTATCGAAAATCATCCGTCGCGGAGTTCCATATCGATAAATGACGTGCGTCTTGAAGAAATGGAGGATATTCTCCGTCTTCACTTCCCTCAACGGCACTGCCTCTGCCCATTTGGAGAAGTAATCAGTCGTCGCCAAAATGAAACGATATCCCCTGGACGATGCTGGTTCGATGGGGCCGACTATGTCAGATCCCCACATTTCGAATGGCCAGCTAGCCACCGTTGGATGGAGTGGATTTGGATGCTGGTGGATAAAGTCCCCATGGATTTGGAATGAGTGGCATTGCTTCGCATATTCGAGGCAGTCCTGAATTATCGTGGGCCAGCAGTAGCCCAACCGATTGATTTTCAACTTCATCTTTGGGCCTGCTTGGTGAGAACCACAGAGTCCGTCGTGTATTTCCTAAATGACCCTTTTCGCTTCGTCAGGTCCCAGACATCTCAACCACAGAGAATCAAATGACCTCTTGTACAGAGTATCGTTGACGAAGGCAAAAGACAGAGCTCATTTTATAAGCTGATGTTTTGAAAACGCATCTTCGGACGTTCGACGGTATTTGAAGTAGTCTATAAAGACTTCTCTCCAATCCTCGGCCTTTTCCCGGTCTTTTATTTGCAAGGTCATCTGCTCAGTCGCTTCCTTTTCTTCGGATGATTCCGGAGATATTTCTGCTGGGGCGAGCACCCGATGGCTTTGTACCACGATTCTTACGTCGTCGAGATTCTCATCAGTCAGTTCCTTAGCGAGCTTAGCTAGTGCATCTGCTTTGCTATTTTCCGCACGCGGTATGCTTTCCAGCATATAGGAGGAAATTTGAGTCAGCAGTTGCTGTACTCTCTCGCCATATTTCACCAGTTCGGGTTTGCACGTTTGGTAGTCGCCATTTACTTGACTGACGACCAGTTGAGAATCTCCATATATGAGGAGGTTTTCAATTCCCATGTCGATGGCGATCTCGAGGCCTGCTATCAAAGCTTCGTATTCGGCTTCATTGTTCGTCCTCGGCTCTGTTAAGGAGAAAGCAAAGCGCATTATCCCTCCTTGTGGAGTTACAAAGATGAGCCCTACCCCCGATTTGATTATCATGGTACTTTGTTTGCGCTTCTTCCTGGAAGATGCTCCATCGAAATAAAGCTCCCACAGGGTATCACCACCATTGATCGTGTCAAACGCATGTTCGTCTGGCAGCTCACAATTCAGAGGAGAATCGGCAGGTACTGGATGCTCAGCAAGAAAGTCGGCGATGGCTTGGCCTTTCACTGCCTTGAGAGGCTGATAGGTTATCAAGAACTCCATCAAGAGCAGGGCCCATTTAGAGAGTCTCCCTATCAATATTTGAGGGGGTCCACCTTTGATATAAGACGGACTTCATGCGCCAATGCATAGTGCCTGAGTTTTGTTATCGTAAAGATTAACGCCAGGCAATGTTTTTCGATAGGGGAGTAATTGCTTTCTGCCCCCAGAAGAACTCGACTCAAATAGTAGAGCGCTCTCTCCTTCCCATGGTCGTTTTCTTGTGCCCATAATACACCTAAGGAATCCTCAAGGGCTGTTGTATAAAGAATAAGGGGCTTTTCCTTGACTGGAGCAGCTAACACCGGCGGGTTCTGTAGGTACTGCTTGATCTCATCCAGCGCGCTCTGGCATTTTTGATCCCAGACGAATGGAGTTCCCTTCTTCATCAGGCGGCTGTAAGGACGGCACTTGCCTGACAGGTTGGCGATAAACCGCCGGATGTACGCGAGCTTCCCTTGGAGAGACCGCAACTGTTTGAGAGTTCTCGGCGGAGGCATTTCCATGATCGCCTTGATCTTAGATGGATCTATTTCGATACCTCGGTGTCGGATGATGAATCCCAGGAATTTACCCGAGGAAACTCCGAATGCGCATTTGAGGGGATTCATCTTCAAATTGTATTGCCGAAGGCGTTGAAATACGGTCTTCAGATGCTTTAAGTGCTCTTCGTATGACATGCTCTTCACTACAAGGTCGTCGATATAGCATTCGACGATTTCATGTATAAGATCATCGAAGATCTTTGTCATGGCCCTCTGATAGGTGGCACCGGCATTCTTTAAACCAAAAGGCATAACTTTGTAGCAGAATATACCCAAAGGAGTCCGGAAAGCGGTATGCTTCTGGTCTTCGGGATGCATCTTTATCTGATTGTACCCTGATGAACCGTCCATGAAAGAGAAAACTTCATGAGTGGATGATTATCAAGGTTTTCATAGATCAAAAATATTTTTACCGCAATCAGAAACGGCGTCGCTTTGCAGCTAGCCGGTGAATACGGGTCGGTCCACAGGGATGTGTAATTTTCCTAAGTGTTCTTACGAGTTGATTCTAATGGTTGTTTGGTTTTGTTTTAATTGAATCTAAAACTAAGTTATATGATGATAAAGAAACTTGCTAGGATTAGGTCAAAGGTGGGGTTTGGTAAGATTAATATTAACACCTCTTTCAATGCCCTAAATGAAATCTTTTAGAAGTTATAGCAACTATTAGAAAAAGGGATTAGGATGATTGGGAAGAAACGAAGTTTCTTCCTCTAGATCCTTGTCCGTCCTTTCCTAGTATTTGCTCTAACCTTCATGGAAGACATGCATGTCCGGTCCTTTATACTACGGTTTCACCGTTACCTCGTGGGTAGGGTGCCGTAGGGAGCGGATCATGCATGCATGCATGAAGTTCTAGTTGTTAAAAATAATCGGGCTTGAAAGAGATGAGAGATATTCATCTCTCAATCCCTCCCTTATTCCTAACCCTAACAAGCAAGGAAATTACTCGCTCATTAGGGGATCTTTTAAAAATAACATTTTAAAAATAACTTACCTACTGCAGTTTAAGAAAGATTACACTAGATTAAACTAGGGCAATGGAAGGATTTATCTAAGGCAAGAATTAAATTATCAACTAAGGCAGAAATTAAAATAAGAACTTACAGAAACGATGCTCTTCCCACTGAATTGAATCTGAATTTTATTTCATTGAAAAGAGGCATCCCTATTACAGTATTTCGATTACATATTTATAAGGAAATAGGAAAACTAGGGTTACAAATTCTCGCGCATGTGCTATTACAGATATGCCCATGAAAAATCCCAACCTACGCACCGACGGGAGAAATTTGCACCGACACGTGCATCAGATGGCCGCGGAACCGCGGCAAATGTGGGGGTTGGGCCGCGGTTCCGCGGCCCTTTGGTGAGGTCGTCTGCTCAATTTTTCTGGGTTCACTCTTGAAGCTTTGGGATTTTTATTTCTATAGTTCTTTTCTCCATTTGGCTTCTGGGTCTTCTCCAGATCTTCAGTGAAACTTGTAGTGGTCTTGTAACTGTTCACTTTGACATTTTTGATCTTGCATTACCTTGTAAAATTGTGAACTGTTCTTTATCTAGGCTTGACTAGGATCCTTCGACTTGTTGGTCAAAAGTCCCACTTTTGTGTCGTCTTCTGTCCTTTTCACTGTTTTCGCTCCAATAACCTGTAATCTGTAATATGTGGCAGACATGCGTCAAAAGAACCTGTTTATTTATAAAACAAATAAGAATGGGGAATATAATAATGCAATGTTATGGTGTGAACAAATACCCCCAAACTTATCTTTTGCTCGTCCTCGAGCAAACTTATTATTTTATTCTCGATAAAACCTAACCGCACTTTCGCAGGGAAACGCGATTGCACTGAGCTCGTGCAACAAGCCGTTAAACCTCTAGGTGTCCCCAGTAGGAGGAGTGTTGTCTCCTGAGGGTTTTCAGCGGATACTACCCACAAATCCTATCAATTTGGCTCATTAACTTTAATTCTCCAATTAGGTTTTCTAACAAGGAATTCTATTATCGTCGACTTGTAAACTATCCACCCATATTCTTCAACTTCATCATCATTTAACTTAAGATTATATATGTTCGATAGACTCATTTAGCTTTCTGCATTTCTTAAGTTTTCCTTCTAAGGTTCCATCTCCACTGGGGAATTTTTCTATCAACTCTACTAAAGATACAAGTTCTATTCTTCATTCCTTTCTCTTATCTCAACTCTAATCATATATCCCCACATGTGTGTATAAATCACCCTTACACTTGGAAATTCAAATCAAGCAATCATACTCTTGTCCGTTGTCCAAAGCACTAATTAACTGGTGAATTCACATCCTTCATGCGACTGTTAATACTTCTTGAGGTACCAACAACCGATTACAAGATATGTTTGCACTTTAAAGCGTAATTCCTAGTCTTGTAACACCCAAGGCTTTTAGCAGTGACTCCCAGACCAGTTGGTCTAAGGCACTAGGTGATGAAGCACCTTGCTAAATATTTTTCTATTTTTGCAGCCTTAAGTAATCACAAAGACCAGTGTTCATTTTTTCTTTATTCACATTTTTTTTTATTTTCTTCGCACTAAGGACTTTAGACAAGAGTATTTCAAGGTCTCTTCTACTATTCCAAGTTTCAAGGTGCGTGATTGTGCAATTTGTAGGGTATACATTTTCAGAGTATAGACTTAAGCTAGGAATTATTTTTCAAACTTATACTCCAATAAGAATATCAATATTTTTCTTTTATTTCAACTTAGCCCAAAAAGTGAACTCAAAATTTGCCTAGTTCTAAATAAACTACAAAGACATATACTTTCTACCGTTAATCTTTAAAGAAGGCTATTTTTAGGGTTTTTAATTTACTAGGTCTAAGATCTAGTTGTTCTTGGCCAGTTAACCTATCTGTCAAACTCAAGTTTAATATGGTCAAAATTGAATACAATAATTTTTATAATTTTTTTTTTTTGAAATTTTCAATTTTTTATGGGTTTTCAAATAAATATGCCAATGCAAAAGTATGTAAAAATGAGTGCGAAGGAAGAAGACGTACCGAGCATACCCCCAAACTTGAACTGGACAGTGTCCTCACTGTCATGCTGCACCAAGAGGGTCAAAGATGCCGGTACTCCCCTGTTTATTTTTTTATTATTTTATTGTTAAAAAAAACAAAAATATATACAGAAAGGCTCCCCCCCAAACTTCAGTAAAACAATGTTAGACATTACTGCCAGACTTTGCACAGATCAAACATCAACACCAACCAGTCGAAAAATTTATCTGTAAAGAGTGTCGGTTGGTGGAAGAACATGTTGTACCGATCCAAAAAGAATTGGGGAAGATAGGAGTGATGGTAGGGAAAGTATGGAAGTGAATATATATGATGTGGTGATGAATCAAAACGAGAATGAGAATGATCAGCAGTCAGTGGAATATTGGCATTCTCGTATCTTATTAAAAGAATTGGGGGTGGTTCAACTTCTAAAGGAGGAGGTTGACTCACCACAATACCCCCAAAATGTTTCTGTGGGTCCTTTATTGACTTGGCATCATCCATCAATTGCATATGATATTCAATTATGAGGGAACTAATCTCCTCGATGTCCGCCATAGTCCAGCCGGAAACTTGCCGCCTATCTTGTAAAACCATTAAAATAGCGTTCTCTTGCTCAAAGGCTAGAGATGCTGATAATATAATGGGAAAGGTCTCTTCCTCACCTATGTAAGCATATTTAAGATGATACGGCAAGGGCATGAGCTCGAGTTTCGGAGGTGAAGGAATCATAGGTAAAATTGAGGAATCTACCTCGAACTCGAAGGACTCTAGCACAGGTTCGAAATCACTGCAAACAACCAATTCGGATGGTTCAACCAACTCATCCAAGAATTCAAAAGACTCATATTCGGGCTATGAGTCTTCATCATCCGAAAAAGTGAAACATTCATAATCAATATCGGTTGTATCAACTGTGGTAGGCTTAAGGAGGGACGCACTAGTGGCGTCAAAACTGTTCTCATCAAACAAGAAACTTTCAAACTCGCAGTCCTCCTGCGTGATTTCGTGAATAGAGCAAACTTCTCATGTACTAGTATTAGGCACGGGAGGCAGACTTCCTAACTTGTAAATATTGAACTCACTAGACGTCTTCCCGAAGGATAGAGTCATGGAGTCATTGCGACAGTTTATTACGGTATTGGAAGTGGCCAAAAATGGTCGACCGAGAATCACCGGAATTTGGTTCCGTGAGTTAGCAACAGGTTGTGTGTCCATAACAATAAAATCAACGGGGAATATGAACTCCCCAACTTTGATCAACACATCCTCCAGCTCACCCCTTGGATGGGCGATTGATCGATCGGCCATTTGGAGAGTACAGTGAGTGGGCTTAAGCTCTCCAATGTCTAATTGCTCGTACACAGAATAAGGTAGCAAATTGACACTAGCACCAAGATCTAGTAGTGCTCTATTGATGTTCTTGTCCCCAATTGTTATCGAAATAGTAGGACAACTGGGGTCCTTGTACTTTTAGGGTAAAGAATTGACAAGAGCATCGCTAATAGCACTAGCCACAAAAACTTTCTTTGGTACTTGTGACTTCCTCTTTTTGGTGCATAAGTCCTTTAAGATTTTTGCATATGAAGGAACTTGTTGGATTGCATCCAAAAGAGAGATATTTATGCTAACCTGTTTGAACAGCTCAACAATCTTCTCCATTTGTGGAGTTGGTTTATTGGATCTCAACCGGTTTGGAAAAGGAGCATTTTGAAATGTTGTTGAGTCCAATTTTTGCGGATCAGATTGTTGAATTAGAACGGAACCCCGTGTAGATGTGTTCATGTTGTGAGAAGTGGGTCCGTTCGAGCTAGAAGGAGTAGAGCCTTGTGAATGATGGAGAACAGGCTCTAACGAAGAAGAAGAAGGTGAAGAAGAACCACCGGCAGGGGTGTCATTGTGAATACCCACATTGTTTTGCAACATTTTCCCCGATCTCAACGTGGTCACAGCGTTTACGTTATGAGTTTGCTGTTGATGTGCAGCATGTGCGTGACCGAGATTGGGCAGTGGTTGAGATGGGAGCTTTCCTTTCTCTCGCTCGCTCAATGCTGCATTGAGTTGTGCAATTTGTGCCTCAATAGATTTGATGCTTTGATCGTGTGAGGCACTGTTTTGCACCAAAGATTGAATAGAAGTCTCTAGTCTTGCTGTAGACTGTGTAGATTGCTTTAGGAACGCATCTAGACTTCTTTTGAGCGAGCTAACCTTGTCATTGTTAGGTTGAACAAAATTGTTTGGCGCGTAAGAATTATTAGGCACAAAATTGTTCACTTGATTAGGGTAAGGTTGCTGTTGGAAAGGTTGTTGAAATTGAGTTTGTGGGGGTGCTTGTTGTTGTTGTGGAGGAGGCCTTTGATAATTGTTATTTCCTTGGAATTGTTGATTTTGGTTCCAAGCGAAATTTGGGTGACTCCTCCACCCCGGATTGTATGTCGAAGAGTATGGATCGTTTCTCTGTCGTTGCTGAAAGGCAGCATTGACTTGATCCTGTCCTTGAGTAGATGCATTGTAAGGACACTCTTCAGTTAGATGCGATGGAGCCGAACAACAAGCACAAACAGTTCGTGGAGGCACAACAGGGACAGGAGAAGACGATGAGATTTTGGTCTCAATCGCTTCCAGCTTTTTCGTAAGAGCGGCCATCTCGGCCTTCATGGCAATCGACATCTCTACTTGATGTATGCCTGCCCTAGATTGACCACTAGAAGAAGATGATGTGGTCTTGGTGCTCTCCCACTGAATTGTTTGTTCACTAAGATCCTCAAGAAACTGTCACGCTTCCTCACTAGATTTGGAGAGAAAGTGACATTGACATATGGTTTCTAGCAACTGCTTCGTTGCCGAGTTCAATCCCTCGTATAATGTTTGGCAAAATTGCCAACTTTCGATCCCATGATGAGGGCATTGAACGAGTAGGTCTTTGAATCTTTCAAAACACTTCCAAAATGGTTCGGAAGGAAGCTGTGAGAATTGAATAATCTCATTACGGATTCTAGCAGTTTTGTGGTGAGGATAGAACTTTTTAAGAAAAGCTTTCACAAACTCGTCCCAATTTCTAATTGAATGTAATGCGGTGCTGTATAGCCACTTCTCGGCTAGGTCACATAAGGTGAAAGGAATGACCCTTAGCCTTATAGCGTCATCACTTAATTGGGTAGTTTTCATCATAGCGCAAACGTTTTTGAATTTATTAATAAAAATATACGCATCTTCTGATTCCAAACCATGAAATTTTGGCAGCATATTGATGAAATGTGGTTTTATTTCAAAATTGTCCCCATTTGCCGGTGGGGGTGAAAGACAGGTGGGTAAAGAAGTGCGGACAGGGTAGAAGAGATCCTGGAGCGCAACTCGTGCGGGAGTTCAACAGGCGGTTGATTCGGGTTATTCGCACCTAACGGAGGTGGAATCATTCCCGTCGGTAAGGTATTGTTGGGGTTGAATCCCGACATGCCTTCGGAGGAAGAATTTGAAGGTGGAGGTAAGAAAGTGGACGGAATGTCGACTTCGGTGTCGAAAGGTTCGTCGGTCGGTAGCAACGAAACACGGACTAATCGGGCGTTGGTGTCCCTAGTCCAAAGTGACATACACTAAAGGGGCAATGTAGTCAGAAAAAAATGAAAGACGGAATGTGGAGGTAAGAGAACGTCAATGTAAGGAAGTGGTGTAAGTAAGGTGCAAGGTTTTCTTTAGCGACAAGTTGCAAGTTTTGAAAAGATTTTTCTTTTTTTTTTATTATGTTTGTGAGAATTTTGCAAAGAGATTTTTGAAAAGAGACTTGTGACGCAAATGCGATCAACCACACATGCACAATCAGGCCTAGATCTAGAGTCACCTAGGTCAGCTAGACAGCTCCTAACTAGGGCTAGAAATAGGACCTCAAACCGCCTCTTCACCGTCAATTGCGGCCAGGTAAGTGCCAGATAAGTGGGAGGCTCCCCGCTACAAGTAGCGGTCCTAATTAAGTAACCACTTGCCTTGACACACTTGCCTAGACACCGCAAAGTCAGTTAGGATAAACGGTCGATGCCTATGTCTAGTCTTTTGTCCTATTGAGCTCGAAGTCCTTAGGGCTGAGTCTAGTATTTTTTAATTAAAAGTGGTCGATGCAAATGCTTTAAGTGTTTTCTGGGGTCCTGGGAAGGGTGATGAAATCCCCACCCAATCTGAGTTTGGTCAATAGCCCCTTAAAGTCCGATTAAATTATGCAAAACAGTAAATTCACTTGCAATCAATTTTTTTAGCGCGGCGCAAAGAAACCAGCAGAAAATCTGTTATTGAGAAGGGGGAAGAAGAATTTTTAGCGCAAAGAAATCCTGCAGAAAATTTCGCAAAAGATATATTGAGGTTGGCAAAGAGGAGAAGGAGAAGACAAACCGAGCAAATTCCGAGCAGAGAAGCCCACAGATGACCGCGGTTCCGCGGTTTGGAGCCCAACTATGCCGCGGTTTCGCGATGGGAAGAGGAGATCAGATCCTCAGAAAATTTGTACGGCTCTGTTGTGAACTTTCCCCTCTGTTATGATGTGACTTCTTCTGTTTTGCCCTCTGTAAATTTCCAGATCCGAGATTCTTTGCTGTTCCTGCAAAATTCAAAAGATAAACCCTTCAAACAGATAACGATTGATAAAAAAAAATTATACTTTTTATATTTTCAGATTTTTATGATTTTTAAAATTTATATCAACCCGAAATTACAAAAAAGAAATTTTACGCCATCCCCGGCAACGGCGCCATTTGATTAGCAAGGTTTTCATAGATCAAAAATATTTTTACCGCAATCAGAAACGGCGTCGCTTTGCAGCTAGCCGGTGAATACGGGTCGGTCCATAGGGATGTGTAATTTTCCTAAGTGTTCTTACGAGTTGATTCTAATGGTTGTTTGGTTTTGTTTTAATTGAATCTAAAACTAAGTTATATGATGATAAAGAAACTTACTAGGGTTAGGTCAAAGGTGGGGTTTGGTAAGATTAATATTAACACCTCTTTCAATGCCCTAAATGAAATCTTTTAGAAGTTATAGCAACTATTAGAAAAAGGGATTAGGATGATTGGGAAGAAACGAAGTTTCTTCCTCTAGATCCTTGTCCGTCCTTTCCTAGTATTTGCTCTAACCTTCATGGAAGACATGCATGTCCGGTCCTTTATACTACGGTTTCACCGTTACCTCGTGGGTAGGGTGCCGTAGGGAGCGGATCATGCATGCATGCATGAAGTTCTAGTTGTTAAAAATAATCGGGCTTGAAAGAGATAAGAGATATTCATCTCTCAATCCCTCCCTTATTCCTAACCCTAACAAGCGAGGAAATTACTCGCTCATTAGGGGATCTTTTAAAAATAACATTTTAAAAATAACTTACCTACTGCAGTTTAAGAAAGATTACACTAGATTAAACTAGGGCAATGGAAGGATTTATCTAAGGTAAGAATTAAATTATCAACTAAGGAAGAAATTAAAATAAGAACTTACAGAAACGATGCTCTTCCCACTGAATTGAATCTGAATTTTATTTCATTGAAAAGAGGCATCCCTATTACAGTATTTCGATTACATAATTATAAGGAAATAGGAAAACTAGGGTTACAAATTCTCGCGCATGTGCTATTACAGATATGCCCACGAAAAATCCCAACCTACGCACCGACGGGAGAAATTTGCACCGACACGTGCATCAGATGGCCGCGGAACCGCGGCAAATGTGGGGTTTGGGCCGCGGTTCCGTGGCCCTTTGGTGAGGTCGTCTGCTTAATTTTTCTAGGTTCACTCTTGAAGCTTTGGGATTTTTATTTCTATAGTTCTTTTCTCCATTTGGCTTCTGGGACTTCTCCAGATCTTCAGTGAAACTTGTAGTGGTCTTGTAACTGTTCACTTTGATATTTTTGATCTTGCATTGCCTTGTAAAATTGTGAACTGTTCTTTATCTAGGCTTGACTAGGATCCTTCGACTTGTTGGTCAAAAGTCCCACTTTTGTGTCGTCTTCTGTCTTTTTCACTGTTTTCGCTCCAATAACCTGTAACCTGTAATATGTGGCAGTCATGCGTCAAAAACACCTGTTTATTTATAAAACAAATAAGAATGGGGAATATAATAATGCAATGTTATGGTGTGAACAGTGGACGTATTATCTATCATCAGCTCAGTGACCGGCACTGAGAAATCGTCCTTCGGACAGGCTTTATTGAGATCTCGGAAGTCCACACATATGCGTATTGTCCCATTTTTCTTCATTACCGGGACGATGTTGGCGATCCAGTCAGGATACTGAACTTCTTGGATAAACCCAGAGTCGATCAGTTTCTTGACTTCGGCATTGATGCTCATCTCAAGCTCGAGCCGCATTCTTCTTGGCGCTTGTTTGACTGGCTTGACGTCCGGGGATATTGCCAATTTATGGACAGCTATCTCTGGATCCAATCCTGGCATTTCGGAATAGTTCCATGCAAAGCAATCTCTATGTTGTAGAAGCACGTCCTTTAACGCAGCCACCCTTTCTTCAGATAGCAGCTCGCTGACGAATGTCGGTCGCGGGTCATCTGCCGACCCCAACTCAATCTTCTTGAGGTTATCTGTAGTAGTATGTATGCCATCTTCCAGTTCTTTCGGCGCTGGCGGAAATTCCGAGATTACCTCGTCATCGCTGTTTTCGAAGCACCAGGGAAAGTCATCCATATTCTCGGGCTCTTCTTTTGATACCGTTATCATACGATAGGTACGAGCTCGCTTCCAAGACCGATGTGGATCTGGTTCTGCTCTTGTGGCTTTGGGTTCGTGCTTTTGTGGCGGTGTTACCCTCCAGCTGTCGGATAGAGCAAATCCGCCTTGCTGGTATTGGTCTTCGACCCAGTTCTTGAAGGTGAAGCAGTCTTCGATAAGGTGTCCTATGGCTCGGTGATAAGAGCAATAGCCCAGGTGAGACACCTCGTTAGCTCGCTCAGGGTGTTTAGACTTCGGAAGTGTAATCATTCGATGTTTTAAAGCTAAGTCAAGTATCCTCTGTGTTTTACCTTGAGGGAAAGAATACACTCGACTCATCTTCTTTATGAGGGACAAATCCGGACTGCGCAATACCCGATCACATGACTTCTTGGTCCCGCTTTGTCGCTGTCGAACGCCTTTTCTGCTCTTTGACTTGTCTCTACCTCTGCGTCGGGCCTTTTGCGCAATGGGTCGACAGGGAGGAGCATCTTCGTCTTTTGCAGCCTGTTGAAACAAACGTTGCGTCCTGGCTTTCTCGTAGATGGCCATTTCACGACTATGGTCGTCTCGATCTTTTCGATCCGCTTTCCTGATAAGCTTGTCCATTCGTTCTTCAAACGACGGACTCGGTACTTCGCTCGCGGGATTCAGTTTTGACGAGGGGTTAGCATCTCCCGACAGGGCGTCCTCTTCCTCATCGAAGTTATATATGGCGTAGCTACCGTGGACTCGCTCCCGTTTCCCGGATCTCACATATCCAAGCCCGAGCATTTCCATTCTCTCGTTGGGCAATTTGCGCTGGGTCCCAGGGACATCCCAAATCCTGTTGTAGAATCGAGCTTGTTGGATAGTCTGTTTTAAGGGTACCCCTTGGCGCTTCAATAGTCTTTTCAACCCGTCTGTGTAGTATCTGGGCAAACGGAGGGGTTGGAGCCTGTCGAGTGAAGAATCCGCGCCATGCCAGATTTCTTTCTCCACTATTGTTTCCGTGGATCGGTAGAATAGGATCGCCTTTTCACCCTTTTGCCTGGGAGGGATGTAAAATGCCTGCAGGTCCTGCACATTGTAAGCTTCAAGTGCGTCAAGGTCTTTGTAGTGTTCCCGCGGCACCATGATGATTTGCAAACTCTGATCATTGCCAGGGGATGCTTGTATTGACGGCCGACTGGAGAATACGGCAATAACCTCATCTTCTGATTCACTTCCGAAGATCAATATGGAGGCGGACGGTCTCGGGTTGTTGCGTCGAGACGGACCAGCGTAAACTATCTCTTCTTCTTCTTCGGTATCGCTTCCGAAAACAGGGATGGTGGCGGCGGCTTTGTCCTCCGGCTTGCGACGCCTTTCTGTATCCTCGAAGTCTGGCAAAAAGTACTTTGCATCTTCGTACTTGCGGACTTTGTTCACGGAGAATGGGTTCAGCTCACCTGTTACGGTATACTCAAAACCATCCTTAAAGTACTTCATACACTAATGTTGTATAGAAGGGATGATGTTGTACTCGTGTAACCAAGGACGACCGAGCAAGGCGTTGTAGTAGGTCTTGGCGTCAATGACGTGAAACTTGATGTCCGTGACGAGTAGTCCGAAGCGTAATGTTAATATCACGGATCCGAGAATCCGTGATGACTGGGAGTTGAAACCGGAGATGGTAATTTTGTCACGAGCGAGTTGCTGCACGCTCATGCAGATTTCCTTCAACACCCAAACATTAAGGAGATTGACGGAGGATCCATTATCAACCAGGATTTTGCCTATCTTGATATCGTGGCAATATCCGGAGATGTATAGGGGACGGTTGTGGTCGCACGTCCCGAGGAGATGGTCTTCGTCACCGAAAGTGATGTCGGCCGTGTGCACTTCTTCCAGTTCATCCTTCATCCTTTCTTCGACGAGGAAGGCTTGGAATTGTTCGGGCTCTTGTAACGCCTTGATTAATGAATCTCTCGCTTCCTTTGATAATAGGAGGGCGTCGAGAATGCTGAGCTGTGAAGGTAGTTTCCTTAGGTGTTCTAGGATGTTATAGTCCACCTTACCCTTCCTGGGAGGGTCTTTGGCAGTCAACTCTTTCATTACTTGGTCATCTAAGGTAATATCCTCAGTGACCTTCTCCTTTCCCTTATCTTTTCTATTTAAGGGTCCGAGATTCTTTTTGGGAAGCATACGATTACGTAGGCGAATATTTTCGCAGACCTTCGGCTCTTCTTCTTTTCCCGAGGTGGACTCTTTAAAGAGAGGGGCAAGCTCCAGCTCCTCATCGGAATCGCTCCCGAATGTAGGCACCTGTGATCCCCCGGCGTTAACCATGCGACAATCACCGGTAGTTCTGTTAAACCCTTCGGTCATATTTTTCCGCTCCCGACGAGTTTTACGTTTCTCCCGCTTAAAATGTTGTCGATGAGCAACATATCCTTGCCACCATTTATCGAAAGCTTTGCACCCTTGAGTGGGGTGTGAAACCTTCTGATGATATAAGCAATAGGAGGGGTGCATTTCCATTTCACCAGTAATGTTTCCTTCGGAGGAGGGTAGCTTCATGCCCATTGATATAGCCTTAGCAAACATTTTCCTCATCTTGAATTTGCTTTTGTCGGTAATGGATGTACTTTGCTCCAGCGGGAGCATCTCAGCTCTTTCATCAAGTCGCTGGCGCTTGGCCCTTTCAAATATGACCGCCTCGCGTTCCCGATCAACTTTACTTTTTAAGAGAGCTTCATTGAGGAATGCGTCAATTACTTCATCCGATGGCCCCAGAATTTTTGGTTCAGGATCTGCCCCCAGCGTTTCAGTACAAGGGGTCTCCTCATCGTCCATGAACGAGTGGGAAATCACATGACAGCTCGCAACGTATTCTTCAGATTCATCAGATGAACTTTCTCGCTCATCTTCCTCTTGAAAGACATGATTGAGAAACTCTTGGAATGTAATGGGAGTCCGTGCCTTCTGGTTGTATTCCTCCAGCGCGTCAATTTGTTTTTGCAAGTCCGTGCGCTTGTCGCCAGGCTTCATGGGCTTCTTTGATTTCTTTTTCTTCTTCTTTGAAGATTTCGACGGCTGGTTGTGAATGCTTGGGCCACCTCCATTGATCATTTGCGTTGGACGCGGCTTCAACATTCCTTCAATGATTTGAGATTCCAACGGGTTCTTCCATTTAATCGCTGGGCATGTTTGAAGATCGTTTAGCATCCACTTTGTCTTGGCTGATAATACAACCTCCTAAGGAGCTTCTTCAACGACAGAGCATGTTGCCCCTGGCGTATTCATCCTCTTAGAGGTGTGGGGCTGCAGGGGATTCACCTTCCATTTGTCAGATAACGTGAACTTGCCCTGCTGGTACTGGTCTTCAATCCAATTTTTGAAGACGTAGCAATCTTTGATCGGATGACCCAGTACTCGATGATAAGGGCAGTAGTTGGGCTCATTAACATCACTTGGTTGCGACGGACGTTTTGGCTCCGGCAAATTTATGAGTCGGTTGCGCAACGCCAGCTCGAATAACCTTCTCGTTTTATATCGGGGAAATGAGTAAGGGCGTCCTAGCCTTTCCTAAAGGGCTACGTACGAGCGCATATTATTTTGACGAACAACCGGCTTCGAGTTGCTCGGTTTTTGTTGAGTATTAGCGACCACGATCGCCTTTCCCTTCCCTTTGTCATTTCGGGAGTCCGGCTTTGGAAGAGGGGGTCTACGGCTTATCTGATCCATTTGCGCTAGCTTGTCAATCAAGGCCTGGAAGGTAGTCGGCTTGAAAAACATCATAAATTGCGAGATGGTTGCTTGCGGATCAAGGGTTCCCACAAACATACCCACCGCGGGAGCTTCTTCAATGCGTTGCTCGCACTTTGACCATAGGTTTCGCCACCGTATAGCATATTGGACCCATGTCTCGCCTGGCTTTACCCTGGCGTTAATCAGTGCCGTCATCGGGGTACGTTCACTGGCGCTTGCAAAACGCTGAGTAAACAATAGCTCCATCTCCGCGAATGTCTTGATAGAGTCGTTCGGGAGCTCAGAGTACCACTCGAACGCTGTATCTGATAAGCTTCCAACAAACTGGCGAAGCAACAGCTTGTCATCACCGCCGGTGTTGCCGCAGAGTGTCCTGAACTGGGAAACATGCTGGTGAGGATTGCCCGTCCCCTTATAGACATGGAACTTGGGAATTGTGTAACCCGGCGGGTACTTGATCTGGTCGTACCAACTCGGATACGGCCGTCCTGTTTTTACGACCTGGCCGGCTGCTTCAGTCGCATAATGAACCCGGATCTGCTGGGCTATATAGTCGTCCAAGTCAGCCTTGGAGATTGTCTCCTCCTTGGCCGTTGAAAGAACCGGTGGTGGATTCGACGTTTCTCCTCTATCATCTTTGAGGACGGTCGGGGGATCTTCAGCGGGAGAATCTTGTTGAATCATCATCCCAACCATGTCTTGAAATAAGTGGGCTATTTGCTTTATATTGGCCGCTTGTTCCGCAGCCTCTTTATCTTTCTTTTCCAATATCCTCCAAAGGAACTCAGCGTTGGTTTCCTGTTCTTGTCGCTGATCTGAGGACGCTTCGGGGCTTTCTTTCGGCCCATTAAGTGCGGCCATTGCGATCATCATTTCCTGGAGCTTCTGCTGTTGCTCCTGAGCTTTGGTCACCGACCGTGTAAGCGGTCTATGCCCTGTAGACGCACGGCTATCTTCCTTCCCCGACGCCATGTATACAGTATGGACCATCATACCCGCAGACTTAGGGCGTCTGGGCTCAGCGCCTTTAGCTCTCGTCGTAGGACCGGGGATCTTCTCCGGCCTCCTCTTTTTATGAGCAGTGGAAGTTGAGGGGGCCGTTGAGGTGGGCACCCAGACAGCTTTTCGTGGCTTAGCGTGATGACTGACTTCCTGTTGGATTTTCAGCTTCTTGTGCTGGCGGGAGAAATTTAGATCGATCACTGAGTCTCAGGTCTACCGCCAGACTTTATAGATTTTGGAAGACAGCCGTTGAGGAGATTGGGGCTGTTCTGGCTTTATTTTCACGGCCTTTTTCAGCAGAGGGGGAGACCTCTTTAGCGCCGTGGTAGGAGAATTCCTACGCACCTTATTCAGCATCTCAAAGCTGTTCTTAGTTGAAACAGCAGCATTAACTTCTGTCGTCGGGGCTGGAGGAGTTAGCCCAGAAGGGGAGTTGCCTCCGGCCTTCCTCGCTCGGCGCCAGTAGCGACGTCGAGCGTGTCGTGCTGATGGAATCGGCTCGGTGAGGGCGATAGCCTCGTCTTTCCCCCTGTGTAGGTGGGGGGTCACTGCTGGTGTCAGCCTTTTAAAGACCGATGTCCTTTGGGTAGCAGGAGCGGGAGCTGGAACAGTCAATCTTGTAAAGACCGACTTTTTGGCAGGGGAAGCCGCCTTGACGACTTCAGGAGCAGGACTGGTTATTTTCTTAGGAGCAGCCTTCTCTGGGATTGTAGGCCCCATTGCGGGTCCACAGGAGTTCTGGCCCAGTCTGGAGAAGACCGAGGCGCTGGTGTTGGGCGACCCGTTGAGAGGGGCCGCGGTAGGTGTAAGCCAATCAAAGACCGACATCTTGGGTGCTTCCGGTGTCAACATAGGAGCGGTGAAGCTCGTTGGCGGGAGCATGGTCCCGAAAAACAACCCGGTGGTGGCTTGAATGACCTGTTCCACGGGCATTGTGAACAGCGAAGCAGCTTGGGGCCCATAGGCAATACCTTCTGGCGAGGCGGAGCGCCGGTTGCAGTTGCAGTTAGAGCATTTCGCATAAGTGGAAGCCATTGATTCTTTGCTTTCTGCAATAAGCAAAATGCCAAATCTTAGTACCTTGAAACCCAAGGGCAACCATTAGCGAGCCGTGTTTGGTTCGCGAACACGACACACGAAGTGTGGAGTGGAAAGAGGAAAAGGTCCCACCGGGCGTGCCAGAATCTGTTCCCCTCCGAAAGACGGCGCGACGGACGTCTTGCCTGAAATTCGGGGCAGATGCTAATTGGTGCTATCCGTCTACCTCTCCGAAGATGCCAAGTTGATTTATGGCGCCATGTATCGAAGGTTTAAACGGATGCGTCCGATGTAGCAGACTTCGTCAGATTCCCCCTCGCTTGAGGGGTTTTTGATTGTGGGGACGCTCTTCCCTGCAGGCGCAAGCCCCTGCAGTTACTTACGCTACCGCATTGCGGTAGCAACTTTCTCCTTCTCCAGATGATCACTTCGTGTCGTGTGTGTTTATTTTATGTTTGGTTGCCCGTGGATTGTATACGGAGACTGAGTTATGTCGTCGCCCGTAGGGCGTGGACTAGTCCAAATCCGTATTATCTTAGATTTGGGTTTGGGGGTTTGGGTTTAAGGATACGTTAGTCTCGTTTGAGACTAAGATCAACTTAAACGTTTGTTAAGGATACGTCAGCCTAGTTTTTAGACGAAGATCAACTTAATGGGATCGTTTAGATCCGACAAGAGAGCAATTAAGGGAGCCTTTTGTTTAGTTTAGTGACATTGCGGTCGATAGGTAGTTTAAGGACATTGCGGTCCAATGTTAGTTTTAAGACATTGCGGTCGAGGTTAAGGACGTCGTAGTCCGTGGATTTAAGGACTCCACAGTCCAATGTTCGTTTTAAGACATCACGGTCAAGATTAAGGACCTCATAGTCCATGGATTTAAGGACTCCACAGTCCGGCGTTAGTTTTAAGACATCACGGTCAAGGTTAAGGACCTCATAGTCCGTGGATTTAAGAACTCCACAGTCCGGCGTTAGTTTTAAGACATCACGGTCAAGGTTAAGGACCTCATAGTCCATGAGTTTAAGGACCCCACAGTCCGTATCAATGTATGGTCATCGGGACCCGCCACCTCTTTGAAGACGTTGAGGAATTACAACGCCAAGTATCAAAGGAGTGAAGAGATGTACCCTTGAACCAAGGTAGATTAAATAGTCTTTGGCCCAATTTGGGACCAAGACCAATTAATTATGTTATGAGCCCATTAGCCCAGTTAAGTTTGAATTGAGGACTTATGGCCTGCTTGGGCTAAGTCCAATCATGTTTAAAATACTGGCTTTCTGTTGGTCCATTGAAGGAGAGGTTTTGCCTCTAGAAACTTAGCCAATTGGGCTAAAGTTGGTGTTAAACACTAAAGACCAACAGTGTTGAACACTGGGAGTGAGATTGAAAAGTCAGTGTTTAACACTAAAAGATAGTTAGTGTTAAACACTAACAACATGGCTTTCAAATTAGTGTTTATACACCAAAGCAAATCAGTGTTAAACACTGGCAATGGAGATTTCAAATTAGTGTTTAACACTAAGGCAGATCAGTGTTAAACATTGGAAACAGGGTTTTCCAAGTTGGTGTTCAACACTAAGAAAGTCAGTGTTAAACACTGTAAATAGAGTTTTCCAAATTAGTGTTTAAACACTAAGAAAATCAGTGTTGAACACTGGATATAGAGGTTTCAACTTTAGTGTTAAACACTAAGGCAAGATGGGTCACGTGGTAGCACGTGAGAGCGCCCTCAATTCATTTTATTCTGCCAAAAGTATTGAATACTTTGGAGCATCACATGCTGTCACGTGATGGGCATTTAAATGTTTGTCTGTTAGAGCTTCTGCCAAGGGGTCACGTGGGGCACGTGAGGCGTTACCTCAAAGCCCTTCTCTGTGGAACTTTTCAGGGGTCACGTGGTAGCACGTGACCCTGCTTCTTTGCATGTTTGTTTATCTTTTTTAAGAATTAAATTCTTCATAGTGTTAAACCCTAATAATAACTTTAGAGGAATTAAATTCCCACTTTCTTCTGAAGAATTATATTCTTAGATAGAGTTATACTCTAGTTTCTTTTCTGTAAGAATTAAATTCCTCATAGATGTGAAGAACTAAATTCTATCATAGGGTTAAACCCTAATTTCCTTTTTTTCTTTAAAAAGGAATTAAATTCCTATTATTTTAATAGAATTAAGTTCTTAATTTGGGTTAAACCCTGGTTCTGTCCATTTTGAAGGAATTAAATTCCCATAATATAGGGTTGAACCCTAATTTTATCTCAAAGGAATTGAATTCATATAGTTCTGTGAGAATTAAATTCTCAAACTTCCATTCCCCTTCTATGCTTTGGATCTGCATGGCAGGATCTCAACCCAATGAGAATTAAATTCTCAATTCATGGGGAGATATGCACTTTGCAGATCCTCTGCTAGAGAAAGAACTAAGTTCTTCTTTTTGTATAAGAGTTAAACTCTTTGAGAATTAAATTCTCCTTTTTAAGCCCCTCCAAAATCTCAAGGCTCTATTTCTCTCTCTCTGTATGTCTCTGTATGTGTCTCTTCTTCTTGGCTCCTATTTATAGGAGAAGGAAGAAAATCAATCAGTTTTGGTGAATCTTTCATTGAAAGATTTGATTTGTTTATTGAGAGATTTGATTTACATTCATCATTCGTCTGGACCTTTGGATTATTAGGTGAATTTTATTCACCATTGGATTTTAAATCCAAAGATATCCCTTTGTTATTTCAGTTAGATTTTAAGGGGAAATCTTTCCAAGTTCAAGATTTTTCCATAAATAGGTGACATTTAATCAGCTTTAAATCTTTAATCCAACGGTTCCCAAATAATCATTCTCTTTTGGAAAGATTTGAATGCTTTCAGAATTTAATTCTGTTAAATAAAGAGGCTTTGAAAGCCGGTCACGTGTGGCCACGTGACCCCTGGTCACGTGTAGGCACGTGACCCCTGGAACGGGCCTTTCTTCTCTGGCCGCTGCTCAGCCGTCACGTGCCAACACGTGACCCCTGGTCACGTGTGAGCACGTGACCTTTTCTGGAGCATTTTCTTTGATTTAAACAGGGAGCGAATCTGCCTTTTGCCGCTGCTTTTTAATGTCACGTGTCAACACGTGACCGCTGGTCACGTGCTAGCACGTGATGCCTCCTCCATAAGTTTTCCTGATTTTAAATCAGGAAACAGCTCTTTTGTTCCAAGACATGGCCGGGATGATGTTACAGCCGGAACCTCCAGCTGAAGACCCCCCGATTATCATTGAAGACGACATAGAAGAGACATCGAACCCTCCTCCGGCTCTTTCAGCAGCCAAGGAGGAGACCATCTCCAAGGCCGCTCTAGATGATTACATTGCTCAGCAAATACGAGCTCACCAGGCGAATGAAGCGGCTGCGCAGATCGTTAGAACCGGACGACCCTATCCGGGTTGGTATGATCAAATAAGGTACCCGCCGGGATACACAATCCCTAAATTCCACGTATATAAGGGGACGGGAAATCCGCATCAGCACGTCGCTCAATTCAGAGCCTTGTGCGGCAACACTGGAGGTGATGACAAACTGCTACTCCGCCAGCTCGTCGACAGCTTGTCAGAGACGGCGTTCGAATAGTACTCTGAACTCCCGAACGACTCTGTCAAGACATTTGCAGAGATGGAGCTGCTGTTTACCCAACGTTTCGCAAGCGCTAGTGAACACACCCCGATCACCGCATTGATTAACGCCAGGGTGAAACCGGGAGAGACATGGGTCCAATACACAATCCGGTGGCGAAACCTGCGATCAAAGTGCGAACAGCGCATAGAGGAAGCACCGGCAGTGGGCATGTTCGTGGGAACTCTCGACCCTCAAGCGACCATCTCGCAATTCATGATGTTCTTCAAGCCGACCATGTTCCAGGCCTTGATTGACAAGCTGGTCCAGATGGACCAGATGGGTCATAGACCGTCTCCTTCAAAGATGGATCCTCGAAACAAAAAAGGGAAAGGGAAAGCAACCTTCGTCGCCAACACTCAACAACAGCCGAGCAACTTAAAGCCGGTTGTTCGCCAAAACAACGTGCGTCCACGCCCATCCCTCGAAGAGAGACTGGGACGTCCTTACTCGTTTCCCCAAGAAAAAACGAGAAGACTGTTCGAGCTAGCAGTGCGCAACAGACTCATCAATCTGCCGGATCCAAAATGTCCGTTGCAGCCAGGCGATATCAACAATCCTAATTATTGCCTTTATCACCAAGCAGTAAGCCATCCAATCGAAGATTACTTCGTCTTCAAAGGCTGGATTGAGGATCAATACCAACAAGGCAAGTTCGTATTATCCGAAAATTGGAAGGTGAACCCACCACAACCTCACGCCCCTAAGAAGGTGGACATGCCGAGGGCATCGTGCTCATTCATAGAGAAAACCCCTTGGACCGAAAAGTCCGTAAACTAGAAACTTGCCTCAAATGCGGCAACGATGGACCGAAAAGTCAGTAAACTAGAAACTCGCCTCAAATATGGCAACCGTATACCGAAACGTTGTTAAACTAACAGTGGACTGCAATGTCCTAAAACTTGCAACGGACCGAAATGTCCTTAAACTAACGATGGACCGCAATATCCTAAAACTTGCAATTGACCGAAACGTCTATAAACTACTACGGAGCGCGGCATCCTAAGGCTGACGCAAAATAAAAAACGGTATGTCCATAAGCAAAATGGGCACGGATGAAAACCCGAAAGGGCTCCGTGAGTAAAAACAGCAGGGCTACCGACGATGTTTGTGAAAACCCGAAAGTGCGCAGACTCGTTTAAAAAAACGGTACGTCCACAAGCGAGATGGGCACGGATGAAAACCCGAAAGGGCTCCGTGAGTAAAAACAGCAGGACTACCGGTGAGTTTTGTGAAAACCCGAAAGGGCGTAAACTCGTTACAAGACACTTGTAAGGTCCTCTCGACCCTGTAAGGAGAAACCACCTGCGTGAGATCCTTACGACTCACAAGGGAGAAATACACTTAGGAATCCTCACGATTCCTAAAGAGAAATTACACTTACGAGATCCCCATGACTCGTAGGGAGAATTCCCCCTTTGAGACCCTCACGGCTTATAGGATTCAAAAGTCTTAAGCTACAGGGATCTGAACCTGTTCTTAAGCGGCCACCACAACCTCCAATGCTGCCCTACAAGCGGCTCAATGCTGACCCTTGTATACAATCCACGGGCACGAATAAACATTTCCCTAACATAGTCCCATCCGTGACTAGGGATATGTTTACACAGTGAACAGCCCTTGTAAGTCCTCTCGACTTATAAGGAGAAAGCACTCTTGTAAGATCCTTACGACTTATAAGAGAGCATACACTTAGGAATCCTCACGATTCTTAAGGAGAAAATGCACTTACGAGATCCTCACGACTTGTAGGGAGGAAACACCTTTATGAGACCCTTACGGCTCATGAAGTCAAAAGCCTTAGTCGACGAGATCCTAACCCTGTTTGCTAAGCCACCTTTGTTCGACATCGACAGAGGCAAATGATGATTCGCTCCTGGCAATATCCCAATTTTAGCGATGTTGATGCCTAAATCGGTATCAAATTCCAAGTCCTTTTATGGCAAATAATGATTCGCTCCTGGCTATATTCTAGTCCCAGCGATGCTGATGCTCAGATTGGCACCAAATTCCAAGTTCCACACTCACGATAAAAAATCAACGAGCCAAAAATGCATATGAAATAGCCGAAATGATGGGGCAATTTGCAACGAAATCAGCAAGTAAAAATGTATGCATACAAAAAACAGCCGAAATGATTGGGCAACTCGCAATAAAAAGCAGCGAGTAAATAAAACAAATAGCCAAAATAATTGGGCACCGCGAAAAATAGCCGAAATGATTGGGCAATCGCGATTTTCACGATATAAAAAGCTGAAATGATAGAGCATTACGGAAAGAATTAAAAAAAATAAAAGAATGAAACTTTTTGCCCTACAGGTGAGATCACATCGGTCCCTGTATACAATCCAGGGGCACAAACAAAGAGGGAACCATACCTCCCCACCAGGCTCCATCAGAAAGCGAAACCAAATCTCGACGGTTCATAAACAACCTGGAGACAATCTCGAATTTGTCGCAATATAGCAGACGCGATGTCAACAACGGCGTTCCTTCGCAGCCCAGCAGGATGCAGATGCAACGTCAACAAAAGACCCCATGGTCGAAACAAAGCGGAGTGACGGAAAAATCCCAGCTCCACCTCAGCATTCGTCTCGTTACAGCAGACGCAATGTCAACAACGGCGTTCCTTTGCAGCCCAGTAGGATGCAGATGCAACGTCAACAAAAGACCCCATGGTCGAAACAAAGCGGAGTGACGGCAAAATCCCAGCTCTACCTCAGCATTCGTCTCGTTACAGCAGACGCAATATCAACAACGGCGTTCCTTTGCAGTCCGGCAGGATGCAGACGCAACGTCAACAAAAGACCTCACGGTCAAAACGAAGCGAATGCCAAATTCCTAGCTTTAGGGTCTTGACGGTAACTCATATAAAACCTGAAAGACAATCGGAGATCATCCCACACCAGCGCGGAGTGGTCACCACCATGACGTTCGTCTCGATACAGCAGACGAGATGTCACTACAGCATCCTTCCTCCAACAGGATCCGGACACGCCAAAGCAAACGAAGCAAAGGCCAAATTCCTAGCTTCAGGGTCTTGACGGTAACTCATATAAAACCTGAAAGGCTACCGGAGATCATCCCACATGGAGTGGTCACCACCACGACGTTCGTCTCGATACAGCAGACGAGATGTCACTACAGCGTCCTTCCTCCAACAGGATCCGGACACGCCAAAGCAAACGAAGCGAAGGCCAAATTCCTAGCTTCAGGGTCTTGACGGTAACTCATATAAAACCTGAAAGACAATCGGAGATCATCCCACACCAGCACGGAGTGGTCACCACCTCGACATTCGTCTCGATACAGCAGACGAGATATCACCACAGCGTCCTTCCTCCAACAGGATCCAGACACACCAAAGCAAACGAAGCAAAGGCCAAATTCCTAACTTCAAGGTCTTGACGGTAACTCATATAAAACCTGAAAGGCTACCGGAGATCATCCCACATGGAGTGGTCACCACCACGACGTTCGTCTCAATACAGCAGACGAGATGTCACTACAGCGTCCTTCCTTCAACAGGATTCGGACATGCCAAAGCAAACGAAGCGAAGGCCAAATTCCTAGCTTCAGGGTCTTGACGGTAACTCATATAAAACCTGAAAGACTACCGGAGATCATCCCACATGGAGTGGTCACTACCTCGACGTTCATCTCGATACAGCAGATAAGATGTCACCACAGCGTTCTTCTTCCAGCAGGATTCAGACGCGACAATCAAACAACGGAGCCATGGCAAAATCCCTAGTTCCAAATCTCGACGGTTCACCAACAACCTAGAGACAGCCGCGACATTCATTTCGATACAGCAGACGCAATGCCAGCAAACGAAGCGAAGGCCAAATTCCTAGCTTCAGGGTCTTGACGGTAACTCATATAAAACCTGAAAGACTATCGGAGATCACACCAGAGCGGAGTGGTCACCACCTCGACATTCGTCTCGATACAGCAGACGAGAAGTCACTACAGCGTCCTTCCTCCAACAGGATTCGAACACGCGAAAGCAAATGAAGCGAAGGCCAAATTCCTAGCTTCAGGGTCTTAACGGTAACTCATATAAAACCTGAAAGACTATCGGAGATCACACCAGAGCGGAGTGGTCACCACCTTGACATTCATCTCGATACAGCAGACGAGAAGTCACTACAGCGTCCTTCCTCCAACAGGATTCGGACACGCGAAAGCAAACGAAGCGAAGGCCAAATTCCTAGCTTCAGGGTCTTGACGGTAACTCATATAAAACCTGAAAGACTATCGGAGATCACACCAGCGCGGAGTGGTCACCACCTCGACATTCGTCTCGATACAGCAGACGAGAAGTCACTACAGCGTCCTTCCTCCAACAGGATTCGGACACGCGAAAGCAAGTGAAGCAAAGGCCAAATTCCTAGCTTCAGGGTCTTGACGGTAACTCATATAAAACCTGAAAGACTATCGGAGATCACACCAGCGCGGAGTGGTCACCACCTCGACATTCGTCTCGATATAGCAGACGAGAAGTCACTACAGCGTCCTTCCTCCAACAGTATTCGGACACGCGAAAGTAAGTGAAGCAAAGGCCAAATTCCTAGCTTTATGGTCTTGACGGTAACTCATATAAAATCTGAAAGACTACCAGAAATCATCCCACATGGAGTGGTCACCACCTCGACGTTCGTCTCGATACAGCAGACAAAATGTCACCACAGCATTCTTCCTCCAACGGGATCCGGACACGCCAAAGCAAACGAAGAAAAGGCCAAATTCCTAGCTTCAGGGTCTTGACGGTAACTCATATAAAACCTAAAAGACTATCGGAGATCATCCCACACCAGCGCGGAATGGTCACCACCTCGACGTTCGTCTCGATACAGCAGACGCAATGCCAGCATACGAAGCGAAGGCCAAATTCCTAGCTTCAGGGTCTTGACGGTAACTCATATAAAACCTGAAAGACTATCGGAGATCATCCCACACCAGCGCGGAATGGTCACCACCTCGACGTTCGTCTCGATACAGCAGACGCAATGCCAGCATACGAAGCGAAGGCCAAATTCCTAGATTCAGGGTCTTGACGGTAACTCATATAAAACCTGAAAGACTACCGGAGATCATTCCACATGGAGCGGTCACCACCTCGACGTTCGTCTCGATACAGCAGATGAGATGTCACCACAGCGTTCTTCTTCCAGCAGGATTCAAACGCGACAATCAAACAATGGAACCACGGCAAAATCCCTAGTTCCAAACCTCGATGGTTCATCAACAACCTAGAGACAACCGCGACATTCGTCTCGATACAGCAGATGCAATGCCAGCAAACGAAGCAAAGGCCAAATTCCTAGCTTCAGGGTCTTGACGGCAACTCATATAAAACCTGAAAGACTATCGGAGATCATCCCACACCAGCGTGGAGTGGTTATGACTCATCGGGGCTCCCCAAACTGAGCCTAACCTCAAGTAAAAAGAGGCATGGCAAAATTCCTAACGCTTGCTCTTCCGACGGTCAAACTGCCTAGGAAGATTGCTTGAAGACGTCTTGTCCAGCCCCCGAAGAGATCAGAGACACGACACGCAAGGCCACTCGAACAGCAAGATTGCCTATCGAGGAATACATCAGCCAACGCGACGGTACGACGGGCAAAACTCTAGTACCACAGACCCTAACGGACCTCTGTCGTAAAGAACAAAGGTTAACTGTAACGTTAGGACATCCTTGCGAGAACTTCTCGATTTGTCTCGACTCGTAGGGAAAAGCCTTAGGCAGTGGGGATTAAAAAACCTGTTTCTTAAGCACTGGGGCCCAGTAAGTCGGTCCAAAATGGACTCTTGCATACTATTCGCGGACCACACTCTCCAAAGTCGAATCTCGACAAGGAGGGAAACAACCACTTACGAGTCCCCTCGACTTGTAAGAGGGAAAAATTCTCTTGTGAGATCCTTACGACTCTCAAGAGAAACCACACTTAGGAGTCCTCACGACTCCTAGGGAGAAAATACACCTACGGGATCCTCTCGACTCGTAGGGAGAAAAGTCTTTATGTCACGACCCGAAATTGGCACGTGACGACCCTAATACTACGCAACGTCTACAGGCGTAACGCAGTAAAAGAAAGCCAAAACCCAGAAATCTAAACCAGTAAAAGACAAGAAAAGATAAGAAATATTGTTTAAAAGTCTTTGAAATCACAACTCAAATTCTTTAAATTGACTTGTATGGATTGTTAATGGTATTTTCATGAAACTTGTGATTCTTTTGTTTAGAAAACATGGAATATATTATATATTTAAAATAGATATTTTTTATAATATTTATATATAAAAAAAATAGAATTTATTTATTAAATAGAAAATCACGTTTTTTAAAAAATTGTATTAAAAATTCCACCGAGATCGTATGCTCCGTGAGGATGTCTGCATCTCGCCCTACTAGTCCAATGGATGTGCGATAATCCGCACCAACCAAATCGGATTCCCCAAAAATGGGTTGTAGAGACATAATCGTAAGGAATTTAATTAAAACAATTTAAAGAATACGGTTTTTAATAGTTTATGTAAATTCGTATTTGTCCCAAAATATTGTTTTCAAGCAATCATGTTGTATCAAGATGTGTGTTGTGAGAGGTAGGTCATTAGCTCGTGAGATTTTTCTAAAGGTAATACAAGCAAATATGTTAAAAGATGGCGTATGTGAAGTTTGTGGTATTTAACCGTAAAAATGAAATACAAGTTGCATAGCATGGTATTTTGAATTGGAACTTGTTCTCAATATTTGTTTATGATTACTAAGAAAGATATAACAATATGAATGTTTGATTATTAACAAAAGTTGTGTTTTTAACAAATTTAGAATCGGATGTCGGAATAACTCCACTTCCGACGAGTTTTGAAAAGAGAACTTTTTAAGTTAAGAAGAGAGGAGAGGAGAGGGGACTTAGTGGTTGAAAAGAGAGAGGGGAGGTATGGGAACAAGATGGAAGCTTCGTAGAGTCGCGGTGTCACCGAAATTGTCCCGAATCGTCGCCGGAAAGTGACCTTGGCTAACTCCACTTGTACACTTCTTTGACTTGGAAAAATTTGAGAATTTTTTATAATGGATTTATGAATGGAGAGGGCTAGGGTGTGATGTTGTATTTATAAGAGAAATTAGGGTTTTGAGAATTAAAAAGAGAATTAAAATGCATTTAAACATTGGATTAATGGGTGATTTTAATGCTCTGTTAATTTTCAGGAAATTCAAACAGTACTGGGGTTAAGGGGAGGCCAAAAGACTAGAGTTCAAAATTTAGAGGCATTCCCGACGGGGAAAACCGGCGGCGCCGGCCTTTTGATGATCTTCGCCGGTCGATTGGGGTGGGTTGGGGCTTGGATTGGTGACACGTGTTCTTGGCTGTTCATATAATATATTCCACATGTTTGATTTTAGTGTCTTTTCATTTTTACGTGTATTGCACGTGTAAACTTTTGGGCTTCCAAAAAGTTTAAAAGAAAAATCATTAAAAATAATAGGTTGCTAATGGGATTCGAACATATGGGCTATGTCACAGCAATGCAAGGCTTTACCAGTGAGCTACAAGTTGTTTCTTGTTGTTTTTCAAACAAAATAATACTTAAAGTATACTCAGGCTTCCAAATACTCCATTTAGTACATTAACTTTAAAAAAATTTGTACATTAAAACAGAGTCATTACAATGAGCAAGATGATCTTCTGAATTATGAGGATGCGATAAACACACATGAATCGGATCAATGGCTGGAAGCCATGAAAAAGGAGCTTGGCTCAATAAGAAGAAACAAAGTATGTGAACTGTGTGACTTAGCAGAAAATAGGAAGTCCATATGATGCAAATGGGTGTTAAAGAAGAAATACCGAACTGATGGGTCTATTGATATATTTAAGGCCCAATTAGTTGCTAAAGGTTTTACTCAAAAGGCATATATAGATTATCAGGAGACTTACTCTCCGATGGCCAAGTTTGCATCTATTAGAATAATTTTAGCGATTGTTGCATATCTTTATTTGGAACTTTTCCAAATGGATGTCAAGTCTACATTTCTCAACGGAAAGTTGAAGGAAGTTATATATATTGAACAACCTGAGAGATTTCAGGTCGAAGAACAGGAAAATAATGTATATAAATTTAAAAAGTCTCAATATGGTTTAAAACAGTCATCTAGAGAATGGTATTTTAAATTTCACAAAACTGTTATCCAACTTGGTTTTGTTGCAAACAAATTGAATAATTGTGTGTATGTCTTGAAGAGTGGGAGTAGTTTTTCAAATCGGTACTTAGTAGTGAATTTGAGATGAAGGACATGGGAGCATAGTCATAATATTCGCGAATTATTTAGCGAATTCGCGAATAATTAGAAAATTTTTGAACGGCCGATTAAATCTCCGATTTAATCGTCGTTGGCGTGAATTATTCATGAATAATTCACAAAATCAGCGGATAATTCGCAATATCAAAATCCAGCACCCCATATATTAATTTCTTCCTCGAAATCTTTCCCGGACATTTCCCGAATACTTGCCGATTTTTTTCGAATAGTTCTCCGAATCCGAATTTTCGACCTCGCTGTATTAATCTCGAATGCCGAATTTATGACTATGTATGGGAGATGCATCCTATGTTCTTGGTATACAGATCCTTAGGATAGAAAGTCTAGAATGTTAGGTTTGAACCAAGAAAGGTATTTACACACAATACTTAGAAGGTTTGGGATGCAGAATTGCAATTCGGCACCTACACCATTGGTTATGGGAAAGCGGCTGTTTAAAGAACAATATCCTGGAGAAGGGTAGAAACTGCTTAATGCCTCATATGCTGAAGCTGTTGGAAGCTTGATGTATGCAATGTTGTGTATTAGACCAGACTTGGCGTATCCAGTTAGTCTAGTTAGTAGATACCAAAATAATTCTGGTCCAGCACACCGGGAAGCTGTTAAGAGCATTTTGAAGTATCTGAAGGGTACCGTTCATCAAGCAAACTTGCTTGAGATTCTTAGTTATTCCGATGCTGATTTTAGAGGAATCAAAGATGGCGGGAAGTCCATTTCGGGACATTTGTTCATCTTTGGAGGTGCAGCTGTTTCTTAAGATAGCAAGAAACAGAGATGTGTAGCAAAGTACACACAAGAACTTGAGTACATGGACTGTAGTATGGCCACTACTCATGCAGTCTGGATTAGACGGTTCCTAAAGGACTTCGATCTCAATTTGGTGGATGGACCAATTGAGATTTGCTGTGATAATCAAGAAGCCATCAGTTTGAATCACAGTGGTGCAAATAGTTCGAAAGGAAGACATATTGAAGTTCAATATCACTATATTCGTGATACAGTGGAAAAGGAAGAAGTCAAAATAACTTATATTCCTACTAGCGACATGATTGTTGATCTCTTGACGAAGGGCATTCTAACAGAAATGTTCATCAAATATGTTGGTTTGATGGGACCTAAAATTGTCTAAGTCGAATAACGAAAGGAGACAACCATGGATAATGGTTGTACTCGGTTTTCATGAAGAGTGAAAAGTGCACATATCTCGTGGATGGTGGGAATATGTATAATTATATCTTGAGACACATCTCACAAATAGTGGGAGTGCCCGGAAAGTATTTGGTCATTTCGGCCAAGTGGGAGATGTAATTGAATGTGACCTTATGGCCCAATACTTTAAAGCCGGCCCGGTTGTTGGAGAGAAACGAGAGATTTCTCGTTCGCGACCGCGTCAAGCGCGAAGATCGTGGAGAGAGTGGAGATCATTTTGTTGTGATCTTGAGCAGTTTTGGGGGCATAGGACATAGGAAGAAGCCTATATATTGCAATGAGATCTCCGCCTCTAAGAATCCTCAAAAAAACATCCTCTTCACTGGAGGCCCAAAATCATATTCCCTCTTTTCATCAATGGTTAAAGATGTGGGGTAGTTTTTCGAGTTCCAAAGCTGTCCTGCCACTATATCCAATCATCTGTCCGGCAAACCATGTGGAATCTACCGGACGGTAAGGAAAAGAATTGTCAAAATAATGTACGCAAATTTAAATTAAGTAATTACCAAAAAAATATGGAAAAGGAAAGAGCTTTGATTTGTTGATGTTGATGGAACAAAGAATGTGGCACCAGTGCCTCAATCACACAAGTGGAAGAAAGAAGACAAAAAAGTTGCGTGCATGAGAAACTTTGGGTCATCATCTAAGACCTTATATTATTTGACTTTTTCAAACTTTGCCCATTCCATTCAACATCTAATAGACTATTGGTTTGTCTCACTCAAAATTGGAATTTTGTCTTAATTACCGAGTACTAACCTATAGTTTGCACTATTTTCGACAAACTATTCTAAAGATTTAAATGTGAAGATGACTTCTTTTTTACGGCGCCACATCAGTCTTAACAGCGCCATGTCAACAAATTGTCATTTCATCAAAAATAAAATAAAAAATTTCATAAACGATCCTCAAACTTAAATCTTCTCCAAAGCCTTATACCTAACCGTCGCCGCCACTCCCCGCAGCCTCGCCATCAACCTCCTCTCCTCCACGTCGTCGGCCTCCTTTTCATGGCCTCCTTTTCATAGCCTCCTCCACCCCCACCCCCTCATCTGCGCCGTCAACCTCCTTCCCATTTTCTCCCCCCCCACCCCACCCCACACCCATCCCTCCTTCCCGTTGCCTCCCCCACGTCCACCCCTCCATCCTCCCCAACCTATCCCATCACCACCTCCATGATCTTCTTTTACTTCTGCAGCATGATTCACCGCCTTCCCCTCTTCCCACCGCTTCCATCTCCTCCCACACCTTCCCACGACCTCCCCTCTCCTCCCCGACCTACCTCGCGCCGCCGCCGCCGCCTTACTCACCACCATCTTCGTCCATGCCTTCCCCTCCCCTCTCATACTCGTGCCTTCCCTCTCCTTCTCCGCTACCACCACCTCCATCATAATAATCACCACCTTCTTCTTCTTCATCATCTTCCCACGGCCGCCGCCTCCATCATCATCATCATCACTTCCTCCTCTCCGCCGTCTCCTCCATCCTGTCGCCGCTGCTGTCTCCTCACTATCGACGCCGGTTGCCCCATCACCTAATCCTAACTTTAGTCCTAATTAATATTTAAGATAATTAATTGAATTCAGTATGAGGGCAAATTGGTCATAACCAACATGTTTGGACGTTGACCGTTTAATAAGGGTGGTGATCCTCACATTTAAAATTTCATGGTAGTTTATTGAAAATGGTGGAAATTTTAGAGTAGTTTTTGATAATTAAGCCTTGGAATTTTTGCTGAACTTAATGCAGATGGTATTCTCTTATCCTTCATGTATTCAACTTTATTCTTGGATTTATAATTATAAATTACAAAATTATATTTTGAAGCATGTAACAGATTATTTTCTCCTTGTTGTTTACATTGTTTTAGAAGTAAGGCAACATATAGATATACATTTAATCGTATGTGTAATACATGGAAGGTTTCACCGAAAATATTCAATGATGGACTACAAAAGATAGTAGGCCATGGGGTTATTCTAATATCTTTCCTTTTATAACCTAAATCACGAGGATTTCTGGTTTTTTTCTTTTTCAAAAGTTGTCCACATTAATCTCTTTCTTCCTCCCCCCTCCCAAAGAGCGTAAGAATGACCCGTGACCTATTTGATCGGTGGATCAACTGTAGAACACTGGACACGAGTAAAATTCACAAACCGTCTAAAAATTATTTGTACACGATCCGATCCATTTAAATTCTTCACCATGCTGATCGAACCCACGGTTCGTGGGGAGACCACTGCCCCTGCGGATTTAGCCGTAGGGGCAAATTACTGCCCCAGTGGAGATATCCGTAGAGACATAAAACTCCACCGTGGATCCAAAACCCGCAGGTGCAAATTTTCGCTCTGAACATGCCCCCTACGGAATAATAATTGCCTTTACAGCTTACTCCGTAGAGGCATTTATCCCTACGGATTACTCCGTAGGGACATAATCTTTATTTAATTTATTAGTTTATAAAATAAAATACTTGCTCCTACGAATTTATCCGTAGGGCCTGATAGATTCCTCTACGGATTCATCTGTAAGGCTTGATAAATACCCTTACGGATTAATTCGTAGGGACAAGTTTTATCCTTGTTACTGAGTCCATAAGGACAAAATATCAGCTATCTTGATATTTTGTCCCTACGGCTAATTGTGTAGGGGCAAACATTGCACCTACGGATTAATCCGTAGGGACAAAATAGCAGTTTTTTTTTTAAATGGGCTTCCTGTTTTTACCATGTCTTGTGCATAATAATATATACATCATATAACCAAATACATAAATATTCATAATCAACATCTCACGCATAATATATAAAAAAAATAAACAAACAGAATACGATATCAATCTAAATTATCGTGAACAAGCAAACAACCACCAATATCATCCAAAATATATACAATATGTATCATATAAGTACATATATCCTTAAAAATATAAAAAAACGCTGCCCTAGCTCAGTCTAGCTCCTCCGCTTCTGATAATCGCCGTAATCTGGCACATCTGCTCCTCGGTGCAGCCCTGAGTCGTCAAAAGCTCGACTAATGAAGGAACGGACTGTGCGGGAGTCTGAGCGGGCTGTGGAGCTGCAGGAGTAGTCTGCGCAACCGCAGCCGAGATAGTGGCTTGCGGAGCCACAGCCGAAATAGCCTGTCGCATCTGTTAAATTTTATGTGTAATAAACGAGTAAGAACGGTGTATTAGATTTTAGTCAAATTCGTATCATTATCAGGTTATTGCGAAACCCCAATCTAAGAATACTTTGGGACTTACACCTCGTTTTGGTATTTAGTTTGGAAAACCGTAATTTATTTTAATTAGATAGTTTTATTTAAGTATGATTAATCAAATCAAGTCTACAACCAAATAAGCTCATGCTACTAATATTGCATATGTTACTATCTATAATATGATATAATATTTTACTATTAAGTAATCTACGTACCAACATCTCCTTCAACTCCTCAACGGTGGTCTTCAGGGCGGCAACATCATGCTCCAGACGTCGCTCATGGGGATAGGAGAAGTAACTACCGGATTGGAGACCAACCTCATATGGGCCCTGCTAAGATCCAGTCCCCGGCCTCTCTCCTAACCTCCGTGGTGCCCTCCGTGTGCGACGTCTAGGACTGGGGTTAGCAGTATCGGATCGATTTGTCCGCTAAAATCGATCCCCGATACCTCCGCCTGCTCCACCACCCGCTCCTACACCCACATTAACCATTAAAATATAATTATATCATTTAAATTCGAACTTATCAAAACAAAAACTTCATTCGAATTAGAATAAATATTAACGCTTATGCAATACTCCTGGGTAGCGGTGTCGGGGAATCGAAGCTTGCCCGTGGCGGGATCTGTCGAGGTGTCGTGGATGGTGTAGAGTGTTTTTCGTCACTCCATTAAGATGGGAATACGCACGCGCTTGTCAGGCGCATTACAGATCCCTCTACCTAGGGTAGGCTGGGGTTTATTGATTGTGGAGATCCGAATCTCCGGCAGCCGCGAACTAAACTGTCATTAATTACCCCTTACCTTTGGAGCGTGAGAACCTCCGATTGACGGGTCAAACAGGTCATGCAAACTCAATGTGCAGTGTTGTGTTTTGAAGGGGTTTTGGATACATCGGGGGCCCCGCAAAGTTTTTACGGGGGTTCTAATGGGGGAGTTGTTTTTAGTGTGGAATGTATGTAAAATGAGGGGGGAATGGCGTCCAAAGGACGCGTGAGCGCCAGCGCCTCACGTGCCTAGCACACGGACGTTGGGCGTTGGGCACCAGCGCCTCACGTGCTTGGACACGTGCGCTGGACGCCAGCGCCCCACATGCCTCCCACGCGGGCGCAGGGCGTCAGCAGGAAAAGGGACTTTGTCCCTGCACTGGGAGCTGTGCTCCCGATTTGACTTCTGGAGTTAAACTCCTAAAAAGAGATAATTTATGGAGTTGAACTCCAACAGATCTTGAATAGAGTTATACTCCTAGAAATCTTTAGAAATGATCAAAGGGGGCCCCTTTGTTTCTCTCCCCTTTGGCCCTGGATCTTCCCAAGATAGGATTTTTAGAGATGTGTCTCCCTCTTCTTCTTCTCGGTTGGCCGGATCTTGGAGAAAGGGGATGAGATTTAAAAATCATCCATTTTTTAGATCTAATGGAAAATCAGAGCTCCCCTTTTTGGGTTTTGTGGTGAAAAACTATTTATTTTTAGGAAAGAAAGAGTAAAACTCTTGATTTAATTCAAAAGGGAGAAGAAGGTTTAGAACTTTGATGAAGGAGAAAGAGGCACAAAAACCCTATATTTTGAAGGGAATGAAAAGTTTTTTTTATTTCATTATCATGTTGCCTTATTTACAAATTTACATATAGCCCATTGGGCTTTACAAAATGGCATTTTTGCCCATCCCTTGTCTCATGTGCTCATTTCTTCTGCACATGAGCCATGCGCTTTACAAAAATTTGGTTTTATACCCATTCTTCTTACATTCATGCATAAAAAAAATTATATCAAAATTATTTATTACATGATTACATTTTGTCATGGGGGCGGCTAGCCGCGGGGCTCGACTTGGGCAGGGCCCACTTGGCCTGGGCTTGGGCCCTGTTCATACCAGAATATTGTATTTTAATACCGCTCATTCAATATCTATTTTTGTATATATCGGTACTATTAACCAGTGTCTGCTCAGTATTACAGATTACAGGTATCCGGGACAAAATACTGGAAATACACTTAAAATCACGGATATATCGTTTGTGAGCCGACACTGCAAACAGAACAGAAAACCGATCATTGTCTAAAGAGTCCTTTTTGCAAATAGATGTGTGCACACAATTTTGGTCCAACACAATGCAAATGTGCACATGGACCATGGTGGGGCTACCTAGGCTACATAACATGATGAAATGGTGCAAGTAGGGAACATGTGCATTAAAAGCTAAAAGAGGTGATGTGATGTGCATTAAATGCTAAAAGAGGTGATGTGATTTAAAGCATCATGATTTCCCTCCAAAAACTACTAAGCAACCCATGTTGCCTATAAATACCAAGCCATGGGCAAGGAGAGAAGATATCTTTTGTTTAGTTTTGTATCAAAACTCTTGTAATTTGTAAGCTTGCTTTCTTTTGTAATTCTTGAGCTCTTGCCCCTTTGTCTTGACCTTGCAACTTCTTCATTGAACTTGCAAGCTTAAGGTTTAGGTTCTTGACTTCAAGATTAGTGTAACTCGTTTGTGATTCAATAAAAAGTTCTCATTTTTTTATTACCATGTCTTGTTCTATGTTTACATATTTGAACTTGTGAAATTCTCGCTTTATTTTGGTCTTGCAATGTAACAACCCTAATTTTTCCTATACACTTTTCTATACAAAAATTTTTTGTTAAAATTTTTATAAAAAAAATTCCATAAAGGAGTATTTTAATCTGAGCACAAGATATATATAAGTAATTATTTTGTTTTTAAATAATTCCATTTTTAGTGTACATAAAATTGTTTTAAAATTAAAATGTACTTGGGGTATTTAATGTTGCTGTTATCACTTTAAGTAGTTATTTTCCCACAATAATTACAAGAAAGAGCTTGTAGCTCATTGGTAACACCTTGCACTACTGAACCAAGCCACCAGAGTTCAAATCCCATGCCCCACATTATTTTTTATATTTATTTGGTTTTATTTTTTTGGAAAGTCAACAGTCAAACCGTCATAACTCACAGAATTTATACTGAACATAAAAAGTTAAATACACCAAAATTCCCCCCAGGATGAAACCCACCCGATGAGCCTTCGACTCGGCCTGACTCGGCCGAGTCGTCAACACGGAATTTCTCCGTGTTGACCTGGTCTTCTCACCTGAATACTTTATTTTCCTAGATCGGTTATCAAATTCTCCATAAATCACTTTTACTCCAAAAGTTAATGATTTTTAATGTTTTTTTTTTATATTTTTATATTTTTTTTAATTAAAACCCTAACCCTATATAAACACCCCTACCCTCTACCCTCTCACCCTACATTCCTAAGTCCACTCTCTAAAAATTTCAAGAGAACTCGGTACATTAGAAAACGAGCGAATGGCGAAGCGCTGCCGAAATCGACGGCGAATCCCGGCGATCGTACTAGGACTCTTCACGACGTTTCGACGGACCGACAAACCCACTACCTTCCTAGCACTCTCTAGCTTGTCCAAACCCGTAAGTTCCCTTTTCTACCTTTCTTTGCCTTCATAATAATACGACTTTTAAAACCCGACGGAAATCGGAACAAACCGATTTCCGATTCGGTTTTTCTATCAAAACTCACTTGTCACTAATTCCATAATGCTTAAACATACTCATGTTGCCTACTAATCACTTAAAAATCAATTTGGATAAAGTTTCTCACATGAAATGATAACTTTTGCAAAATACCGTATTTTCGCACTTAAATACCATAATGTTTAGTTTTCACATTTAACCCCTAAACTTTGTTATACCTTAAAATAGATCACGAGGTAATGACCTACCTCCACACACACGCAAATACAACCCTAATTGATATCATCAAAACTTAGAATACGATAATACAGGACTTTACATTAAAATACCATTTTCTTTATAAACCTTTTCCGAAAGTTCTAAGTTGTATACAATTTTAAAACAAAATCTTTTAATAGGAAATAACGATATGTCATGGATATCGATCGTTTATCTAAACCTGACTTTGTGGTGTCTAGGCAAGTGTGTCTAAGACGAATGGTTACTTAATTAGGGCCACTACTTGTAGTTGAGAGCCTCCCACTCACGTGGCACTTACCTGGACGCAATTGGCGGTGAAGAGGCGATTTGAGCCTTCTAATGACTTGTCGTTTAGACCATTTAGAAATAGGCTAGTTGGCTTAGGAAACCCTTGAATCTAAAATACGGAAATTTACACCCTTTTGCAAATAAATACCTTATCTTTATAAAACCGTTTTCTAAATGATTAGTATTTATTAAATCTTTGCAAAGCGCCACTACAACCCACATTTGGGGAACCCGTTAGGGATTGTACGGTTTATCGTGCACCCTCGGACTTAGTAGTGCGAGATTCAGACCTCCGCAAGGAGCATTCGGTCTCGAAAGGTTAAAAAATACGACATTTAAGAAAAATAAGATTTCGGGAAAATAAAATATTTATTAAAAAATTATTTTTGTATAAACATATGTATATTTAACATTTAAACACCTATATTTTTATAAGATAAAGTTTTCACCTTTTCCTAAAAAAATTACAAGATTAAAAGTTACATTAAAATACCATGAATTTCAACTAAATCAATATTACAAATTAATACCTTTATTTATATAATTAGGATATTATCACTAGAAATAACACAAATAAAATTTACACTCATTATAACTATAAAGACGAATAATAAATACTTGAGGTGTATCTTGAAAACTATACAAAAGTACTTTTTACATAAAAACCCCTCAAGTTTTATAATTTACAATAAGGACCCTAACAATTATAGAACTTCAAATTACATTTCTTTTAGTCTGACTCGGGTTTGAGTCTGATTATTTCTGACTTGAATATGATTCAAGTCAATCTATATTCTTTAATATTCCAACTCAATATGAACACATGAATCCCAGAATTCAGTTAACAATCTATACAACTTGACTGAATCAAACCATGGATATACATCCATTTTCCCGATATTCCATTTACCTGATTATGCAGTTACAACATGTTTATTGATATCATGGTTTTGGTCGGTCATCCAACTTACACAATACAATATAACAATACTATCAAAACACTACGGGGTTAAAGGGGTAGATTGGTACGGAAGGTGTTAAAAGTGGCACAAGACGGTCAGAATTAAGACACCTAACATGAATCCAATTGCCGTTGTTCCGGGTTGTATAACGGAGCCTTGTACTCTATATTCCGTTTGCCATGGTCTCTAGCATATAGAGACCCCTCTCGTATACACTGGTATTCTTCTGTACCAAGCTACAAACAACAGCGTTAATACGACATTACAACAATACAATACAACATTAAAAGCTACTCTCTCTCTCTTTCTCTTTGTCTATTTCTCCCCTATCTTTGGGACTTACCGAGCGACCTGTTCGCTGACGACATTCTATTTCTTTCTTCTTTGAATGTCGTCAGGTGTTTTGGACCCAGCAGAGATCGAGCCCACCGGTGAAGACTTGGATCAGTTTCACGAAGACCCCGAGCTCTAGACACTGTACCTTGTTCTATTCGGTACTTTCATTTCCTGTTATGCCATTGTTTAGGCATCGCTTTTCATTCCAGTTGTATTTACTTTTCATGCATTGTACAAAAGAATGTTATTAATAAAGTTGCTGTTATTTCTATATTTCTTGTCTCCTGTGTATTTATTTTATATTGCTTAGATACGCTTAGCGTATGTACTTCTGAGTATATACGTAGCGGGCCTCGTCGCGTCCCCTTCGCCGTACACTGGGAAGCAGGGCGTGACAGGTTTTGTTGGTGGCCCATGCAGGTCAGAGCTGTATGAATCCCTATCATGCAGTTCTGGTCTGCGTGACCAACCTGAGCAATATAACACAAGAACCGGCAACTAAAACATTCTTTACAATCATGTTCCTTGAATCCCATCATTTCATATTCCTTAAATCATATATTTTGAATCTATCCTAACACAAAATTCCCTCACCTCTTTTACAATTTTACCAAAACCTTCGCATTCTTTCATTTCTTCACAAAATCTTTACATTTTTAAAACCCTGTCAGTACACTAGCACCAAACTTTTCTTGGATTTGTTATATTTTCCTTTTAAAAATTTCGATGACGAAATTTTTATAAGGAGGGTAGAATGTAACAACCCTAATTTTTCCTATACACTTTTCTATACAAAAAAATTTTGTTAAAATTTTTATTAAAAAAAATCCATAGAGTATTTTAATCTGAGCATAAGATATATATAAGTAATTATTTTGTTTTTAAATAATTCGCATTCTCTCATGTGAGTGGGAGGCTCCCATTTTGGGAGCCCCTTTCTTCCTCTCATATGACGGGAAGGCTCCCTCTCATGTGAGTGGAAGGCTCCCATTTTGAGAGCCTATTTATTCTCACTCATGTGAAGGGGAGGCTCCCATTTTGGGAACCCCCTTTTCTCCCTCTCAGCTGAGAGAGGGAAGCTCCCACTCTTTTTTAGGAGTTTAACTCCATTTTAAAAAAATTCTTTCGGAGTTTAACTCTATTTAAATTATTTCGGAGTTTAACTCCATATTTAAAATTCTTTTGGAGTTAAACTCCACAATAAATGGAGTTGAACTCCATTTAAAACTCTTTTTGGAGTCGAACTCCACAATAAAAATCATTTTGGAGTTGAACTCCACAATAAAATTCTTTTGGAGTTTAACTCCGCAATAAAAATCTTTTTGGAGTTGAACTCCATTTAAAATCTTTTGGAGTTTAACTCCATTTAAAAATTCTTTTGGAGTTCAACTTCATATTTAAAGTTCTTTTGGAGTTTAACTCCATTTAAAATATTCTTTTGGAGTTGAACTCCATGTAAAAAAAATTATAATAAAAAAAAATTAAATTTTTTTTGCCCCCACCCCACCCCCACACGTGAGGGGAAGGGAAAGGCTCCCACTAAATGGGAGCCTCCTTACTCCGCTAACATGAGTATGGGGAGCCCTTTTTTCCTTTTTTTTTCTTTTTCTTGATTTTTTTATTTTAAATAAATAAATAAAAATTATGAATAATATATTTTTTTAAAAATCTATAAATATTTATTTTTGTTATTCTTTTATTTATATATATATATATATATATATATATATATTTTTTACCAATGGAACGAAAAAAAATGAGCACGTCTCAATTGTTATATAAAAACACACACACGCCAATATATCGCATTGAGCTCGCATGACCGGTTTTACCCGTCAATCGGAGGTTCTCTCGCTCTAAAGGCGAGTGGTAATTAACGGCAGCTTAGTCCGCGGCTGCCGGAGATTCAGATCCCCACAATCAATAAACCCCAGCCTACCCTAGGCAGGGGGAATCTGTAATGCGCCTAAACAGCGCGCGCGTATTCCCACCTCAATGGGGTGACGAAAAACACCCTACACTCTTAATATTACATTATATTAAAATAGATCTATTGTAATTTACCGATGCCTCCATGGCACGAGTAATGTTCCTCGAGCCACCTGTATAAGTGGGGCGACCCCTCTTCGCTGACTTCCTATTCTCCTTATTTTGATCGGTATGTTTCTGCACAATACATTAAGATTTAGTTTTCTAATTAAGCAATACAAAAAAATAAATTATATACTAAATAATGAATTACATTTAAATTACAAATCTGTTTGCGCTGAGAGTCGTAATATTGGCATAAGAGAGACCATGTATCTACGTCGACTCTCGCAAAGGCCGGAGCATGTAGGAGAGCCGCTTTCTCTGCCTCGGGGGTCGCCAGCCATACCAAATAGCAGTCGATCTTCAGCTCGTTCCTATTGTATCAGACCTTTGATTGCATGTTCTTCATCAGGCCCAGGTACAGAGCGTGAAGATCGAGCACACTCTCAGGGTGATCAAGATCGGGTACAGGCTGAAAGTCGTAATCCAACTGCAAATACAAAAAAATAATGTATTTAAATTGCAAGTGTAAAATAATAATAAATATATTGGATAAGTCAAATGAAAATATATATTAATACACGAGCCTGACCCTGAAGAGGGCAAATGAGCGCCGGTGCTGATCGCCCCACTCAACGTAAAGTGGATATTTCTTTTGGATGCGACTCCCGTCTTCCATATACCGGCCGAACCACTCGGCATAATCGCCAGTATAGCGATAATCGGAGGTAAAGAAGAGGAGGAATGGTGCATCCCCCTAGCTCTATCGGGCCTCAGCCTGACTGATTCGGCCCTCGAGTCCCCCTCTCGGGATGGGGTTGTCCTGCATCTACAAGAAATATCAAAACAGGCAATATTAAGTCAAAGTGGTATTGAGAAATCAAGGATTAACGAAAATTGAAGTGCGATATATACCTCCGGTGACAGCAGCACGAGCCTGGGCCCGGGCAACAGCACGAGCGGGACAATAGTTCCTCCGCCGAGGAACAGCCGGTGACCCGGATGTGGACGCATCCCCTCCAACTAGAAAATAAACATTGACAATAAAATTACATGAAGTTCATATTTATTCTTAGAGAATATGTAAAATGAATAAATATTTTATATTTATTCATACTAACCTGCAGACTGAGCGAAGGGTATGGAAGTGGCGAGAATGGGCTCTGCGCCAGATGTGGATGCACCCACCTATAATTGACAATTAAAAATAGATTATATAAGTAATTGCAAAAAGAATATATATATCAATAATATAACATTCTCAATCAATATGAATGTAATATAGGATATATAAACATAGCCGCATGTGCGGTGGTGGCCTCTGCCCGAGATGTGGAGGCACCACCTACAGCTAGACAATCAAAAATGATTATCTAAGTAAGAGCAAAAAGAATGCATGTATATTTATGATATAACATTCTAAATCAATATGAATGCACTATAGAATATATAAATATACCCGCAGGAGCGGTAGTGGCATCTGCCTCTGATGTGGACGCACCACCAACAGCTAGACAATTAAACATTGACTATATAAGTAATTTTGAAATAAATATGTATGTATATCTATAATATTACATTCAAAATGAATATGCGTGCAATATACCTGGAGGTGTGACAAAGTCCACACGGAAGAAGTCATCTGAAGGGGATACCGATTGGGGTCATGGCCAGCCCTCTGAAACTCCCTACGCCTCTCTTCGAGCGGCAGAACGGCTCTGCCTCTGCCTCTGCCTCTGTCGCTGTCGCGGCTGGTGCTCCTGCTGCCCCTCGCTGCTCCGGTCGTCATCATCAAACCTAGATAAGAGTACAATCATTATATATGCATGCAATATATGTATAGATCATAGAAATGTTAAGTAATAATATAACATTATTGATAACCTTTTCGTTTCGTGGACGCATTAGACATATCTACTTGGATTTTATCATCGATATCATTTCTAACCCATGTAACTTCACGATCAACCGAAGACAACCCGTCTTTTGAAACAGACGGTCGGAGCACTTTGAGTTTTCTCTCTTCTTCATCATCATCGCTGTTCTCCATACGATCCTCGAATTCTGGGACATCGTAAACATCCCTGGGTTTCCAACGACATACGACACTCCATCTAGGATGCTTCAAGCACTGTGAGTAGTATACTTGGAATTCTTGGTTCGGAAAGATAAATGGATCGTCCAGACCGTAAAATTAAAGTGTGTTCACACTAGTCAATCCATATTCATCTTTCCAAGTCCCGAGATTGTTTATCCACTTATCTGTATCGGTTCGTGTATCGTACCAAGTACACTGAAATATATAAAACGGTTCTGATCGTCCGAGATATTGGATGCCAGGTATGCAATTTAAGTGTAACAACCCCAATTTTACTATACAAATTTTTTACAAATATTTTTTTCAAAAATCCTTAAAGGGGTATTTTAGCCTGAGCACAAGATATAAGTAATTATTTTGCTTTTTAATTACAAGTTAAAAGAATGTAACAACTCCATTTTTAGTGTACAAAATTTGCTTAAAAATTAATGTATACTTGGGGTATTTACATTTTCTGTAACTATTTTAAATAATTAAATAGCTCCATAATTACAAGAAGGAGCTTGTGGCTCATTGGTAATACCTTGCACTGCTGAAGCAAGCCACGAGAGTTCAAATCCCATACCCTACATTATTTTTAATATTATTTTGTTTTAAATTTTTTAGAAGTCCAACAGTCAACACGTGATAACTCCCAAATTTTCCACTACACATGAAAAACTAAATATACCAGAGGCTACACCAGACAACCCCCACCTCCCTGGCCTCCGACTCGGCCCGACTCGGCCAACTCGGATGGCGGACCGGCCGACTCGGTACGGCGCCGCCGACCGGACTCGGCCGGACGTCCGAGTCCCCAACATCAAAGTTGGGGCTCTTCATCTTCTAAACCTCCCTGTACACTTCATTTTCCTAGATCGGTTCCAGAGATGTCGTAAAGCCCTATTTACTCCAATTTTTAATACAATTTTATATATTTTTACATTTTTTTTCAATTTAACTCTTCATCTACCCTAACCCTAACCTAACCTTATAAATACCAACCCTATACACTACCCTCTCACCCCAATCTCTGAGCCAACACTCTAAAATTCTCAAAAAATCTTGCGTACTTTGAAAACGAGCACGAAGCGAAGCTACGGCGAAATTCCCCGGCGAAATTCCGGCGATCGTTCTAGGAACTCTCGGCGACGAATCGATGCACCGGCGATTCCTCTTCTTCCATCTCCCTCTTATAGTTGTCCAAAACCCGTAAGTCCCAAATTCTACCTATCTCTTCTATCTAAAAATACGGTTTTACAAAACTCAACGGAATCGGAACAAATCCGATTTCCGATTCGGTTTCTTATAAAATTCCACTTCTCACTAATACAATCATACTTAAACTTCCTCATGATGACTATTAAACACTAATCAACCAAATTGATCAAGTTTCATCACATGAAATGATAGCTATTTAAATTTATCGTATTTTTTCACTTAAATACCACATTGTTTCAACTTTACATTTAGCTCCATTAAACTTGCTATACCTTTAAAGTAGAGCACGAGGTAACGACCTACCTCCTCACACACTCATATACAACCTATCACGATACCATCGAAAACTTAGAATACGAGAAAACAACATTTCATTTAAATACCCTTTACTTAATCAAATCATTTCTAAAAGAATTAGCTTTTAAATAAATACCACTTATTATGAAAATAGGATAAGGTTGTGGGCATTCAGTCGTTTATCTAAACCTGACTTTGTGGTGTCTAGGCTAGACAAGTGAGAAAGGTAACTTTAAAAGGTCCGTCTCACGGTGATTCGTGAGCGGATCCCTCCTTTCTTCACTTGTACTTACCTGACCACAATTGGCGGTGAAGAGGCGATTTGAGATATCTCACAACTTGTCGCTTTGGACCAGTTAGGAGCAGTCTAGTTGACTTAGGAGACCCTACAACATAGAATACGGGAAAACGACACTTTTTCATTTAAATACCATAATTAATAAAACCGTTTTCCTTAATGATTAATATTTATACAAATCTTTGTAAAGCGCCGCTATAACTCATTTGGGGAACCCGTTCGAGATGGTGCGGATTATCGCACATCCTCGGGCTTAGTAGTGCGAGTTTCAGACCTCCGCAAGGAGCATTTGGTCTTGAAAGATTTAAAATACGACATCTTAAGAAAATGAGATTTTTAAAATATAAAATATATATTAAAATTATTTTTGTATAAATATATGTATATTTATCATTAAAATATCTATTTTGTTATAATATAAATATTCCAACTCTTTTCAAAAATCACAATAATCAATCTTACACTAAAATACCATGAATTCCATACAAAACCAATATTACAAATAAATACCATTTATTATGAAATTAGGATATTTCCACTAGAAATATCACAATATAAAATATACATTCATTACAACTCTAAAGACGATTAATAAATACTTGGAGTGTACTTTGGAAAGTATATAAAAGTATTTTTACATAAAAAACCCTCAAGTTCTATAAATTACAATAAGGACCCTAGTAAACATAGGTTTAAGCAGAACCAATCTCTCGAGCCTCAGAGAGCCAGAGAAGTGGGTGCTTGCCTATCTAAGGTAGACAACTTAACAAACGGTGTTATCAATACGGTAATCGTTTTTGAAAAAGACACAAATCCTGCCGCCCATGTGCAGCGGTTACCGATAACATCTAAACAATCAGGACTTCAATTTACTTTTTGTCTGACTTAGATTGAGTCTCTCTATAATCTGACTTGAATATGATTCAAGTACAATCTATAAACTACAATCTACAATTTACAATATTCCAATTCAACATGAATCTAATTATCAATCTATACAACTTGACTGAACCGAACCATGGATATACATTCCATTTACATGATCATCCAGTTTACATGATTCTCCAGTTACATACATGATTCTACAGTTATATCCGTTTACTGATATCATGGTTTCGGCAAGTCATCCAATTATACAATTCAATTTACAAGACATTACAATGCAATACAATACTATCAATACAATAACTACACGGGGTATTAGGGTGGTTCATTCGTGAATCCAATATAATCTCAAGAGTCCCCCTAGATCATGAATCCATGTCTACTAACACAAACAAGCAATCATGAGGGCCCGTGTTTCCATGCTCCTGGACTGTGGCCTGTTGAGTTTGGAATACTTCGACGACGGTCGAAGTCCCGCTACTAACATATCATTTAGGCCCGTGGTTCTCTATCCCTGGATTACAGCCTGTTGGGTTCGAGAACACTCTTAAAATTAGTTGACATTCACTCTTGAACTTACGATAACAACAGCATTAACACTATAACAATATAATACAACTGTAAAAGCTACACTCTCTCCTTCTTCTTTTCTACTTCTCCCTTATCTTTGGGACTTACCGAGCGACCTGTTCGCTGACGACATTCTCTTTCTTTCTTCTTTGAATGTCATCAGGTGATCTGGACACTTCAGAGATCGAGCCCACTGCTGAAGACTTGGACCAGTTCAATGAAGACCCCGAGCTCTAGTCATTGTACACTTTCCATTTCAGTACATTTTCATTTCTGTTATGCCACTGTTTAGGCATCGCTTTATTCCATGTATTTACTTTTCCATGCATTTGTACAAAAGAATGTTAATAAATAAAATTGTTGTTCAGTTCATATCTTTTGTCTCTTGTGTATTTACTTTATATTGCTTAGATACGCTTAGCGTATTTACTTCACAGTAAATACGTAGCGAACCAGTCGCGTCCCCTTCGCCATATACTGGGAAGCGGAGCGTGACATTAAGTATCCATAATAAATCACACCATCCGATCCTGCCGTCGCAATCCTACTATTCTGAGTGGTTCGAGATGTTTCTATGTCCTTAACTTTAAATTTATATCCAAGGACACCGAATCCTTTATAATATGCAACCTCCATACTAGGAAACTGAGCTAAACATCGTGAATCTCTCTCTAATGATGCAAACAAGTTCTGATCGTAGATCTGACAAAACAAATTTTACGGAAAATACATAACGATATAAGTTTAGATTAAGACTGATAGCAATAACATGTTATTCGAACAACTTACATGATCAGCAACCCAATCGCAAAAATTATCCTGATAATATTTTTCCAATCGTTCATCATTCCAATCAGGATGCCCCTCACGTACCTCATTAATATGAATTATGTTCTCAACAATATTAATATTATATCATTTCATACACACGCAAACACAAATATAACAATTATCCAAAAAAACTTACTCTCTAATTTCTTCAAGACATACGCTATTGAGGAGGATAAACCGATATATCTTGTTGATAAATATAGTGTCTACTCTCTTATAATCAGCTTTATTATATGGCCCGTCCTGAATTCTCCGAGACCGGTTAAGCTTCGTCTCAATGTCAGCGGGAACAAAATGTGGTTACTTCATCTGGAAGATAAACTTGAATGATAGAACCCTCTGGTCGATTTCTATTGCGTATATACTTTTCTAGAGTGTAGAGATACCTAAAGAAAAATATGTTAAATAAATAAATACGGGCATATAGGACAACAATAATTTTACAAATTGTGTGAAACGAAAATTCCACGTACTTTTCGAAGGGATACATCCATCGATATTATACCGGTCCGGCTAACTTAGCCTCGGTTGTAAGATGAACTGTCAGGTGTATTATGATATCGAAGAATGATGGTGGGAAAACACGTTCAAACTTGCAAAGTATCAATGAAATAGAATTTTTTGGATTTTCCATCATCACAACATCCAGGGTTTTAGCGCACAATTCTCTAAAAAACAACAAAGGTTTTTGATTACTAAACCAACCTATTCAGAAAGGGAAGTCCTGAGCACTAATGGGAGAAGGTGCTCCATAATAACATGGCGATCATGACTTTTCAGCCCATCGATCTTGCCTTTCACAATTTTTATCTTCTTGCTAAATGATCCTGAGAAGCATGTGGGAACTCTCAAATCATGCAACACCTGCATGAACCTTTTCTTCTCCGGTTGTGACATATGATACACAGCATTGGGAAGTACAAACTTACCTGATTTATCTACCATCGGTTTAGGATGCAATTCACTTCCAATTTCTCAGTCTTGAAGATCCATCCGAGAACGGAGGCTGTCTTTCGATTTTCCGTCTTTACAAAGAAGCAAGTTGAGTACGTACTCGAATACTCCCTTCTCTATATGCATGACGTCCAGACAATGACACACTAAATTTGTTGACCAGTACGGAAGCTCGTAGAAAATACTTAACTTGTTCCAGTAGGGTGGTTTGACATGTTTTGCCGAATCTATCCCGAAGGTCATATTATTGTAGCCATCCTACTGAGCAATCACGTCCTCTCCGGACAATGAGGCTGAAGGCCCAAGAAACTCCTGATGACCATTAAAGTGAGAAGCGTCTAATCTGTAGGGATGGTCTAGTGGCAGGAAATGCCGATGGCCGCAAAAACAAACCTTCCTGCTAAAATTCAACCATTTCGATGTTGTATATTGATGGCAATAAGGGCATGCTTTGTGACCATGTACGGGCCAACCTGATAGCATTCCATACGCAGAAAAGTCATTAATTGTCCACATTAAAGCCGCACGCATTGTGAAGGTTGTATCTGTGTTTGCATCATAAGTATCTACACCATCAATGAATAAAGATTTTAACCCATCGATCAGAGGTCGGAGATAGACGTCGATCTTGTTTCCTGGTGAGTTTGGTCCGTCAATAAGAACAGGCATCATAAAATAGAATTGATCCATAACCAACCAAGACGACGGATTATAAACTATCATTACAACGGGCCATGTGCTGTGGCTTCCAGCCATATAGTTGAATTGGCAGAAACCATCATTAGCGAGTCCGAGCCTGACATTGCGAGAATCACCACTGAATATTTCGTGCCTCCTATCGAAATCCTTCCATACCGGTGAATCTCTTGGATGACTCATTTTTCCATTTTCGCTTGGAGCAGCACAGTGATGCCAAATCATTGCCTCGGCTGTCTTCTTGCACCTGAATAGCCTCTGCAGCCTCTATGTTATGGGAAAATATCGTGCTATCTTGACAGGTATATCGGGCTTCTTATCAGATTCTTTCGGCTTATATGTTGGACACTCTTTCAAATCTGAATTCTCTTTCCGGTACAACACACAATTTTTAGGACATGCATGAATCTTCTCACACTTCAGATCCAAATCAGACATCATCTTCTGGGCTTCGTACCAGCTGTCGGATACGTTATTTCCCGAGGGTATAGAATCTTTCAGGAACTTTAGAAGTATCGTGAATGACTTGTTGCTCCATCAATTTAGGCACTTAATCTGAAAAAATTGGACGAACCATGATAGGGTGGAATCCAATGCATTCTCATAAATTGGTCTTCTAGTATCATTAATGAACTTTTCATACTTATCCGCACGCGGTCCTTGACCGGAAGGATTGTCATCTTCGGTAGGAATACTATCACCTAGGGCAGGTTCTACCATATCCTCCATTTCTTCTCCTGGAAAGAAGTTTTCGTCTTCTTCTTCTGCCGCCGCATTACCGTTTTCTCCTTCTTCTTCTGCTGTATTACCATCTTCTTCTTGTCCTTCCCCGTGATATAGCTAAGTTGTATAAAGTCTAGTAAAACCATGTTTAACGATGTGAAGCTCTACGATTTCTACCTTCTGCCAGAACTTATTCCCATATCTATCGCACGGGCAGAGAATCTTCTCTAACACGATCTTATTAGGTGCGCGTGCAAATTCAATGAAAGCAGCAACTCCAGCGACAAACTTAGATTGCATGCATTGTTTCCAATCCACGTGCATCCAGTCCTTAACTCTGATGTACTCATGGGCCATGTTAGACTGTATAACATATAAATTGTAAGTTATGGTGACTATATTGAGAAATCTAAGAACGAGATGGTTACTGATAAAAAAGAAAATCCGTAGAGACAAATTTGTCGTTGAAAAAAATAAATTATCGATTAACAATGTTAGATTTGAAGATACCCAAATATGAGTTGTATTCTGTATATGTGTGTTTCAATTTATGATTTCGCTTAAGTGTAGGGTTGTTAGTGTGTATGTGCTTTGTGTGTGTGTCTGTTTTGTATTCATGTTGTATGTGTGTGTTCGGCTGTCGGGGATAAGGCTTCTATCTCATTAAAAATGTATAGAGCAGACACTCATTCGCTTGTGTTTTCATCCGTTTCGAGTAAATTTCGGCAGCACCTCCCCGCTGTTCTCTGAGTACACTGTAATAGAATAGATTATCATTTCAATGCTGTGAAATAACGTTGAAATGAACATCTAATCTATCTTTGTACACGGAGAACCAGCGGAAAAGTACTGATGAAATAACTTGAAACGAATGAAAACACAAGTGAATGCAGGTATTTTCTATATACATTCCTAACTTGTCCACACTGGACAAATCTATCGGTTATCATACGATTGATTCTTCTCGTCATATAAACTATGCGGCGGTTGTTAGCACCGAATTATACCGTCCGATATTTAACAACCTTCGTATAGTTCTATATCACGACGAACATCGAATATATATTAACCGATAGATAGGGACTAAGTCGCGCTTTGATTTTCACATATGAATATCGATGAGAATATGAAAGTTTCATATTATCATCGAGTATCATATATTAGTTTTAACTTTAACATTTAACTTGAATAGGTTTTACGTTTACGTTTCGTTTTTAAGGGTATGAAGTTTTTAGTTTAGGGTAAAGTTTTTTTACGTTTACGGTAAAGTTTTACGTTTACATTATTCTCGAGTATCCTACTGAAGGAACTAGTGCACCTTAAACCCTAACCCTAATTAATCCTAATTATCACCCTAACTCAAATTATCCCTAATTAACCCAAAATTAAACTAATTAAACCAAATTAACCCTAATCAGCACCCTTACCCAAATTAACCATATTTTACCTAATTAACCCTAACTCTAACCCTAATCATCACCCAAACCTAAATTAACCATATTTTACCTAATTAACCCAAATTAACCCTATCCCTAACCAAAATTAACCCTAATTAATCTAATTAACCCTAACCCTAATCATCACCAACTCTATTTTACCTAATTAACCCAAATTAACCATAACCCTAATCATCACCCTAACCCTATTTTACCTACTTAATCCTAACCCTAATCATCACCCAAAACCTAACCCTAACCCAAATTAATCCCCAATTAACCCGGCCATATAACCATAACCCTAACCCTAACCCTATTTTATTTAATTAACCCTAACCCTAACCCTAATCATCATCAAAAACCTAACCCTAACCCAAATTAACCCCCATTTATCCTGGCTTGGTAACTCTAACCCTAAAATCAACAACAATAACACCAATTTAAAACAACAAAATTATAAATTAAAATCAAAATTAACTAACCTCTGCCGACGAGTAAAATTCCTTGAGGAGGTGGAGAGCAAGGCTTCGATGAGGTAGAGGAGGCCGGGAAGATAGACCTCGAAGTGGTGGAGGCGGCGACGATGACGATTGGAGACGATGAGGAACTCCACGACGAGCTCGATCGACGGCGATGGAGAAGGAACTCGGCGACGAGAGTGGGGCGGCGACGATGGGCAAGAATGGGCGACGATGGGTGAGGGTGTGGGTTGGTGGGAAATTTTGAGGGACAGTGGGAAAATTCTTAGCTTTATTTTTTTAAATAATCCTTTTTTGGCCCTACAGATTAATCCGTAGGGTTTTCTTTTACGGTACCGTAGGGCCAAATAAAGATATTGTATTTTAATATTTTTTTTAAATTTATTTATGTCCCTACGGATTTAGCTGTAGGGACAAACAATGCCCCTATGGAGTAAACTGTATGGACAATAAAAAGTTGTCCCTACGAATTTTTCTATCCGTAGGGACAACCCTTCATTGTAGTAGTGGTTTACCGTCCGATGACCCAACCTGCAAGTTCGTGTATTTTACCCGGATCACAATATTGAAAATAAAAAATAAAACAAAGCATTAGGTCATTTTCCAATTAATTTTTCATGTTGAAGTTATGTCCTAAGTACCGAGTGATTCTTAAAATGTACAATCAAATAAATTATCATTTTTAGTTAAAATAGTTTATATATTTAAACCCCCAGACCTAAAAGCAAATTTCTCACATTAGATTTGTAAACCGTCCTCAAAACAACCATAAAAAAATAATGTAAGTTGCATTTTAACTCGTTAAACCGTTCATTGATGGCCCGTTTATCCATATGCGGGTTGTATGGATACCCACCCACCATATACAGGATGGAAAATGGGCACAATAATTAGCATCTCCGTTTAAATTCGAGCATCTTTACACCTCTACTTCCCTCTCTATAATTTAGATTAATATTTATGCATGACCGTCCGATATAAGGTTAGTGGGTTTGTGGAGCTCCTCATGCCCAATACCTGCGGACGCAGGCACAAGAGAACGGATGAGTATTGCTCACGGCCCTTCCGGGTTGTGCCTGCATGCATTCGCAGGAACTAAGCCTAGGAAGCTTTCCGTGTCCATTTTTGTCCGGTAATACATACCTTATGTGCATCGCACATGCAAACCTAGTAGAACATTATGAAGTAATCATATTATATTAGAAAATTTAACGATACCAGTGCTTTTGATTGGGCCAGAGGGGACACATATATGGGTTGTTATCTAATGGATCAAATATTCTGATTAAAAATATTTGGGCAACGCTTGTAAGAATGATCACTTGAAAAACGTTCCCTCATGCTGTGTGCTTCATACACCATGCTTTAGCATTTTAACACACGAAATAACAACTCAAATGCTGCATTAATAACTGATTGTGTCGCTCATTTAGCTAGAAGCGGATTTTTTCTCGTCTTTTTCTAGTTTAGAAGCCTGATAATGGATGAAGTTATTCGAGGCATGTAACAAACCGTGTATCTTATCTGTATTCCGTTTCAACAATCAGCGGTTCAGATTGGAAACGTTTTGTCAAGACTGATCGCTTGAAAAACGTTTTCTCGTATTTCATTTTTATAAGTCATACCTAAACATTTCAAAACATAGGAGGCTAGGGATAAACCCCCACGATGCTTTGCATTTTTAGAAAATCAGATTAAATTTCACAAAATATCGATCTTATATTTTGTTAGATAAATATCATGATAGAAACTAAATACCAAAATCTTTCTTAGATGCAAAAATAGATAAAATCATAGGTTCCTTTATTTTTATTTCATTTTTTAAATTTTTGTAGCTTTTATGATGATAAAAAGATGTGGTATTTATTTGCAAAATTTTTAAAACCTAAACATTTGTAGTATTTATTAACACTATGCTACATTTATGGTATATATTTTCTACACCATTGAAGAAAAGGTGAAAGTTCATGGTCTTTATTTGCTATATTTAAATTTCATGGTTAATAAACAATGGTCCATGATATTTATTTGAAAAACCTTAAAAGTTCATGGTATTTTATTAAAAAAACCAAGTTCATGATTAATAAATAATGATCCATGGATTGCCATAATTACCCTCAAGATTTGGACACAAGTTTATTAACATATCTCAAATCGCCACAATACTTGAGCTATAGCTCAGTTGGTATGAACACTTTCCTTTCTGAGAAGAGTGCGCGATTCGAATTCCAGGATGGGAAGTGGTCATAAATTAACGTTTTTGGGGCAAATTCGTGGGCAAAATGGGCATCCAAAAGTTTTGCTCATAGCTAAATTTACATGTTTGTTCACACTACCAAACTATATTCTCCAAAATAACAATATAGTCCAAATTTGATGTAAGGATTTAAAAGACAATAGTCGAAATCAAGGGATAGTAAATATCAAAGTTTCACACAGGATTTACTCCAATTTTTCATGGTATAAAGAAAGATTGTTAAGTCACAAGCTGAATTAATATCATTTAAGGAGAAATTTCTGTGCTCTCTCATCTGATCATGATGATTCTCATATGATGCCAAAGCCTTAGCCTAAGAAAAGGAAGAGGCACCATTATAATTAATGGATCGTTTTAAGAGACTGTATTGTTTATAGGCTTAAATTTAACAAACTCTCTTATAGTTTTTGGCATGTGGCAGAAAACTATCTTATTTTGAATAGAAAACTACCATGTCTAATGGATCCAAACCAAAATCGTTAATCTGGGTAAAAAGACAATTCTACTCCTATCCATAACCTTCAAAAAATAAAAATTCTAAAAAAGCAAAGGCGACAGGGGAATCGGCTTGAGGAGAGGTTGGAGACGAAAGGGAGAGCTCGATGGGGAAGGAGGGGGAGCTCAAGGGAAGGTCAGGAACGCATGCGGGAAAGGACAAAGAAGAAGAATAAGATGATGATGATGATGATGATGATGATGGAGGTGGCGTAGCGACGGCACTGGCGAATTTAGGGAAGGGGTGGAGAAGGTCAATGAAGGGGGTTCGAGATAGAGCACGAGAGAGGTTGGGGGAGGCCGGTGAAGGGTGGCAGAGTCAGGGAGATCGGTGGAAGGGAATGGTGGTGATGGTGATGATGATGAAGTGGGATGATGGTGGAGGGGATGACGATGATGAAATTTTGATAATGGAGGTGGTAGTGACGATTTTGAAGGAGGTCGAGAAAAAGGGCAGTGGAGGGGAAGTTCAGGGGGGGTCAGGGAGGGGTGGGGGACGGCGAGGTGGCAACAAGCAGGGACGACGGCGAGTAGGGGGGCGAGCGACTGCGAGCAGGTAGGGGACGACGGCGAGTGGCAGAAAGGTTTACGGCTATGAGACGTTGATGAGCGTATTTCGGAAATAATTGGTTTTTTTTATGATGTTTGAGCTGATGCAGATGTAGCAATAATGTGGACCGTTAATGTTAACGGGGACCGTTAGATATGGTAGTTTTTTAATTTTTAAAGCATACGGTAGTTCTTTGCCATAGGTTGAAATTACGGAAGAGTTTGTTGGATTTAAGGCTTGTTTATAAATATAAAAAAACACCTTGAAACTCAAAAAATACAGGGGGAAAAAAGAATGATTCTTACAAAATTAAAATATTTTTAACACTTATTTGAGGGAAGTGCTCTGTTGCAAATCAGTCGCGATTTTTTTAAAATGGGAACTTTCGATCTATGACATATTTGAGCGGTTCAATCCGTTCAGGTTGATCACCCTATCCTCAAATATATGTGTAAGAAAAATCAAAAGATTTAAAGAGCTCTAACTAATGCATCACATGAGTGCAAAAATGAAGGCCTTCCGATAATACCACATAAACTTCATCGGATGCATTTGTTAGTGGTCTTCAAATCCTTTGATTTTTCATACACATACATTTGAGGGTTGGGTGGTCAACTTGAACTGATTGGATCATTTAATATGTCGTAAATCGAGAGTTCCCGTTTTTTAAAAAGTGAACCAGTTTGCAACAGAGCACTCCTCTTTATATTAATATTAATAGTAACATTACGCAAAATGGGGAAATTATGCAGTATACCTGATGCAATGCATCCGGACAGGAGACCGAAAGAGATGCGATTTTCGGAACACGCTTTGGGTAGCTTTCCAACTGTTCATACATTTATTTATTTCTCTTCTCTCATGAATGGATGTATGTATACATCCGGCACCTAAAACATCTTTCCTGCAAGAACAAATGAACAACTTCAGGGCTTTGTTTGTAATAAAATTTAGCACAGGTTGATTGTTAGAATGAATAATAAATAAATTGTTTTAATTATTGTCCATAATCTAGCGATAGATTCAACCAACCCCACAACCAAGGGACAAGGGCTTAAATTTTAAATAATATGTGCTTTATTATATGCCCGCACTTAATTTTTTAATTAATGCCCTAAATATTATAATTCAATTAAAATACCACATGAGCTAATTAGTGCCCTAAATATTACAATATTTTAATAAATAAATAGAAAAATAATGTATTAAATATTGGTATAAAGTACCGCGTAAATTTTAAACATTTTTTAAATTTCTAAAAATAGTAAATTATGGAGAGGGAAGCTAACACATTTTAGAAAAATGGTTGTTATATTTCTCAATCATGTGAAGGTAAGACATTGAAATCAATAATTATATATATCATTTGATTCCTTCTCATATGCCATTAAACTTGGTTTATAGTTTGACATCTAGAGAATTTCAATTTCTTTTAATAATTTGTTTATAAGAATTCTGATTAGACAATTTCATTAGTATATACACACACTCAACCTAGATGAATTGAGCTATACTTCTTTCAACCAAAAAAAATGCATTGAGATATACTATATTAATATCCTTCAAAGAGATATTTCTTCTATGTTTTCCTTTAACTTTTTACTATATTTCTACATGGTTTACATTGGATTTTCATGGTCTAAATCCAGCTAATCGAAATATATAACTTGTTATTTGCTTCATAGAATGTTTGAAAAACCAGACATCGTCTTTGTTTTAAGAAACTTTTGATTTTTAATGTTCGAGCATGGAGTATATTTTTTTTTTTTAAAAACTCAATTTTTAACATTTATGTTGGAAAGTATTTGAAATTAATTGACAAATATGTTTCCTTGTCTTTCTTGGAAAATATTGTCTCTCATATCTGTTAATATTTTAGATACTTTTTTTTTTGTATTTTGTCATGTGGATAATGTAGGATTTCTCCTTGATTGGGTCTAAATGTGTGAGTTATATTAGGTTATATAATCTGGCGGTAAATCGGAGAAATCCCTATGAATAAAACTTACAATGGTTTACTACCCGTGCATGTAGGATTTACCAAAGCACGTTAAATTCTCGTCTCAAATTTTCTCTCATCTCAAACATATTTTATTTCATAGTATCAGAGCGACTTTTGATCCTGTTCATTTGATTTCTTGATCAAGATCAACAATCAAATTTTCTACAAATCAAAGTTTTCGATCACGAAGATTTTTGTGGTGTCAAATTTATCACACCATATTTTTACTCATTACCCACTCAAGGTGAGATCGTTCTTTTTTCCCAATGAATTTAAATACTCAGATGTCTAATAATTGCTTGGATGATAAGGACTATCAAGATTTATTGTCTAAGCTAAATCAAACTGTGCAACAATTTTTTAAAGAATTTGGATCAATCTAGCAACGCTCTCATTCATCTCATATTTTATGTAATCCATATATCTTTCAATTGAATTCAAATTCAAATGATTCTTCTGTTTGGATAATGGATTCGGCGGCTTCAGATCATATGACGGGAAATATTAAATGTTTATCAAATTTTCAAAAAGCCTATGATAATCGTTTTGTTTCCGTTGCAAATGGATCATCTGTCCCTATAAAATTAATATGTGAGACTAATATTTTTTGCAACTCAAATAATTCTCAAGTATTATATGTATCTAGTTTTTCTTCAAACCTTTTATCTGTTAGTAGACTTACTCAAATTTTAAATAGCAATGTCGCTTTTTCTGCAAACAATGTTATATTTCAAGATAGGGCTACAGGAAAGATGACTAGAGAAGGAAAATTCTCAAATGGTCTTCAACTTTTTCAGCAAAAAAATAAAGCATTCATCGCAAATTTGGATAACTCTAATTTGTGGCATTTGAGGATGGGGCATCCATCTAATAGAGTTTTAAAAGTTTTGATACCTTCAATAGATATAAATTCTCATGCATGTGATAGTTGCAAATTTTCAAAACAAATTAGATTACCGTTTCAACTTTCTGAAAATCCATTTGATTTGGTTCATTCTCATGTTTGGAGCCGAACTCTTGTTGATTCATAGAATGGTTTTAAATATTTTATAACATTCATTGATGATAAACCTCGTACGACTTGGATCTTTTTATTGAAAATGAAAATCGGGATTTTAAATATTTTCAAGAAATTCATAAATATGATTTCAACTCAGTTCAATGCAAATTTAAAGATTTTGAAAACCGACAACGGTAAAGAATATGATAATAAATTATCTCTAGAATATCTTCATAATTTTGGTATTATTCATCAAACTATCTGTGTCAGTACACCGCAACAAAATGGTATTCCCGAAAGGAAAAATGGGCATTTACTTGAAGTTGCTAGATCCATAATATTTCAACTGAATGTTCCTAAAATATATTGGTCTGATACTGTTTTGACTGCTTGCTTTCATATTAATAGGCTTCCAAGTAAAATTTTGAAAAATAAATCTTCTCTTGAAATTTTAAAGAAAATAATTATTAATTTATCAATTCTGAGAGTTTTTTGGTTGTTAATGTTATGTGCATGTTTTCGAGAATAATAGAGGTAAACTTGATCGTTCGTACTATAAAATGCATTTTCTTGGATACCGTGCTAATAAAAGAAGATATAAATGTTGTGATTCTAAACTAAAGAAATTATATATTTCAAGAAATGTTTATTTTGTTGAAAACAAGCCATAATTTTTAAATTCTTCTCAAGATAAATTTCAAGCTCATATTCAGAGGGAGAATCCATCAAATTCTACTCCTTTGCTTATAATTGATTTTGATAATTTGCCAGTTGAAGTTGTAAGAAACGAACAGATTCATGACGATACCAATAAGGAGAGAGGAATTTTCAATTTGAAAATCAAGATAATACACAACAGGAAATTCCTACTGCACCGAATCAACATGTGGAACAAGAAAATTCTATAGCTCTGGTCGAGCCAGATTTGCGCAAGTCTACTCGTATAATTTCTCCTCTTAGTAGGTTTGAAAATTTTCATCTATATAATACTATATCTTTTCCTATTAAAAAATATGCTAATTATAAAAAACTTTCTCAAAATTATTTTGCCTATTTTAGTTCAACATCAAATGAAAATGAGCCTACTAATTTTAATGATGCCAACTTTCAACATGTGTGGAGGGAAGCTATGAAAGAAAAAGTTCGGGCTTTGCATAAAAACCATACATGAGATATTGTTAAGTTACCGGAAGGTAAAAAATCTGTTGGATGTCGTTGGGTATATAAAATTAAGTATAATAGTGATGGAACACTTAAAAGATATAAGGCTAGATTAGCAGCGAAAGACTTTACCCAAACTTATGGTATCAATTATAAAGAAACATCTGAACCTGTTGCTAAAATGAATACTTTTCGTGTTTTATTATCTGTTGCTACTAACTGTTGCTGGCCTTTATATCAATTAGATGTAAAGAATGCTTTTTTGCAAGATGGTCTTCAAGAGGAGGTATATATGGAGTTACCTCCGGGTCATCCGTTGGAACGTAAAAAAGAGATGTCTTGCAGACTTCGTAAAACTATATATGGTTTGAAACAATCTTTCCGTGCTTGGTACTCTAAACTCAGTCATGCTCTTATTGGTGTTGCTTTTAAAAGAAATTTTGCTGATTTTTCGCTATTTACCGATTAAAGAAAATTTGGAACTATTATTGTGTTAATATATGTAGATGATATTGTTATAACTTGTGACAATGAAAATGGTATAGCTAAGCTTAAAAGTTTTCTTCAAAATAAGTTTGATATCAAAGATCTTGAAAAATTAAAATAATTTTTAGGTATAGAAAGTGCTCATTCAAAGCAAGGTCTTTTTATATCTCAAAAAAATATGTTTTGGATTTATTAAAAGAAACTGGAAAAATGGCATTAAAACCAATTAACACTCCCGTTGATTATAATTGTAAACTTAATAATGCCGAAAGTGAATCTCTTACTGATATAAATCATTTTCAAAGACTAGTTGGCAAATTGATTTATTTAACTATTACAAGGCCCGACATTACTTATGTCTTGAGTCGTGTGTGTCGATTACGAATGCGCCAAGAACAAGTCATATGATCGCGGTTGACAGAATTCTGAGATATTTTAAATCTTCTCTTGGAAGAGGAATTTGGATGAAAAATAATGGTAACACAAATATTGTTGGATATAGCGATGCAGATTGGGTTGGTGATCCAATCGATAGACGATATTCTACAACCGAATATTGCATTTTCGCTGGAGGAAATTTGGTCACATGGAAAAGCAAAAAGCAATGCTTGGTTGCAGGATCAAGTGCTGAGGTGGAATATTGTGCCATCACATCTACTACAAGTGAACTTGTGTGGCTTAAAGATAATCTTTTACGTGATATGGGTCGACAAGTATCATTTCCAATGGATATGTTCTGCGATAATCAAGCGGCGATACATATAACATCTAATCAATTTTTCATGAAAGAACTAAACATATAGATTTCAATTGCCATTTCTTCCGAGAAAAAGTGGAGGAGAAGATAGTGTGCACTCCATATGTTCCAATCGAAGATCAACTTGCAGATATTTTAACCAAAGAGATTACAATATCAAGATTCCATCAGATTTTGTCCAGGTTGGGATCGATTGATATTTATCCCCGACTTGAGAGCGAGAGTGTTGGAAAGTAATTGAAATTAATTGACAAATATATTTCCTTGTCTTTTTTGGAAAATATTGTCTCTCATGTATTTGCTAATATTTCAAATACTTTTCTTTTTTGTATTTTATCATGTGGATGGTGTGGGATTTCTCATTGATTGGGTCTAGATGTATGAGTTATATTAGGTTATATATATGGTGGTAAATCAGAGAAATCCTTATGAATGAAACTCGCAATGGTTTACCATCCGTGCATGTAGGCTTTGCCGAAACATGTTAAATTCTCATATCACATTTTCCCTCATCTCAAACCTATTTTATTTCAATTTACATACTCCATCAAGCTAAATTTCAAGGCTAGAGCCTAAATGATATACTCCCCCGTCCCTTTTTACTTGTCATTTTGGAAAGAAAAAAGTATCTCATTTTACTTGACGCTTTTGGAATAACGAGAAAATCATTAATGATAAAAATATCAATAAATAATACAATACCAAAAATAGTCTAGAAAATTAATTTTTGATATTAAAAAAGTGATAATGCTTTCCTTAATAATCCAAGGCAGAAATTGTATGATTTTTTTAGTGGTGATGTGGCGGCAGATTAATTGCTGATATTAAAAAAGTGAAAATGTTTTCCCTAATCGGTATGCATTTCTCTAAAATGACAAGTAAAAATGGACGAAAGTTGTATATGTTTATAAGAAAGAGAATTGAAAGTTGTATACTTGTAAAACTAGACTCAAACAAACGGAAACTAAAAGAGGGAAAAAATTACATGAGATCTTTGCTCTGATCCGTTTTGTGTCAGTCGGTAACTCTTGAAATACAAAGCATCACTTTCACACATATATAGAATTTTTATACCCCAAATAATGTTTCTAACCTAAATTTAGATTCCACAAACACATCCACTAACCTCCAACAATCACCATCAATATACTATCATCACCTACCAGAATTAATCTAGGATACCCCTGACCTTAAACAAACCCTAATTAATATAAAAAGAAACCTAAGATCAATTATGGAAATCGGAACGAAATGGTGAGGGTGGCGCTTTAGCTTTAGTGCACCTTCGCTGTGCTTTAGCGGACGAGTGCTAACCTATTTTTGAATATATATTCAAAAAATATATAGTAAAAACTTTAAAACTGGTAAAAGATTTATAGTTTGGTAAAAAAGACTATATAATTAGGTTACTACGTGAGGTATAATCGCTTTACTTGAACCTAAACCTATTAAGATTAATTTTTTTTAATTACGAAATTGCTTTGTATCCGACCGCTTCATCCAAAACCGTTTCCCTTTACCCGCTTCACCCGCTTTAAAGACCAGCTTCGCTCGCTTCATGACCGTTTCTTCCGCTTCATCACACCTTCGCTTGCTAAAGCACGCTTTTTTGCTTCGAATCCCTAAAAGAACCTCTAAACGCTTTACACCTGTAAGTCTACGGTAGCGTCCCGGCCGTCTGTCCGAGCCCAAAATGCGGAAGCGAAAACTTTTTCAAAACTTGAAACCGGCGCTATCGCAGACTTTAATCCCGGATCGAACCATTAACCTATAACTAGCAAACTAGAGAAAGGTTAGAAAGGCTATACCGATCGATCCGTGTCCTTCGGTCTTTGGCCACCAACCCAAGCTCCTCGCGGCATCTCCGATCTCCGGTCTCCTCGTCGGAAGAGCACCACATCAAAGAGTCATTTTACGGGCTCTCACCTCTGAACCGAGGCAACTCGGACACGAAGTTTGCTAGCCGACATGTCCAAAGTTGCTGTAGACTAAGTGTAGAACGTTTTGTCTCGAGAGTTAATCGAAGTTGCCTTTTGGAGTGAAGATGAAATGAGCAAGAGGAATGAGCTTGAGGATTTTTCTTTGCAATGAGAATGAATCAATTATTTTCTCTACCTCACAAAATTTTTAGGGCTGCCACTTGTAGTGGCCGTCCATGTAGGATTGAGGAGGAAAAGGGGTGAGCAAAAGCAAAAGAAAATGGGTGATATCAAAGAAAATAAGTCACACCAATATCTTTTCCCAATCCTATCACAATAAATGCACAAAAAAAGAATCAATGATGCTAGGAACATCAAGAAGCATGCAGCAACAGGACTGGAGCCCTGGCGCCACAAAAAAAAAACCTGCATTTTATAAAACCCCACTTTTGCAAAGAACCCCTTCCAAGGAAAATTCAGCCAAAGAACAATAGAAAAGGAATTTGGCCAACTTCAAAAAGCGATCCCGTAATAAATTACAGGATAACCCCGCAACTGTATCTACATACCTGCATTTGTATTTCAACCGAATACAGATGCATTGAGACAAAATCTATACAGTATAATACTAGGATCCGGTTTAAACCAAAGCCCGCTAGTATTATCCGTCCGAACCATGACACGTGCACAAGTGCACGCGTATATTCGAACCCTGCCATAAATCCATACGGCCTCTACAACGTTTCGCCCGAAACTTGAGAAACTGTCTGTGGGGGACTCTAAAGACTCGTCAATATTTTGGCTGTGAATTTAACCACTAGCACGTCAGTGGTACTAGCCGTACGTAACGGGCTACCAGGTATTGACCAAAATGGATGTCGATGAGCGAACTCATCCTGACACCCTACTGAGCCTGTCAGTGACAATATCCGTACAGTCCGGTCCGTTCGTCTATGAGCATCGCATGTCGAGCCTAGGGGGTTGGTAAAAGTCAGACCCCCAAAAGCGGTACAAGTCGTGTCGGAGTGTAGCCCAGAATACCCTGAGATACTACTGGAATACCTACCAGTAAATCTCCTGCCTTGACCAAGGACTTCGTGTAATAGCTCTCCTAGACACAGCGCGATCTCACTCCCAATACCGGGAGAGACGAAACCCCTGCCGATCCGCTCACTGCCTCCATGTGGCTCGGGACTATACCCAACTAAAACCTGTTTGCACGACTCCTTTGAGCCGTGGTAGGGTAGTAATCAAAGCACAGTGGGAACTCACACGAGACAAATGACGATCTCAGGTCGATGAACTAACCTGTACACATGTCGCCAGGGAACTGCTATCTGACGTCAGGTATAATACCAACTAGCATGTTCCTGGCGAGTCATGTCTGGTGTACTCATAACCCAATGAGCACCTGTATACATCTTAGGTGATCCAACTGACACCAATGGCTTGTGAGACCAGCCACCGCCCCTCGTCGGGGTCTCGACTGTATACACTAGTCTACTAATGGAGTATTGATGCCCAGTCTCGAAACTCCCACGACTAGGGACCACTTTAAAGATGTGCTTATAGACTACCCAACTCTCACGTATATGATCGTCATCATACTGCTGGTAGTCAAGCAAGAATCCTAAGGGCTCTATCAATGTGTAATAGTGACCTGTAATGTCACCTAAAGCTGTACACGATGATAAAGATAAACCAGATAGCATACTATCATCTTGAGTAAGACTGTCCTACCGGTATAGGTCCTCCCTTAATCATTGCAATCACGTGCATGTGATCCAATAATTGACTCTGAGGGCACTATATCCAACAATCTCCCACTTGTACTCAAGGCTAATTATTGCGATGTCGCATACTCACAGCCCGTATGATACCGAACACCCAACTCCTCTACTAATCAGTTTCACAAAGCCCGTTTGCGAAACTATTGCATTCGAGGAATAGCCTCGGTGAGTGGATCCGCCCTAATGTTTCTTTCTATGTCTCTCTTTATCTCAAGTTCGCGGAGAAAGCCATCCCCCGAAATGAGCAATACCTGTCTTAGAATATGTTTGGATATCTGATGGGACCTAGTTCATAAATGAACTCCAAATCCAAACTTCTTAGACTGTATCGTCAACTGAACTTAATCAGTATCCTGCGTCATGCCTCCCTCAGTATCCGCTTGGACCTCCTGTCCAAACAACTGCCCCTCATCAGAGGAAAACTATAACTCTGACAGCCACTCTGTCATCCAGGTCACCTTGGAAGCCTGGAATGATACCCGTCTCCTAAAAGAGGCGGTTGTTATCATATCCCTAGAACATCCACTTATGTTTTAAACTGCTTCCGAACGTTTCTCCAAGATAGGATTAATATCAACTTATTACATCTAGTGCAAAAAAACAACGTCTGGTGTGGTACTTGACATCTCATGATTGACTCAATTGCCTAAGCAAGTGATTTGCCAATCATGCACATCCCTCTCCCCTTTAGTCTGTAAGACACCTTTAGAGAGGGTGACTCCATCACCTGCAGGTACACTACCGTGCCAGAAGTCGTCCATTCTAAAACACCTTTAGAATGCTGTCTTAGCACCCTGATTGGGAAACTATCCAAATCTAGATCTAAAACCATAGATCTAGTAACCAGAATGTCGGATATTATATCTATATCCTATGTGGAGAAACCACTGTGTGACAACCAAAGTATAACCGATCGTAGTATAGGAATTTTACTTCCTACTATATGTATGTCATCCAAATACCAGGACATCACACCCTACTATCTTCTTAACAGATCCATCCCCTATTCTGATGAAGTCAAACCTATAACTGTCATATCAGAAATGTAGGGTGTTTTTCGTCACCCCATTGAGATGGGAATACGCGCGCGCTTGTCAGGCGTACTACAGATTCCCCCTGCCTAGGGTAGGCCGGAGTTTATTGATTGTGGGGATCCGAATCTCCGGCAGCCGCGGACTAAGCTGCCGTTAATTACCACTCGCCTTTGGGGCGAGGGAACCTCCGATTAACGGGTTAAACTGGTCATGCGAACTCAATGTGCAGTGTACGTGTGTTGTGTTTTGAAAGGGGGGGTTTGGATATATCGGGAGCCACGCAGAGTTTTTACGGGGGTCCCACTACCCGGATAGCGGGCTGGGGGTCAAGGGGGCTAGCAGCCCCCTTGCGGGGTGCGGGGCAGCGCCCCATTAGAAATTTTTTTCTAACAGGGACAGTGTCGTGGAGCACGTGCGTGTGCAAATATGTATACATATGTATATATATATGTATATATATAAAAGAAAGAAAGGGGGAAAAGGCATCCAAAGGATGTGGGGGGGCAGCATCTTGGGCGCTGTGCGCCTAGGTGCTGTGCGCTCAGGCACTAGAGTGCCACGTGTCGGCACGTGGGTGCTCTGCGCTTGAGCGCTGGGCGCTTGAGCGCAAGCGCACCACGTGTCGGCACGTAGGCGCTTTGCACTTGAGCGCCTGTGCTTGAGCGCAAGCGCGCCACGTGTCGGCACGGGGGAGACTTGCGCTCGAGCGCTTGCGCTGGGGCGCAAGCGCGCCACGTGTCGGCACGGGGGAGACTTGCGCTGGGGCGCAAGCGCGCCACGTGTCGGCACGGGGGAGACTTGCGCTGGGGCGCAAGTGAGCCACGTGTCGGCACCGGGGCGACTTGCGCTCGAGCGCTTGCGCTTGAGCGCAAGCGCGCCACGTGTCGGCACGTGGGCGACTTGCGCTCGGGCGCTTGCGCTTGAGCGCAAGCGCGCCACGTGTCAGCACGCGGGCGCTCTGCGCTTGAGCGCCGGCGAGAAAAAGTGGCTTTTAGCCTAAGAAACAGAAGCTATGCTTCAGAAAGGAAATATTTGTTATGTATATATGTATGGAGTTAAACTCCTGGGATGTTTTGAAGCTGATGAAGGGGGTTCTTCTTCTTCCTTCTGTTGTTTGGCCGGATCTTGAAGATCAAGAAGTAGGAGATTTTAAAAACACTCCTTTTTGAGATCTGATGGGAGATCTGAGTTCCCCTTTGTGGATTTTGTGGTGGAAAACTACTTAGTTTTGGGGAAAAAAGAGTAAAAATCTTGATTTAATTCAAAAGAATTGAGAAGGTTTAGAACCTTGGAGAAGGAGCAGGAGGCACAAAGAACCCTAGTTTTTGGGGGAATGAAAAAGTATCCTAATTTTTATTCATCATGTTGCCTTTTATAGGCTTACATATTTACATATAGCCCCTTGGGCTTTACAAAAATGGCATTTTTGCTATCCCATGGCTCATGTGCCATTTCATTTTTTTACATAAGCCGTGGGCTTACAAAATATTAGCTTTATGCCCATTTTGTTTACATTCATGCATAAAAAAATTACATAAAAATTATTTATGACATGATTTCGTTGTTGGCATAGGAAGGCTGGCCGCGGGCTCGACTTGGGCATGGGCCCGCTTGACCTGGGCTTGGGCCCACCTAGCTTGGGGGTTGACCTTGACTTTGACTCGGTCAACCAGGGTGTAAATTTTTACCCCAACAAGAAATAGATGATCTATCTCCGCTATATCTGCTTTAGTCCATTAATAGAAATAAGCTACTTATCCACTATGCTTCCGCTGCTCCCACTGACTACGACAACCCTCTGGCAGAGTCATATACACGTGCACTTCTAGAGCTAGTTTAGAACGACGCTATACTCATCCTCCTGCCGGGTCTCATAGCCTGGAACAACAGTGGTGTCAAGTCTGGGTAAACAAGAACCTCCTTGTCACCGTCCTTGAGGCTACCGGAGTACCTCTCGGGCGCCTGAGGTTACCCACCATATCTGCGGAGTGGCTAATGGAATGTCAAACCAGATTGAATCTTTAGGTCCTATTAAATTTTCAGTAATCGTTTGCGGTTCTGGAATCACTTTCAGTTCTACCATACTCCCACTTCTGTTTTCTAAAAAAGAATCCATTTTACTAAAACTGTGGCGAGTCAAGAACAATATCACTATTGATCTTCCAGATAGTAGAAAGTCAACCCTCGTCATAGCCCGGGTCAACCCACAAACTGCCATTACAGAAATGTGCCTTGAGTTATCCAGAGTCTGGTTTTAAGCATAAGCCGGAAAACTCCCCGTACCTTAACATTGTTAAGATATGAACTATTCTATATCCAATATAGAAACAGAGGCACTGATTTAATTGGAACCAGATTCAAATCATGCAGTTGTCTCCAGTGCATGTCAACTAAATGGAGAGAGGCCGATCAGCATTGCTCACTTAGGAATATATCCAGATATGAGTAACCTGAAAGAGAAGCAAGTTCTCATAATCATTACTATCAACTGAATACCATACACAAGTATCTGCATTTTCGATCACCTTGAAGAATCTTGATACTTGCAATACCTGGTTCTCTACTTTATTCATATATCTACAACTTCACAAAACTTGGATCTTGTATTTCTACGAAACACATGTCTAAGAACTAGAGAAGTCATAAGTAAACAGAATATAATACGAGTACCAACCCCTCTGTCCTCATGGACACTAGACAACATACAATACTCTGTATAAGTCCCCTGAGTCTAATAACTCATTCCCTGTGTGTCGTAGGTTGAAAACTGTACTTATGGTTAAGAAGAATTACACCGCTGTTTAATACTCCTTACCTAACCATCCACTGATATAGGTAAATGTCATAGACATAATTTCAAAAAGTTATATCTCACTTTATAAAAATAAACGTACAGATATATCAATTTGAAATTGGTGCATAACAACGGATATTCAAAACCAAATATTTGCCGTCCGACAAACAACCCAGACGATTTCCTCAAATATCACCAATTACAACGAATCCCGATATAATGAGGATGATCACCCAATTCCCAATACCTTACTCCCACTCATCATCTGTAAAACCATACAGATGTGAGAATCAAACCTGGTAAATACATACCCTGGAGCAAGGGCTAATTGGGAAATCAGTTTTCTTTTAACAATACACAGTGAAACTGAAACATATAAATGTTTCGAAGGGGCATCCGGGTATTCTTAGTAATGCATCTTCCATTATCAGATTCACAACTGTAACCGTATATTTCTTTGTAATCTCTCCAAATCCCTTTATATGTCTTTAGTCATTACCTTCTGTACAACCCTTTAGGCTAAATGGTTTTCTTCCCTCCCTGCCGTTCGGCACCAGCCTATGGTTTGGAAGAAGACTCTCCAATAAGCATAATAGGTGTACTCTCCCAATCCTAGGAGTACTCATAACCTGAGAGAAGGTGAAGATAAAAGACAACTGAATAAAACCTTATTCCTATTTCTCCTGAACCAGAATCCATCCCCGAACTGGAACAAGTTCCTTCGAGTTCGTATATAACCATACGATGGAGTATCCAAATAACTGTGGATCTTCGTAGTGATACGGAATGTCCTGGAGAAATACAAAGGTGAAGTAAGAGTGGCGATGAAATACTTGGTTTGGTCGTGAATAGTAGTCGCAGTTTACTTTGCTCTCTTTCTAATCCCTTTATTTGTCTTAACTTATTACCATAACAGCTTTTTGAAAAATGTTCCAACAACATCAGAATAGGTTTTTTTAGCTTGCATTGATCCGAATCAATGCAGTCCCATCAATTAATCACACCACAAAAGAACGAAAATACAATGTACGTATATGCCATCCGCATTCGCCACTGGGTCCCGTCATCACCCGTTAGGTTACTTAACTAACGACAGAGCGGGGACTGGACTAGCGCAGGTGTAAAATATATATGTTCCCCTCCAAACGGCGGCCGAGACGTGGGACGTCTCACCTGAGATTCGGGGCAGATGCTAATTGGTGCTATCCATCCACCTCTCCGAAGATGCCAAGTTGATTTATGGCACCGTGTATCGAAGGTCTGAATGGATGCGTCCGATGTAGCAGACTTCGTCAGATTCCCCCTCGCTTGAGGGGTTTTTTATTGTGGGGACTCTGTTCCCTGCAGGCGCAAGCCCCTGCAGTTAATTACGCTACCGCGTCGCGGTAACAACTTTCTCCTTCTCCAGATGGTCACTTCGTGTCGTGTGTGTTTATTTTATGTTTTGTTGTCCGTGGATTGTTTACGGAGACCGAGTTATGTCGTCGCCCGTAGGGCGTGGACTAGTCCAAATCCGTATTATCTTAGATTTGGGTTTGGGGGTTTGGTTTGAGAATACGTTAGCCATATTTGAGGCCAAGATCCACTCAAACGTTTGTTAAGGATACGTTAGTCTAACCTGAGACTAAGATCAACTTAACGGGATTGTTTAGATCCGACAAAAGAGCATTTGGGCTCCATTGTTCCAGTTTAGGGACATAGTGGTCCATTTAATGTATGGCCGTCGGGGCCCGTCACCTCTCTGACGACGTTGAAGGATTACAACGACAGATGTCAGAGGAGTTCAAAGATGTACCCTTGAACCAGAGTCAATTGGGGGGATCTATAGTCCAGTTTGGGACTAAAGTCTGTTTGAAAAGTTTAAGGATACGTTAGCCATATTTAAGGCTAAGATCAACTTAAACGGGATCGTTTAGATCCAACAAAAGAGCGTTTGGGCTCTATCGTTCCAGTTTAGGGACATAGTGGTCCATCGCTAGTTTAAGGACATTGCGGTCCATGGGTAGTTTAAGAACATTGCGGTCCATTGTTAGTTTTAAGACATCTCGGTCAAGGTTAAGGACGTCGTAGTCCATGGGTTTAAGGACCCCACAGTCCATTGTTAGTTTTAAGACATCTCGGTCAAGGTTAAGGACGTCGTAGTCCATGGGTTTAAGGACCCTACAGTCCATTGTTAGTTTTAAGATATCTCGGTCAAGGTTAAGGACGTCGTAGTCCATGGGTTTAAGGACCCCACAGTCCATATCAATGTGTGGTCATCGGGACCCGTCACCTCTTTGAAGACGTTGAGGGATTACAACGCCAAGTATCAAAGGAATGAAGAGATGTACCCTGGAACCGGAGCGGATTAAATAGTCTTTGGCCCAATTTGGGATCAAGACCAATTAATTATGTTATGAGCCCAATAGCCCAGTTAATTACGAATTGAGGACTTATGGCCAGCTTGGGCTAAGTCCAATCATGTCTGGGACATCGGCCCTCCTGTTGGTCCCTTGAAGGAGAGGCTTTGCCTTTGGCCATTTAGCCAATTGGGCCAATGCCTAGTGTTAAACACTAAAGACCAATCAGTGTTGAACACTGAGAATGAGATTGATAAGTCAGTGTTTAACACTAGAAGATAGTTGGTGTCAACACCAGCAACAAGGCCTTCAAATTAGTGTTAAACACTAAAACAGACCAGTGTTAAACACTGGCAACAGAAGTCCCAAAATAGTGTTGAACACTAAGGTAATCAGTGTTGAACACTGCAAATAAAGTTCTTTGCTTAGTGTTGAACACTAAGGCCAAACAACGTTTTAACACTGAATTCAGGGGTTCCAATTTAGCGTTAGACGCTGAGGCAAGAGGGGTCACGTGGTAGCACGTGAGGGCGCCCTCCCTTCGTTTGTTCTGCTGAGAAGATCGCATCTTTTGGAGCATCGCGTGTCATCACGTGACGGGTGTTTGAATGGAGTATGTTAAAGCCTCTGCCAAGGGTCACGTGGGTCACGTGAGGCACTGCCTCAAAGGGCTTTCTGTAGATCCTTTGGGGGGGTCACGTGGTGACACGTGACCCTGCTTTTCTGTAGCTGTTTAGAAGATCTATTAATCCCTTTCAGGAATTAAATTCCTCGTAGGGTTGAACCCTGACAATAATTTCAGAGGAATTAAATTCCTAGTTCCTTTTGAAGAGTTGAACTCTGAATTTTCTGTAGGAATTAAATTCCTCATATATGTGAAGAACTGAATAGGGTTAAACCCTAATAAAAGCTTTAAGGAATTAAACCCCCACTCTCTGTTAGAGAATTATTCTGGGGAATAAGATTAAGAGAATTAAATTCTTGTTGTTTTAACAGAACTAAGTTCTTAACTAGGGTTAAACCCTGATTCTTTTCATTCTGAAGGAATTAAATTCCCATAACACAGGGTCAAACCCTAATTTTATTTTGAAGGAATTAAATTCCTATAGTTCTGTGAGAATTAAATTCTCGTGCTTCCATTCCCTCTCTATGCTTTGGATCTGCATGGCAGGATCTCAACCCATTGAGAATTAAATTCTCAACTCAAGGGGAGATGTGCACTTTACAGATCCTCCATCAAAGAGAGAAGAAATATGTCCTTCTGTTTTATATCAGAGTTAAACTCTGTTGAGAATTAAATTCTCTTTTCTTTCAATGAAACCTTCCCTTTCTTACCTAGGGTTTTCTTTTGCAGAAGATCCAAATTCCTCTAAAGTATCAAGGCTCTCTCTCTTTTCTTCCCTCTGCATGTATCTTTTTTTTGTGTGTCTCTTGGCTCCTATTTATAGGAGAAGCAGCCGAGTCAATTAGTTTTTGATGAATCTTTCATTGAGAGATTTGATTTGTATCCATCATTCGTTTTGGACCTTTGGATTATTAGGTGAATTTTATTCACCATTGGATTTTAAATCCAGAGTTTCTCCTTTGTTATTTCGGTTAGATTTTACGGGGAAATCTTCCCAAATTCGAGATTTTCCCATAGATAGATGATATTTAATCACCTTTAAATCTTTAATGCAATCGGTTGCTTTTGGAGAGATTTGAGAGGTCTTTTCTCAGAATTTAATTCTGTTAAAAAATGGGCTTTGAAGTCGGTCACGTGTGGCCACGTGACCCTTGGTCACGTGTGGGCACGTGACCCCCCTTGGAACGAGCCATCTTCTTTCTTTTTGCGCTCTGCTTTCTGGTCGCTGCTTAACCGTCACGTGCCACCACATGACCCCTGGTCACGTGTGAGCACGTGTCCCCTGGTCACGTGTGAGCACGTGACCCTCGTCTGGAGCCTTTTTCTTGGTTTAACCGGAGAACGAATCTGCTGCTTTTGATTATCACGTGCCAACACGTGACCCTGGTCATGTGGGAGCACGTGACCTCTTCTGAAGCCTTTTCCTTGATTTGATCAGGGAACCGGTTTGCCTTTGAAGCCGTTTTTAATTGTCACGTGCCAACACGTGACCCAGGTCACGTGGGAGCACGTGACCCTTTCTGAAGCCCTTTTCTTTGATGTAGTCGGGAAGCTGAATTTGCCTTGCCGATGCTTTTAGATGTCACGTGCCAACACGTGACTGCTGGTCACGTGTAAGCACGTGACCCTTTTCTGAAACCTCTTCCGTGGGCTTTCCTGATTTTAAATCAGGAAACAAATGCCCCCACAGCGTTGTTCTCACGTGTCCGCACGTGAGTGCGACGCTGTCACGTTTTGTGACCGTTGGATTCCTCTAGGGATTTGGGGAGATGAAACGTTTCCATCACTTCCTATAAATACTGGGGTCATTTCAGAGACGCCTCCACTTTGTTCATCTTCTTTCTTGCAAACTTTTTTCTGAGAATTTAATTCTCTTCTTCCAGAGCTTAGTTCTCTGTCTTGAAACATTTTCAGAGTTTAACTCTGTTTAAAAGGACTCTTCCTCCTCAGGTAATGTTCTTGGACAAACAGCGAACTTCCACATTCCTTTGGATTTTAAATCCAAAACAAGGGTTTTTACTCTTTTTTAACAAGGAACCCATTTTTTTCAAGTTTTTCCATAAGAACAGGAAACCACCTAACCTTCGAATTATAGATCTCTTAGGGTTTAGATGATCTTTGGGGAGATGATGATGGCGTTTCAACTCCATGGAATTTAATTCCATCCAAAAATGTTTCTGGGAATTTAATTCCCTTTTCTTAGTAAGGAATTTAATTCCAATGAAGAACTCAGTTTCTTCACACGGAGGCTTCTTGGGGACTCTCGACCCGAGGTTGTCCTTCTGCAATTAATGCAACAGGAGCTTTGTAATGATGTCATGACCTTTATTTCAGGTATCATGGATGCCCATCTGTATGGTCTTGACGAGATCATTTCCTATGGGAATATTCGTGCACTGGACCGCAGTCAGAACCAGGAGTTCACTGATGCTCAGTGTACCGAGATCATGAGCCGCTTTGACGAGTACAACCATCGGCTACTCCCCCGTCGCTCTTCTCTTCTGAGGCTGATCGTGCTGGCGATCCGGGAGGCACTTCCTCTCTTTTGCACCGGCATACCGCTCAGAGCCTTGGACACTGCTGAGGATAAGGTACATTCGGTGTACCTGATGGGCTTGATCTCAAAGAGGAGGCGAGATCACCTCATTGATCTCTTGCACCAAGCCTTTCAGCAGTCAGCCATACTTGCCGCCTATCGGAGGGTGGAGGATATTCGTGAGGACCCCGACGCTTGCGACCGCGAGAGGAAGCATACTCGGGAGGATCGAAATGCCTGGAAGATCTTGGACAAAGTCACCTTCAATTTCCTCAATCCATGTCCTGCGTCTGAAGTCTTACCATTGTAGTTGTGTCCTCTTATTTTGTATGAATTTCTCAAAGTATGAATGATAAGTTTTTATTATGTTTTTCCCTGTTCGCATGCCTTTCTCTGGGATTCCATCATTTTGCTACTGTTGTTGTTGATGCTTTTAATATGCAGGGTGCTACTCCATCCATTTTTTTTAGTGCACATCAAGTTTGGGCCTCACGTGTTCTGCACGTGGGGTTCCTTGATGGGGCTGTTCACAAAACTTTCCCATGCCATATTTTCAGTGCACAATATCAGATGCAGAAAAAGGGCCTTGGAAATAGTTCCATCTCCCTGATTTTCGATGCCTTTCCTTTTTTTTTGGCCTTGGAAATAGCTTCATCATGCAAGATTTTCTGCGCACAGCACTTAATGCACTTCTTTATATATGAGGCTATAGTCTTCCTTTTCCCTTCACAGAGAGATTTATATTTTTTTTTATTTTGGTGTAACTTGTCTTGAGAAACAAACGAGCGCCATGGCCTGCAATCGCCCTCATGCTCGTCGACAGCCATGGGAAGTTCCTATTGAGGAGATGATCCCCCGCTTTGCTGCTCGGTTGGTGGATCCACTCCTTACCGACGACGAATGCGACTCAGCAATGTATGAACTCTCGATCCATAGGGGGTCCCCCCTCCCGATGGGTTCCCTCTGGCTCCGGATGATTCTCACGGCCGTGCTTGCCGACATCCCTCCTCACCCGGCAGAGATGACCCTGGCGATGCTTGACGCGGCTGAAGAAAAGCTCGAGGGCTTTCATGAAGCGTGCCTAATTACTCAGGCTTTGAAGGATTGCTCAATTCATCTGCTGAGCCAGATAAAGGCCCGGCGAGCTATTATGTCTACTTTCGAGGACGAACATGGCGCCTATCGATGGGGAGCGACTCCTCGTGAGAACCGTCGCTTTGATGTGCTGGAGAAAGCAGAAAGAGAGATGGAGAATTTTGTCCTCTGCTTCATTACCCCCTGTGCCATTGATCCCGTGTTTGGTGACCTTTTCCCGTTAGCGTAGCATTTTTAAATTAGACCTTCTTTTTGTATGCTTTATGTTGAACTTCCATGTAGGCTCAGCACTCGTATGCATGTTTTTCGCTTGCATGAATAAATTTTGTGTTCCTTTTATGAAAACTTCCTTCAATTATCAACACTGTTGTCATGTCGCATGCGCATTAAAGCTTCGAATTTTATTCCTTTTTCGGATGCTCATATGATTGCGAACACATGCCCGATAGGATAATCATCGGAAAGTTTCTCGTTGCTTTTCATACCAGGTTATGTGAGCGCGTTTTTAGATCGACTATTGCCATCGACCGGAAGCCCATTTATATGGTCTTGAGCGTGTATGTCCCGTTTCCAAGGTTGCGGTCGCGAAAGTGAGCTTACATGGCTTGATAGGGCGATGCGTGGCGAACATATTGTCGCGCGAGAAAAGGGGTTCGGCCGTAAATTCTCGGAGAGGGAGCTGGCTTCTAAGGCGCTGAGCGAGCTTCAGGCGAGTCTTAGGCCAACAAAGCGTACGAACTCTGGCGAGTGCTTCAAGAGTCTATCAGGGAGGTGGTGACTCTTGATAAAGCTGCTACGTCCACTCGTAAGAAGGTCGAGGCTCACAAGGTCACCGAGAAAGAGCTCGAAGCTCGGCTTGCTTCGTATCAGGCTCAGCAAGCTCAGGCGGAGGCTCGTCTCCTGGAGATCTTGCGTCATGAAGCCGTGGCTCAGCAATAGAACGATGAGCTGGTAAAATTACTGCATCGCCCGCCGGCTTGAGGACTTGTATCTTTTCCCCCTTTTTGTACATACTCATGAATGAGAGTATCTTTCTTTTTTGTTTCTTTCATGAATTGTACTTTGTATCCATTTTGGTTTATGAATAAAAGATACATTTTTCTTCTCAATGGTGTGTCCCCTTTTTATTGAATGTATTCTGCGGATATTCTATCTTGATCTCCCTGCAGGACAGCGATGGCTCAGGATTCAGGGTTAAGATCTGCCTCCTAAGACTTTTGTATTTTATGAGCCACGAGGGTCTCATAAAGAGTTTTTCTCCCTACAGGTCGAGAGGATCCCATAGGTGTAAGTTTTTCTTAAGAATCGTGAGGATTCTTAAGCGGGTTTTCCCTTGAGAGTCGTAAAGATCTCACAAGAGAGTTTTCTTCCTTACAGGTCGTGAGGGCCTGCAAGTGCCGGATGTGGTCGCCCTTGCCCATGTTTCACGGGGCCAGGGGGCTGCTCCAGGTATCGTAGTTTAAAGACATCGCGGTCAAGGTTAAGGACCTCATAGTCCGTGGATTTAAGGGCTCCACAGTCCGATGTTAGTTTTAAGACATCACGGTCAAGATTAAGGACCTCATAGTCCGTGGATTTAGGGACTCCACAGTCCGATGTTAGTTTTAAGACATCACGGTTAAGGTTAAGGACCTCATAGTCCGTGGATTTAGGGACTCCACAGTCCGATGTTTGGTTGCAGGGACCCGTCACCTCTTTGAAGACGTTGAGGAATTACAACGCCAGGTATCAAAGGAGTGAAGAGATGTACCCTTAAACCAAGGCAGAATCCGTAGGGAATCGGGATGGTTGATCGTCAGTTTTAAGACATCACGGTCAAGGTTAAGGACATCATAGTCCGTGGATTTTAAGGACTCCACAGTCCGGTGTTTGCTCTGGATGCTTCACACGGGTTCACTGCCGTGCTTGGCGAGGACCAGGCTCTGCTCTGGGCGTTTTCCGCGGGGTCAAAGAGTGACGTTATCCGCGTTCCACGTAACCAGGAATTTTGCACTAGATGCTTCACACGGGTTCACTGCCGTGCTCAGCGAGGACTAGGCTCCGCTCTGGATACTTCACACGGGTTCACTGCCGTGCTCTACGAGGACCAGGATCCGCTCTGGACGTTTTCCACGGGGTCAAAGAGTGACGTTATCCGCGTTCCACGTAACCAGGAATTTTGCACTAGATGCTTCACACGGGTTCACTGCCGTGCTCGGCGAGGACTAGGCTCCGCTCTGGATGCTTCATACGGGTTCACTGCCGTGCTCTGCGAGGACCAGGATCCGCTCTGGACGTTTTCCACGGGGTCAAAGAGTGACGTTATCCGCGTTCCACGTAACCAGGAATTTTGCACTAGATGCTTCACACGGGTTCACTGCCGTGCTCGGCGAGAACTAGGCTCCGCTCTGGATGCTTCACACAGGTTCACTGCCGTGCTCTGCGAGGACCAGGATCCGCTCTGGACGTTTTCCACGGGGTCAAAGAGTGACGTTATCCGCGTTCCACGTAACCAGGAATTTTGCACTAGATGCTTCACACGGGTTCACTTTCGTGCTCGACGAGGACTAGGCTCCGCTCTGGATGCTTCACACGGGTTCACTGCCGTGCTCTGCGAGGACCAGGATCCGCTCTGGACGTTTTCCACGGGGTCAAAGAGTGACGTTATCTGCGTTCCACGTAACCAGGAATTTTGCACTAGATGCTTCACACGGGTTCACTGCCGTGCTCGGCGAGGACTAGGCTCCGCTCTGGATGCTTCACACGGGTTCACTGCCGTGCTTTGCGAGGACCAGGATCCGCTCTGGACGTTTTCCACGGGGTCAAAGAGTGACGTTATCCGCGTTCCACGTAACCAGGAATTTTGCTGATTATATCCGCATTTCACGGGATGGAGGTTTGACTGTTGGCGATACGTATACTACCGAGCCATGGAACTGGGAGTTGCCGCTGTTCCGCTTAGCTTGAAGTTGTGTCCGTCGTTACAAGACGAGTGTTGGGATGATCTCTAGGTCGCTTGTGGCCCGTCGAGGTTTAGCTTCTTTCTTTGGTGAAACCTGGGAGGAGTTATGTTCCCTTTTTTGTTTACGCCCTTGGATTGTGTACAGGGTGTGATGGAACATCACCTGTAGGGCATAAATTTTATTTTTATTTTATTTCTTTTTCCGCGATGCTCTATCGTTTCAGCTTTTATATCGCGAAGGTCGCGATTGCCCCATCATTTCGGCTATTTTTCGCGGTGCCCAATCATTTCGGCTATTTATTTATTTTCTACTCGCTGCTTTTTATTGCGAGTTGCCCCATCATTTCGGCTATTTTTCATGCATACATTTTTACTTGCCGCTTTTTATTGCAAGTTGCCCCATCATTTCGGCTATTTCGTAGGCATGTGTGGCTTGCTAGCTTTTTCGCCGCAAGCTTGGATTTTGGACACCGATTTCGGCATCAGCACCGCTACAACTGGAATATTGCCAGGAGCGAATCATCATTTGCCTCTGTCGATGTTGAACAAAGGTGGCTTAGCCAACAGGGTTAAGCATCCTGTCGACCAAGGCTTTTGACTTCATGAGCCGTAAGGGTCTCACCAAGGTATTTCTCCCTACAAGTCGTGAGGATCTCGTAGGTGTATTTTTTCCCTAGGAATCGTGAGGATCCCTAAGTGTATGTTCCTCTGTAAGTCGTAAGGATCTTACAAGAGGGTTTTCTCCTTATGGGTCGAGAGGACCTACAAGGGTTGCTCATTATATGGACATATCCCTAGTCACAGGTGTGACTTTGCTCGGGAAATGTTTATTCGCGCCCGTGGATTGTATACAAGGGTCAGTATTGAGCCTCTTGTAGGGCAGTATCAAAGGTTGTGGGGGATTTGCTTAAGAACGGGTTTAGGTTTCTGTAACGTAAGACTTTCAAATCTCATGAGCCGTGAGGGTCCCATAAGAGAATTCTCCTTACGAGTCGTAAGGATCTCGCAAGTGTATTTTCTCCTTAGGAATCGTGAGGGTCCCTAAGTGTGTTGCTCCTTTGTGAGTCGTAAGGATCTCACGCGGGTGGTTTCTCCTTACAAGGTCGAGAGGACCCTGTACGTGTCTTTCAGCGAGGTTGCGCCCTTTCGGGTTTTCACAAACACTCGCCGGTAGTCCTGCTGTTTTTACTCACAGAGCTCTTTCGGATTTTCATCCGTGCCCCTTTTGCTTATGGACATACCGTTTTTTTTTTTCTTTTTCTCTTTTTTTTTTACAAGGTCATGCCCTTTCGGGTTTTCACGAACACTCGCCGATAGCCCTGCTGTTTTTACTCACGGAGCCCTTTCGGCTTTTCATCCGTGCCCATTTTGCTTATGGACATACCGTTTTTTTTATCATTTTTTTTTATATTTTTCTTTTTCTCCCTTTTTTTTGTCAGCCTAAAGATGCTGCGGTAGTAGTTTAGGGACGTTTCGGTCCGTCGTTAGTTTAAGGACATTTCGGTCCGTCGTTAGTTTAAGGACGTCTCGGTCCGTTGATAGTTTAAGGACGTTTCGGTCCGTCGTTAGTTTAAGGACATTTCGGTCCGTTATTAGTTTAAGGATATTTCGGTCCGTCGTTAGTTTAAGGACATTTTGGTCCGTTATTAGTTTAAGGACATTTCGGTCCGACATGGAGAAGGCCGGCTACTGCTTATAAAGCTCGAGCTTAGGAAGATAGCGAGCGGACATAGTAGTCGTCATCTATCATTGACCTAGGCCGTGGCTCATTAAGCGTAGTATCTCTTTAGGAAGCGACCGTTTATTGGCCTGAAAGTCCTTTCACCGTGCATGTCCATGAGTAGATAGGCCCCACCCTGGTAGACCTTATCTATGATGTACGGGCCTTCATAGTTTGGCTCGAATTTTCCCCGCTTGGCTCGATTGGGGATCATAGGCCTTTTGACCACTAACACGAGTTCGCCTTGGCGGAATGTTCTCGGTCGGGTCAATCTTTCATATGAGCGCGTCATCTTTGCTTTATAGGCCTCCAGATTTTGTTGCGCTATGAGCCGTGTTTCTTCAAGGGCGTCAAGCTCCTCAAGCCGAAGGTGAGCATTTTCTTCGTCCGTCAGCTCGTAATGGACTGCCACTCGTAGGGAGGGTAACTCTATCTCGAGGGGGGTACTGCTTCTGTCCCAAATACCAACGCGTACGGCGTTGTGTTTGTGGCCGTTTTAAACGTAGTTCGATACGCCCAGAGAGCTTCTTGCAGTCTTTCGTGCCAGTCTTTCTTATTTCGGGACACCGTTTTCTTTATAATTTTCGTCAAGGTCTTGTTGAAGGCCTCGGCGAGACCGTTAGCTCGTGGATTATAGACTGATGAATATCTCCAGTCTATATTATGCTGTTGCGCAAAGCGACTGATCTTGTGGCTTCTGTAAGCTGGCCCGTTATCGGAGATGATCCGTCGCGGAGTTCCAAACCGATATATGACGTGCGTCTTGAAGAAGTGGAGGATATTCTCCGTCTTCACTTCCCTCAGCGGTACTGCTTCTGCCCATTTGGAGAAGTAATCAGTTGTCGCCAGGATGAAACGATGTCCCCGGGATGATGCTGGCTCGATAGGGCCGACTATGTCAGTCCCCCACATTTCGAATGGCCAGCTAGCCACCGTTTGGTGTAGTGGATTCGGATGTTGGTGGATAAAGTCTCCATGAATCTGGCACGAGTGGCATTGCTTCGCATACTCGAGGCAGTCTTGGACCATCGTGGGCCAATAATAACCCATCCGTTTGATCTTCAATTTCATTTTCGGGCCTGCCTGGTGAGAACCGCAGAGTCCGTCGTGAACTTCCTGAACGACCCTTTCTGCTTCGTCAGGTCCTAAGCATCTCAGCCACAGAGAATCAAACGATCTTTTGTATAGAGTGTCGTTGACAAAAGTGAAAAATAGAGCTCGTTTCATGAGCTGATGTCTTGAGGACGCTTCTTCGGGCATTCGGTGGGACTTAAAGTAGTCTATGAAGACTTCCCTCCAGTCCTCGGCCTTCTCATGGTCTTTTATTTGTAGAGTCGTCTGCTCAGTCGCCCCCTTTTCTTCGTATAATTCCGGAGATATTTCTGCTGGGGCGAGCACTCGACGGCTTTGTACCACGATTCTGACGTCATCGAGGTTCTCGTCAGCCAGTTCTTTAGCGAGCTTAGCTAACGCGTCTGCTTTGCTATTTTCCGCACGTGGTATACTTTCCAAAGTGTAGGAGGGAATTTGGGTCAATAGTTGTTGCACCTTTTCGCCGTATTTCACCAACTCCGGTTTGCACGTTTGGTAGTCACCATTTACTTGACTAACAACCAATTGAGAATCCCCGTATATAGAGAGGTCTTCAATTCCCATGTTAATGGCGATCTCGAGGCCCGCTATCAAAGCTTCGTATTCGGTTTCATTGTTCGTCCTCGATTCCGTTAAGGAGAAAGCAAAGCGCATTATCCCTCCTTGTGGGGTTACGAAGATGAGGCCTACTCCCGATTTGATTATGGGGGTACATTGTTTGCGCTTCTTTATGGAAGATGCCCCGTCAAAATAGAGTTCCCATCGGGTATCACCGCCGCCGATCGCGTCGAATGCATGTTCGTCCGGCAAATCGCAGTTCAGAGGAGAACCGGCAGGTACTGGATGCTCAGCGAGGAAGTCGGCAATGGCCTGGCCTTTCACTGCCTTAAGAGGTCGATACGTTATTGAGAACTCCATCAGGAGTAGAGCCCATTTAGCGAGTCGACCCGTCAGTATAGCTTTCGACATCAAATATTTAAGAGGGTCCACCTTCGAGATGAGACGGACTTCGTGCGCCAACGCATAGTGCCTGAGTTTTGTTATCGCGAAGATTAACGCCAAGCAGTGTTTTTCAATGGGAGAGTAGTTGTTTTCTGCCCCCGGCAGAACTCGACTTAAGTAGTAGAGTGCTCTCTCTTTCCCTTAATCGTTCTCTTGTGCCTATAATGCGCCTAAGGAACCTTCGAGGGCGGTTGTATAAAGAATGAGGGGTTTTCCCTTGACCGGTGCAGCCAACACCGGAGGGTTCTGCAGGTACTGCTTGATCTCGTCTAGTGCACCTTGACATTTGTGATCCCAAACGAATGGAGTTCCCTTCTTCATCAGGTGGCTGTAAGGACGGCATTTGCCTGAAAGATTGGCGATAAATCGCCGGATGTATGCGAGCTTCCCTTGGAGAGACCGCAACTGTTTGAGTGTTCTTGGCGGAGGCATTTCCATGATCGCCTTGATCTTAGATGGATCTATTTCGATACCTCGATGTCGGATGATGAATCCCAGGAATTTACCCGAGGAGACTCCAAACGCGTATTTGAGGGGATTCATCTTCAAATTATATTGCCGAAGGCGTTGAAATACAGTCTCCAGATGCTTTAAATGCTCTTCGTATGACATGCTCTTTACTACAAGGTCATCGATATAGCACTCGACGATGTCATGTATGAGGTCGTCGAAGATTTTTGTCATGGCCCTTTGATAGGTAGCGCCGGCGTTCTTTAGACCAAAGGGCATAACCCTGTAGCAGAATATACCCAAAGGGGTCCGGAAAGCGGTATGCTTCTGGTCTTCGGGATGCATCTTTATCTGATTGTATCCTGACGAACCGTCCATAAAGGAGAAAACCTCGTGAGTGAACGTGTTATCTATCATTAGCTCGGTTACTGGTACTGGGAAATCGTACTTTGGACAGGCTTTATTGAGATCCCTGAAATCCGCGCATATGCGTACCATCCCATTCTTCTTCATTACCGGGACGATATTGGAGATCCAGTCGAGATACTGGACTTCTTGGATAAATCCAGAATCGATCAGCTTCTTGACTTCGGCGTTGATGCTCATTTCAAGCTCGAGTCGCATCCTTCTTGGCGCCTGCTTGACTGGCTTGATATCTGGGGATATTGCTAATTTATGCACAGCAATCTCCGGATCTAATCCTGGCATCTCAGAGTAGTTCCACGCGAAGCAGTCTTTATGCCGTAGAAGCACGTTCTTAAACGCAGTCACCCTTTCTTCAGATAGCAGCTCGCTGACAAATGTCGGTCACGGGTCATCTGCCGATCCCAACTCAATCTTCTTGAGGTTATCTGCAGTAGTATGTATGCCGTCTTCCAGTTCTTTTGGAGCTGGCGGAAATTCTGAGACCACCTCATCATCGCTGTTCTCAAAGCACCAGGGAAGGTCATCCATGTTCTCGGGTTCTTCTTTTAATATTGTAATCGTATAACAGGTGCGAATCCGCTTCCAGGACTGAGGTGGATCTGGTTCTGCTTTTGCGGCTTTGGGTTCGTGCTTTTGTGGCGGCGTTACCCTCCAGCCGTCGGATAAAGCGAATCTGCCCTGTTGGTACTGGTCCTCGACCCGGTTCTTGAAGGTGAAGCAGTCTTCGGTAGGATGTCCTATGGCTTGGTGATAAGAGCAATAGCTCAGAAGAGAAGCCCTGTTAGCTTGCTCAGGGTGCTTAGGCTCTGGAAGCGCGATCATTTGATGTTTTATAGCGAGCTCGAGTAACTTCTCCGTTTTGTCTCGGGGGAAGGAGTACGCTCGACTCATCTTCTTCATGAGGGACAAATCTGAGCCGCGCAATACCCGATCACGTAACTCTCTAATCCTGCGTCGTTGTTGTCGGCTCCTCTTTCCGCTTCTTGATTTATTTCCGTCTCTGCGTCGGGCCTTTCGTACAACGGGTTAACAAGGATGAGCATCTTTGTCTTTTGCAGCCTGTTGAAATAGACGTTGCGTCCTGGCCTTCTCGTAGATGGCCATCTCGCGGTTGTGGTCTTCCCGAGCTTTTTGACCCACTTTCCTGATATGCTTGTCCATTCGTTCTTCAAACGACGGACTCGGCATTTCAATCGCGGGATCTAGTTTTGATGAGGGGTTGGCATTTCCTGACGGGGCGTCCTCTTCTTCATCAAAAGTATATATGGCGTAGCTACTGTGGGCCCGTTCTCGTTTTCCGGTTCTCGCGTATCCAAGCCCAAGTGTTTCCATTTTCTCGTTGGGCAATTTGCGTTGGGTCCCAGGGACATCCCAAATCCTGTTGTAGAACCGAGCTTGTCGAACAGTCTGTTTTAAGGATACTCCTTGGCGCTTCAATAGCCTCTTTAGTCCATTTGTGTAGTATCTGGGCAAACGGATAGGTTGGAGCCTGTCGAGTGTAACATCCGTGCCATGCCAGATCTCTTTCTCTATTTTCGACTCTGAGGATCGGTAGAATAGGATTAACTTCTCACCCCTTTGCCTGGGAGGGACGTAAAATGTTTGCAGGTCCTGCACATTGTGAGCTTGAAGTGTGTCGAGATCCTTGTAGTGTTCCCGCGGCACCATGGTGATTTGCAAACTCTGATCATCGCTAGGGGGTGCTTGTATTGACAGCCGATTGGAGAACACGGCATTAACCTCATCTTCCGAGTCACTTCCGAAGACCAACATGGGGGCGGACGTTCCCGGGTTGTTGCGTTGAGATGGCCCGGCATAAACTATCTCTTCTTCTTCTTCGGTATCGCTCCCGAAAACAGGGATGGTGGCGGCGGCTTTGTTCTCCGGGTTGCGACACCTTTCTGTATCCTCGAAATCTGGAAAAAAGTACTTCGCATCTTCGTATTTGCGGACTTCGTTCACGGAAAATGGGTTCAACTCACCTGTTACGGTATACTCGAAACCATCCTTAAAGCACTTCATACACTGATGTTGTGTAGAAGGGATGATGTTGTAATCGTGTAACCAAGGGCGACCGAGCAAGGCGTTGTAGCAGGTCTTGGCGTCAATGACATGGAATTTGATGTCTGTGACGAGGATTCCAAAGAGTAATGTTAGTATCACGGATCCGAGAGTCCGTGACGATTGTGAATCGAAACCGGAGATAGTAATTTTGTCACGAGCGAGGTGTTGCACACTCATGCAGATTTCCTTCAACACCCGAACATTAAGAAGATTGACGGAGGATCCATTATCCACCAGGATCTTGCCTATCTTGATATCATGGCAGTATCCAGAGACATATAGGGGACGGTTGTGGTCGCACGTCCCGAGAAGGAGGTCTTCGTCACCGAAAGTGATGTCGGCCGTATGCACTGCCTCCAATTCATCCTTCATCCTTTCAGTGGCGAGGAAGGCTTGGAATTGCTCAGGTTCTTGTAACGCCTTAATTAGTGAGTCTCGCGCTTCTTTTGATAATAGGAGGGCATCGAGAATGCTAAGCTGAGAAGGTAGCTTCCTTAGGTGCGCTAGGATGTTATAGTCCACCTTACCCTTTCTAGGAGGGTCTTTGGCAGCCAGCTCTTTCATGACTTGGTCATCTAAAGTGATATCTTCAGTGACCTTTTCCTTTCCCTTATCTTTTCTACTCGCGGGCCCGAGATTCTTTTCTGGGAGTGTGCGATTGCGCAGCTGAATGTTCTCGCAGGCCTCCGATTTCTCCTCTTTCCCTAAAACGGATTCTTTAAAGAGAGGGCCCAGAGCCATTTCTTCATCGGAGTCGCTCCCAAAGGTGAGAACTTGTGACCCTCCGGCGTTAACCATGTAACAGCTTCCAATAGTTCTATTGTGCCCGTCGGCAGTACTCCTTCGTTCCCGATGAGTCTTGCGTTTCATGCGCTTAAAATGTTGCCGATGAGCAACATATCCTTGCCACCATATCCTAAAGGCGACGCACTCCTCCGTGGGGTGTGAAATTTTCCGATGATATGCGCAATAATCAGGGTGCCTCTCCACCCCATTGAGCGTGTTTTCTTCCGAGGGTGGTAACTTCATTCCCATTGACATGGCTTTGGCAAACCTTTTTCTCGTCTTGAATATCTTCTTGTCTGCCTCGGATGCCTTTCGATCTGGAGGGAGTACTTCAACTCTTTCGTTTAGTTACCTGCGTTCGGCTCCTTCCGATGCGGCCATCTCACGCTCCTGATCTGCTTTACTCTTTAGACGAATTTCGTCCAGAAAGGCGTCGACCATTTCATCTGTTGGCCACAAAAGTCCTGGCTCAGGGTGTGCCCCAGTTTCTCGGTGCCAGGAGTTTTCTCATCTTCCGAGTGGGAAATCACATGACAACTCGCCACATATCCCTCGGATTCATCCGATGAGCTCTCTTCCTCATCTTCTTTCTGAAAGACGTGGTTGAGGAACTCTTGCAGTGTGACGGGAGTCCGTGCCTTTTGATTGTACTCCTCCAGCGCGTCAATCTGTTTCTGCAAATCCGTGCGCTTGTTTCCAGGCTTCACGGGCTTTTTGGATTTCCTCTTCTTTTTCTTCGAAGATTTTGACGGTTGGGTGTGAGTACTTGGGCCATCACCACGAATCTTTGTAGTTGGGCGCTGCTTCAACATCCCTTCGATGATTTGAGGTTCAAGCGGGTTCTTCCATTCAACCGCTGGGCACGCATGAAGGTCACTCAGCATCCTTTTGGTTTTAGCTGATAGCACGATTTCCCATGGAGCTTCTTCAATAAAGGAACAAGTCGCCCCCGGTGCGTCCGTCTTCTTAGGAGTATGCGGCTGTGGCGGGTTCACCTTCCACTTTTCGGACAGCGCAAACTTTCCCTGGAGGTATTGATCTTCAATCCATCCTTTGAAGACGAAGCAATCCTCAATCGGATGGCTTACCGTTTGATGGTAAGTGCAATAGTTGGGGTTGTTCACCTCAGTGGGTTGTGGCGGTCGCCTTGGATTTGGCAGGTTTATAAGTCTGTTGCGTACTGCCAACTCGAATAGCCGTTTCGTCTTGTCCCGTGGGAACGAGTAGGGACGCTTCATCTTCTCATTATAATACCGGCGTCTTTCTTCCAGTTGATCCGTCAGCTTTGGGGCATTGGGTTGTTGCTGGGCATTCGCGACGAAGGTGGCCTTTCCTTTACCCTTGTCATTCCGAGGTTCTGGCTTCGGGAGAGACGGTCTATGACCCATTTGGTCCATCTGAGCCAACTTGTCAATTAAAGCCTGGAATGTGGTTGGCTTAAAGAACATCAAACTGGGAGATAGTTGCGTGAGGGTCTAGGGTTCCCACGAACATTCCCACCGCGGGCGCTTCCTCAATGCGTTGCTCGCATTTCGACCATAAATTCCGCCATCGTATAGCATACTGGACCCAAGTTTCGCCTGGTTTTACCCTGGCGTTAATCAGTGCCGTTATTGGAGTGCGTTCACTGGCGCTTGCGAATCGCTGAGTGAATAGCAACTCCATTTCAGCGAACGTCTTGATAGAATCGTTCGGGAGTTCCGAATACCATTCGAACGCTGTTTCTGATAAGCTGCCCATGAACTGGCGAAGCAACAGTTTATCATCTCCGCCGGTGTTACCGCAAAGGGCCCTGAACTGGGCGACATGTTGGTGGGGATTGCCGGTCCCCTTGTAAACATGGAACTTGGGAATTGTGTAACCCGGCGGGTACTTGATTTGGTCGTACCAGCTTGGATATAGCCGCCCCGTTTTTATGACTTGACCAGCTGCCTCAGTCGCATAATGAACCCGGAATTGCTGGGCTATATAGCCGACCAAGTCAGCCTTAGAGATTGTCTCCTTCTTGGCCGTTGAGAGGGCCGGTGGTGGATTTGACGTTTGTCCCCTGTCGTCTTCAAGGACGATCGGGGGATCCTCAGCGGGTGGATCCTGTTGGATCATCATTCCTATCATATCTTGGAAGAGGAGGCCCATACGCTGTATGTTGGCTGCTTGTTCAGCAGCCTCTTTGTCCTTCTTCTCCAATATTCGGCGAAGGAATTCAGCGTCGGTTTCTTCCTCCTGGCGTTCGTCCGAAGACGTTTCTGGGTTTTCTTTTGGCCCGGTAAGTGCGGTCATAGCATTCATCATTTCCTGGAGCTTTTGCTGTTGCTCCTGAGCTTTGGTCACCGACCGTGTGAGCGGTCTATGACCTGTAGACGCACGGCTGTCTTCTTTTCCTGACGCCATGTATACGGTGTGGACCATCATGCCCCCAGACTTAGGACGTCTGGGCTTAGTGCCTTTGGCTGTCGTTGTAGGCTGGGGGATCTTCTCTGGCTTCCTCCTTTTATGAGCAGTGGAGGTTGAGGGGGCCGTTGAGGTGGGCGTCCAGACAGCCTTTCGTGGTTTAGCCTGGTGACCGGCTTCCGATTGGATTTTCAGCTTCTTGTGCTGGCGGGAGAAGTTTGGATCGATCATCGAATCTCGGGCCTGCCGCCAAACCTTATAGATTTTGGAAGACAGCCGTTGAGGGGATCGGGGCTGTTCTGACTTTATTTTCACAACCTTTTTTAGTGGGGGAGGAGACCTCTTTAGCACCGCAGTACGAGAATTCCTTCGCACCTTATTTAGCATCTCGAAGCTGTTCCCCGTTGGAACAGCAGCATTAACTTCTGCCATCGGGGCTGATGGAGTTAGCCCAGAGGGGGAGTTGCCTCCAGCCTTCCTTACTCGGCGCCAATGGCGACGTCGAGCGTGTCGAGCGGACGGCGTTGGTTCAGCGGTGAGAATGGCTTCGTCTTGCCCCCTGTGTAGGTGGGGGGTCGCTACTGGTGTTAGCCTGTCAAAGACCGATGTCCTTTGGGTAGCAGGAGCGGGAGCTGGGGCCGTCAATCTTGTAAGGACCGACTTTTTGGCCGGGGAAGCCGCCCTGGCGATTTCGGGAGCAGAACCGGTCACTTTCTTAGAAGCAGCCTTCTCTGGGATTGTAGGCCCCATGATGGGTCCACAGGATTTCTGGCCCAATCTAGAGAAGACCGAGGCGCTGATGTTGGGCGACCCGTTGAGAGGAGCCGCAGCAAGGGTAAGACGATCAAAGACCGACTTCTTGGGAGCTTCCTTTGTCAGCACCGGCGCCGTAAAGCTTGTCGGTGGGAGCATAGTCCCAAATAACAATCCGGTAGTGGCCTGAGTCACCTGGTCCACCGGTATTGTGAATAACGAAGTAGCTTGGGGTCCGTAGGCTATACCTCCTGGCGAGGCAGAGCGTTGGTCGCAATTGCAGTCCGAGCAGTTGGAGCATTTCGCAGAAGTAGAAGCCATCGATCCTTTGCTTTCTGCAATGAGCAAAACGCCAAATCTTAATACCTTGTAACCCAAGGGAAACCATTAGCGAACCGCGATTGGTTCGCGAATCACGACACACGAAGTGTGGAGTGGAAAGAGGAAAAGGTCCCACCGGGCGTGCCAGAATCTGTTCCCCTCCGAACGGCGGCCGAGACGTGGGACGTCTCACCTGAGATTCGGGGCAGATGCTAATTGGTGCTATCCGTCCACCTCTCCGAAGATACCAAGTTGATTTATGGCACCGTGTATCGAAGGTCTGAACGGATGCGTCCGATGTAGCAGACTTCGTCAGATTCCCCCTCGCTTGAGGAGTTTTTGATTGTGGGGACGCTCTTCCCTGCAGGCGCAAGCCCCTGCAGTTATTACGCTACCGCGTCGCGGTAACAACTTTCTCCTTCTCCAGATGGTCACTTCGTGTCGTGTGTGTTTATTTTATGTTTTGTTGCCCGTGGATTGTTTACGGAGACCGAGTTATGTCGTCGCCCGTAGGGCGTGGACTAGTCCAAATCCGTATTATCTTAGATTTGGGTTTGGGGGTTTGGTTTGAGGATACGTTAGCCATATTTGAGGCCAAGATCCACTCAAACGTTTGTTAAGGATACGTTAGTCTAACCTGAGACTAAGACCAACTTAACGGGATCGTTTAGATCCGACAAAAGAGCATTTGGGCTCCATTGTTCCAGTTTAGGGACATAGTGGTCCATTTAGTGTATGGCCGTCGGGACCCGTCACCTCTCTGACGACGTTGAAGGATTACAACGACAGATGTCAGAGGAGTTCAGAGATATACCCTTGAACCAGAGTCAATTGGGGGGATCTATAGTCCAGTTTGGGACTAAAGTCTGTTTGAAAGGTTTAAGGATACGTTAGCCATATTTAAGGCTAAGATCAACTTAAACGGGATCATTTAGATCCAACAAAAGAGCGTTTGGGCTCTATCGTTCCAGTTTAGGGACATAGTGGTCCATCGCTAGTTTAAGGATATTGCGGTCCATGGGTAGTTTAAGGACATTGCGGTCCATTGTTAGTTTTAAGACATCTCGGTCAAGGTTAAGGACGTCGTAGTCCATGGGTTTAAGGACCCCACAGTCCATTGTTAGTTTTAAGACATCTCGGTCAAGGTTAAGGACGTCGTAGTCCATGGGTTTAAGGACCCCACAGTCCATTGTTAGTTTTAAGATATCTCGGTCAAGGTTAAGGACGTCGTAGTCCATGGGTTTAAGGACCCCACAGTCCATATCAATGTGTGGTCATCGGGACCCGTCACCTCTTTGAAGACGTTGAGGGATTACAACGCCAAGTATCAAAGGAATGAAGAGATGTACCCTGGAACCGGAGCGGATTAAATAGTCTTTGGCCCAATTTGGGATCAAGACCAATTAATTATGTTATGAGCCCATTAGCCCAGTTAATTACGAATTGAGGACTTATGGCCAGCTTGGGCTAAGTCCAATCATGTCTGGGACATCGGCCCTCCTGTTGGTCCCTTGAAGGAGAGGCTTTGCCTTTGGCCATTTAGCCAATTGGGCCAATGCCTAGTGTTAAACACTAAAGACCAATCAGTGTTGAACACTGAGAATGAGATTGATAAGTCAGTGTTTAACACTAGAAGATAGTTGGTGTCAACACCAGCAACAAGGCCTTCAAATTAGTGTTAAACACTAAAACAGACCAGTGTTAAACACTGGCAACAGAAGTCCCAAATTAGTGTTGAACACTAAGGTAATCAGTGTTGAACACTGCAAATAAAGTTCTTTGCTTAGTGTTGAACACTAAGGCCAAACAACGTTTTAACACTGAATTCAGGGGTTCCAATTTAGCGTTAGACGCTGAGGCAAGAGGGGTCACGTGGTAGCACGTGAGGGCGCCCTCCCTTCATTTGTTCTGCTGAGAAGATCGCATCTTTTGGAGCATCACGTGTCATCACGTGATGGGTGTTTGAATGGAGTATGTTAAAGCCTCTGCCAAGGGTCACGTGGGTCACGTGAGGCACTGCCTCAAAGGGCTTTCTGTAGATCCTTTGGGGGGGTCACGTGGTGACACGTGACCCTGCTTTTCTGTAGTTGTTTAGAAGATCTGTTAATCCCTTTCAGGAATTAAATTCCTCGTAGGGTTGAACCCTGATAATAATTTCAGAGGAATTAAATTCCTAGTTCCTTTTGAAGAGTTGAACTCTGAATTTTCTGTAGGAATTAAATTCCTCATATATGTGAAGAACTGAATAGGGTTAAACCCTAATAAAAGCTTTAAGGAATTAAACCCCCACTCTCTGTTAGAGAATTATTCTGGGGAATAAGATTAAGGGAATTAAATTCTTGTTGTTTTAACAGAACTAAGTTCTTAACTAGGGTTAAACCCTGATTCTTTTCATTCTGAAGGAATTAAATTCCCATAACACAGGGTCAAACCCTAATTTTATTTTGAAGGAATTAAATTCCTATAGTTCTGTGAGAATTAAATTCTCGTGCTTCCATTCCCTCTCTATGCTTTGGATCTGCATGGCAGGATCTCAACCCATTGAGAATTAAATTCTCAACTCAAGAGGAGATGTGCACTTTACAGATCCTCCATCAAAGAGAGAAGAAATATGTCCTTCTGTTTTATATCAGAGTTAAACTCTGTTGAGAATTAAATTCTCTTTTCTTTCAATGAAACCTTCCCTTTCTTACCTAGGGTTTTCTTTTGCAGAAGATCCAAATTCCTCTAAAGTATCAAGGCTCTCTCTCTTTTCTTCCCTCTGCATGTATCTTTTTTTCGTGTGTCTCTTGGCTCCTATTTATAGGAGAAGCAGCCGAGTCAATTAGTTTTTGATGAATCTTTCATTGAGAGATTTGATTTGTATCCATCATTCGTTTTGGACCTTTGGATTATTAGGTGAATTTTATTCACCATTGGATTTTAAATCCAGAGATTCTCCTTTGTTATTTCGGTTAGATTTTACGGGGAAATCTTCCCAAATTCGAGATTTTCCCATAGATAGATGATATTTAATCACCTTTAAATCTTTAATGCAATCGGTTGCTTTTGGAGAGATTTGAGAGGTCTTTTCTCAGAATTTAATTCTGTTAAAAAATGGGCTTTGAAGTCGGTCACGTGTGGCCACGTGACCCTTGGTCACGTGTGGGCACGTGACCCCCCTTGGAACGAGCCATCTTCTTTCTTTTTGCGCTCTGCTTTCTGGTCGCTGCTTAACCGTCACGTGCCACCACGTGACCCCTGGTCACGTGTGAGCACGTGACCCCTGGTCACGTGTGAGCACGTGACCCTCGTCTAGAGCCTTTTTCTTGGTTTAACCGGAGAACGAATCTGCTGCTTTTGATTATCACGTGCCAACACGTGACCCTGGTCACGTGGGAGCACGTGACCTCTTCTGAAGCCTTTTCCTTGATTTGATCAGGGAAACGGTTTGCCTTTGAAGCCGTTTTTAATTGTCACGTGCCAACACGTGACCCAGGTCACGTGGAAGAACGTGACCCTTTCTGAAGCCATTTTCTTTGATGTAGTCGGGAAGCTGAATTTGCCTTGCCGATGCTTTTAGATGTCACGTACCAACACATGACTGCTGGTCACGTGTAAGCACGTGACCCTTTTCTGAAGCCTCTTCCGTGGGCTTTCCTGATTTTAAATCAGGAAACAATATACAACATCTACTAGTTTATATATCAATATATAATATTCGCTCATGGCGTGATAAATGCAACATCACATAAATGTAATAAGTATCACAGAACAATACAAATAATCTGGGATCCCCGGGTTTCATAAAGCCGCTACTGAAACCCGACGTTCTTCTGGTCATGTGGATAGCCTGTGCAATAAAATCCTAGACCCCTACGGGTGCGGCAAGTTACCCGCCAAAACCTGAAGCGAGGCAACCCCCTTCAACAAAGTGAATGGACCACCCAACACTTCACGGAATCCGGTAACTTGTGCACCCCTCCTTGGGTCAACCTATACCCCCTACGAGTGCGGCGAATAGCCCGCCAATTCTAGAGTAAAGCCCCGTCCGTCTCAAAGCCATGAGATGCGGGCCCGTTGCTCTCTACAACCCGGCTATCCGTGCACCCCACCGCGGGGTAATCCTAGTACAGAAAGGAAAATATATACAACGGGTACATCGACCTCAGCCCGGTCGTGCCCCAAAAGAATAATATACAAACAGGCAGTGACGGCAATCCACATGTCGGACGCTCGCCCCGCAATATCAAATGTAAAAATACAACCAAACTGTACTACCATTGCATCAAGGCTATCCACCACAACAAATCCGCAATATCACAGCACAATACAGAACATCAACATGAATGTCACGTTCGTAAATCCGTCTAAAAGAACTATAGCAATTAGACAAGATTTACCGCTCGAATGACATTCACGGTCACAGATATAAAGTAAGCACTGCGAACTAATATATTTAAATTTTTCGATCGACAAAATTTCCCGAAATGGACCCCAAGTACAAATCCAGCACTCAAAATAATCTGGGCCAAAACTAAAAATACCAGAAACCCCAATTCCAAGTCAGAGACCACTATAGAAAATTTGGTGCAGTGAAGCTACAAAATGGCGGCAGAACCGCGGCCAAAATATAGGTATGGCCGCGGTTCCGCAGCGCTACTGTAGCTTCATGCTACCAACTTTTCTCGGATTTCTTAAAAAAACCTGCCTGTTTTTCTGCAACACTCAAAATAATTTTTCGACCACAAAAAAAATTTGACAGAAACTTCATTTTTGAAATTGCGGTTTCGGAAATTTTGTTCGGTCGATATTTTAAATACGTTAGAACAAGCTAGTAAAGATTAATGGCGTGACTCTGATACCATGTAAGTCTACGGTAGCGCCCCGGCCGTCTGTCTGAGGCCAAAATGCGGAAACGAAAACTTTTTCAAAACTTGAAACCGGCGCTATCGCAGACTTTAATCCCGGATCGAACTATTAACCTATAACTAGCAAACTAGAGAAAGGTTAGAAAGGCTATACCGATCGATCCGTGTCCTTCGGTCTTTGGCCACCAACCCAAGCTCCTCACGGCATCTCCGATCTCCGGTCTCCTCGTCGGAAGGGCACCACATCAAAGAGTTTTTTTACGGGCTCCCACCTCTGAACCGAGGCAACTCGGACACGAAGTTTTCTAGCCGACGTGTCCAAGGTTGCTGTAGACTAAGTGTAGAACGCTTTTTCTCGAAGGGTAATCGAAGTTGCCTTTTGGAGTGAAGATGAAATGAGCAAGAGGAATGAGCTTGAGAATTTTTCTTTGCAATGAGAATGAATCAATTTTTTTCTCTACCTCACAAAATTTTTGGGGCTGCCTCTTGTAGTGGCCGGCCATGTAGGATTGAGGAGGAAAAGGGGTGAGCAAAAGCAAAAGAAAATGGGTGATAACAAGGAAAATAAGTCACACCAATATCTTTTCCCAATCTTATCACAATAAATGCACAAAAAAAGAATCAATGATGCTAGAAATATCAAGAAGCATGTAGCAACAGACCTGGAGCCCCGGCACCACAAAAAAAAACCCTGCATTTTATAAAACCCCACTTTTGCAAAGAACCCCCTCCAAGGAAAATTCAGCCAAAGAACAATAGAAAAGGAATTTGGCCAAATCAAGAAAACAAACTGGCAACTTCAAAAAGCGATCCCGTAATAAATTACAGGATAACCCCGCAACTGTATCTACATACCTGCATTTGTATTTCAACCGAATACAAATGCATTGAGATAAAATCTACACAGTATAATACTAGGATCCGGCTTGAACCAAAACCCGCTAGTATTATCCGTCTGAATCATGACACGTGCACAAATGCACGCGTATGTTCAAACCCTGCCATAAATCCATACGGCCTCTACAACGTTTCGCCCGAAACTTGAGAAACTGTCTGTGGGGGACTCTAAAGACTCGTCAATATTTTGGCTGTGGATTTAACCACTAGCACGTCAGTAGTACTAGCCGTACGTAACGGGCTACTAGGTATTGACCAAAAGGGAAGTCGATGAGCGAACTCATCCTGACACCCTACTGAGCATGTCAGTGACAATATCCGTACAGTCCGGTCCGTTCGTCTATGAGCATCGCATGTCGGGCCTAGGGGGTTGGTAAAAGTCAGACCCCCAAAAGCGGTACAAGTCGTGTCGGAGTGTAGCCCAGAACACCCTGAGATACTACTGGAATACCTACCAGTAAATCTCCTGTCTTGACCAAGGACTTCGTGTAATGGCTCTCCTAGACACAACGCGATCTCACCCCCAATACCGGGAGAGACGAAACCCATGCCGATCCGCTCACTGCCTCCAAGTGGCTCGGGACTGTACCCAACTAAAACCTGTTTGCACGACTCCTTTGAGCCGTGGTAGGGTAGTAATCAAAGCACAGTGGGAACTCACACGAGACAAATGACGATCTCAGGTCGATGAACTAACATGTACACATGTCGCCAGGGAACTGCTATCTGACGTCAGGTATAATACTAACTAGCATGTTCCCGGCGAGTCATGTCCGGTGTACTCATAACCCAATGAGCACATGTATACATCTTAGGTGATCCAACTGACGCCAATGGCTTATGAGACCAGCCACCGCCCCTCGTCGGGGTCTCGACTGTTTACACTAATATACTAATGGAGTATCGATGCCCAGTCTCGAAACTCCCACGACTAGGTACCATTTTAAGGATGTGCTTATAGACTACCCAACTCTCACGTATATGATCGCCATCATACTGCTGGTAGTCAAGCAAGAATCCTAAGGGCTCTATCAACGTGTAATAGTGACATGTAATGTCACCTAAATCTGTACACGATGATAAAGATAAAGCAGATAGCATACTATCATTTTGAGTAAGATTGTCCTACCGGTATAGGTCCTCTCTTAATCATTGCAATCACGTGTCTGTGATCCAATAATTGACTCTGAGAGCACTATATCCAACAACAACACCGCTTTTCTCTAAAGCGAAGCGGAGACCCGCTCAAAATGCTTTAGCGACCGCTTTAACGGACGCTTTAAGCGCTTTTTACAACCGTGCCTTAGATAAACGAACAAATTAACCTATAGCTATAATCTTCAATGAGGGTAATGAGCATGTGGTGAATAAGGAAATATCATAGAACCACAATCATCCTGTCATGAAAAAGATGCAGGAACCCCCTTCCTCCTGCGTATATGAACTCCCTCTCATTTCCATTCATCACAAAACTACACTTATTTTCTTTAGCTCCTCCCTCCATCTCTTACACACACCCTAATAATTAGATTTCAAATGTACAGCCATCAAGAAATCCTTAACCATGCAGCGGCGGCCTCCTACGACAACATGGCGGCCGTTCTGGCGTCTATCCGGCGGTACCTAGTAGACGAGCCTGCACCACCCTTGAATCATGCTCACAGTAGTACTCATGCCGATAACACTGTCAAAAAGTGCTCTAACATAGTCGTCAAGCCTGAAGTGTCGGATACGGATACTGATACAGATGCATCTGGTACAACTTTCTCAACAATGTGGACCCCAACTGATCAAGAAGCGGTTCACGAGGAGAGGCACTACAGAGGGGTGAGGCGGAGGCCGTGGGGGAAATATGCTGCGGAGATCCGAGACCCTGCAGAGAACGGGATGAGGTTGTGGCTAGGGACCTTTGACACCGGTGAGGATGCTGCAATGGCTTATGATCGTGCCGCGTTTCGCATGCGTGGTGCACGTGCTATTCTTAACTTTCCGCTTAGGGCAAGCTCACATGGCGATTATGAGCCCCAAAAAACGCCGAATGTTGAGTTGTCAAAAAGACCATCACAGGCGAAGACGTTAGTGAAAGCGTCCGCAAAGAGACAGAATACGAAGATGGTGGCAACAGCAGCAGCGACAAAGAAAGTAGATGAGTTTAATGATTGGTTTGAGAGAGGAAATCAGGATATGTTTTTAACAGATATCGATCCATCCGTTCTGGATTAGATAATTCAGATGAAGTATTCAGAGACATCCCATATCAATGTAAATTATATTAAATGAGAGTGAAATTTAATGAAATAATTTAGCTTGTAGAAATTGTAAGTTCTCCATTGGTGATCAAAGTTCAAGTTCTCCCCATTTTTTTTACTAGGTAACTGGATAACAATTTTGCTATGGCCTTTAAGAAGAGACTTCGAGCACATAGTTGAAGCAAGTAATTATGCCAATCAAGGGATAATTCTTGGAGCATGCTTGGTGTTAATATGCTTCAAACTAAGTGCAAATTACCTGGTGTAATACAGTTTTATTTTTTCTTAAAATCAAATGGATATATAATTTACCCCCTTAAATGAATTCTCCGAACCACGAGCATAACTCGGTTGATCATAGCACTTTTCCTTCTTGGAGTGTACAGGGATTGATTCCTAGGAGGGGAAGTGCTCATAATTTAACGCATTTGGTGCAAATCCATGGGATTCCTGATGCGTCTGTGCAGAGGCAGATCCACATAGACCTCAGCGGGGTCACATGCCCTCATTGAGATCTTACGGAAAACTAAGTTCCTATTTCGATCCATTAATGCAATAACATATATATACAAATATAGTATATATATTATGTTCATAAACCACAACACAATGAAATTATTGCTCAAGGTTGTTTGAGATATTTTGAATTAAGAGGTTATGGATTCAATACCTACGGTTGACAATATTTAATTAATTTTTATTTTGATTAACTTGAGTATTAAATGCTAACTTTTGCTTTTTGAAAATAAAAAGGTTTAGTCTCACTTGAAAAATGAGAAGATAATAATATATTCTTAGATAATAATAATATTGTTTCATGAATTATCACTACTGTTATAATCAAAATCTAATGAGTTAATGTGTTCTCTTCTATCTTTTCCAAGATAAAAATATAAAAAAATCGAAAAATTATACAGCTTCAAGTGTTTCACTTCGAGAAAATTGATATTCTATTTATCTAATATAAATTTGCACTTTGCAGTTATTCATCATGCATAACTCTGACTGTATACATGGTATAGTTTAAATGTAAAATCTTTCAAAAATATTATTGCAAACAATCATTTATTATTAAATCAATTTATAATTATATTATATATTTTCAATTAAAATTTTCTTTTCTATTACGCACTTGGAATTTTCAATGGAAGCTTGCTGCATGCAGTGCCCTCTCGAACCCAGATTCTTGATCCGCCGCCGTGTCTGTGTGATGTGTCCTGGATTAGGTTTACAGTTTACTGGCCAATCTCAAAAAGAAAAATGAATTCTCTCATTTAAAAAGTAGGGTAAATAGTCAAAGAGCCCTCAATCTGCATCAAACTTGTGTAAAACCCTGGGCTTTTTGCTCTTATTGTTAAAAAACCTTGGCCAATCAAAAACTCATGTATACCAGTTGCATGTAATATCCAAGCAGTTGGCTATAATACCCAAGCAGAAGCAGTTGACTGTAATATCTAAACAATTGCATGTAATATCCAAGCAAGGAATATAAGGCCTAAATGAAATACAAGCTCAGGGGTTTTTTCACAAAGATTTTGAACGGTAAGCACTTCCCAACAATTTAGAAAATTACAGGGGTTTTTAGACAACTCCCGAGTTTGCCAGGGGCTTTTTGACAATTTACCCTAAAAAGTTTCCATACATCATCAAACTTTCAAATTTTAAATCTCACTCTCACTCTAAAAATAAAATATAAAAACTAGTACTTTATATAAGACAACATAAAAAGTTTGTCGGTAAACCGTTAATTTTGCACCCACTATATCAACAGTGAAAAGGTGTTGGAATCACATGAAATTTGGTGTATCGACATATTATACGATGAAGATCAAGATGGTCGGTGCCGATCGTCGAATAAAATGATGGAAAGCATGATTTGTGCCGCCTCCTAACGCAAAAATCCTCCTAGGACTCTTTCTTCCATTATATATATAGATAGATAGATAGAGAGAGAGAGAGAGAGAGAGTGTGGGTGTGCCTTCCTCTTATGGCGGCGAAAAAATACACCCTCCACAAGATGTGGATACATCAAATTTCATTTGATTCTATCATTTTTGTACCGTTGATTTAATGGATGCAAAATTAACGGTGTACCGATTATAGAACCTTTTACATTGCTAATTCAACGGTGAAAAGTGGTAGAATCAAATGAACTTTGGTGTATCCACATCTTAGATGATAAAGATGATGAATATGGGTGTCGATCGTTGATTAAATGTTGGAAGATGTATTTTCAAAACACTACCTAACGAAAAACCCTCGTAAGGCCTCTTTTCTTCATTATTCTCGTGTGCATGTGTGCATATATATATGGGAGTGCTCCATTGCAAACTGGTCCGCGTTTTGCAAAAACGGGAACTCCCGTTCTACGTTATATTTTAACGATCCGAACCATTTAAGTTGATCATCCTACCCTTAAATGTATATGGATGAAAAATTAAAAGATTTGAAGACCTCTAGTCTATACATTGGACGAAGTTTATATTGCATTATCGAAAGACGTTCATTATTATCGAAAGGCGTTCATTTTTGCACATATCGATGCATAGGCTAGAAGTCTTCAAATCTTTTGATTTTTCATGCACATGCATTTGAGGATAATATGATCAACTTGAACGGATCAGATCATTAAAATATATCGTAGAACGGAAATTCCTATTTTTAAAAAACACGATCCGGTTTGTAATGGAGCACTTATATATAGAGAGAGAGAGGGCGGGGGGAGGGGGGAGAATAATGAGGGGAAAAGGCCGAAGGAGGCTTTTTCGTTAAGTGGCATCAATGGTCTATATGCTCCAACATTTTATTCGACTATCGGCACCCTTCATCATCATCTTTATAATCTAAGATGTGGATACACCAAATTTCATGTGATTCTACATCTTTTTCACCGTTGAATTAGTAATATAAAAAGTTCTATTGTCAATAAACCGTTAATTTTGTGCCCATGTAATCAATGGTAAAAAAGTGGTAAAATGATATAAAATTTGGTGTATCCATGTCTTAGATGATAAACATGAAGATAATGAGTGCCGATCGTCGAAAAAAATTATGATGGGTGCATTTTTTCGACGGCATGGGAGGAAGTTCCCTTCTATGGCATCTTTCCTTCACACACACATAGAGAAAGAGTAATGTAGAAAATATACCATATAAGGGGATTTCCTCTTATGGCGTCGAAAAAATACAACATTCACTGTTTTTAACAACGATCGACATCCATCATCTTCATCTTCATCATCTATGATGAAGATACACCAAATTTCATGTGATTTTACAACTTTTCACCGTGGATTTAGTGGGTGAAAAATTAACAGTTTGCCGACAATAAAACTTCTTACTTTGATAATTCAACAATGAAAAAGTGACAGGATCACATGAAATTTGTTATATCCATATCTTAGATGATAAAGATGATGGTAATGTGTGCCGATCGTCGAAAAAAGTCATGGAGGGTGTATAGAAAATTATCTATTATGACACATTTCTTCCATTATATATATATATATAAAGAATTTTCTCTTGTGGTTTCGAAAAAATGCGTTATACATGACTTTTTTCGACAGTCGGCATCCATCATCTTCATCTTTATCACGTAAGATGTGGATACACCAAATTTCATGTATTTCCACAACTTTTCACCGTTGATTTAATGGGTGTAAAATTAACGTTTATCAACAATAGAATTTTTTACATTGCTAATTCAACAGTGAAAAAATAGTGAAATCACATGAAATTTGGTGTATCCACATCTTACATGATAAAGATGATGATGATGATGGATGCCGATCGTCGGAAAAAATCATGGATGATATAGATTTTTGAGGCCACCTAACCAAAATGTCTCCTATGGCTTCTTTCCTTATTTTCTCTCACACACATATATGTATAGAGACACAGAGACGGGATGTCCCTTGGTTGTCAGTTTAAGTGGAGCTATTGCTAATCTATATTATACCAATTTTTTATTAGAAGTTTCTTATGTGAAATCATTAATGTTTATTTATAGTTTATGTATATTTATCTATTTATATATCATATTTAATGAATATTGATTGACATGATAGGTGCTCATCTCCTCAGCATGCTGAAAAAAAATTCGAAATTTCGAATCTCTTCACATATAAAAAACATCGAAGAAAACCCCTCTTAATAAAAAAAGCCAACATTCTGTCAACATTTCTAATGATCGATGTTTCTAATCAGCATACTTTAAGACATACATACAAAAAACTATGCAATTCCGATAATCATTTATGAAAAAATAATTTTCATCACCAAATCAACGGTTAAATAGCATCAAAATCACATGAAATTTGATACACGTATGCTTTTAGCCATGAAAATCAAAATATAAGATGCCAAGCTTTAAAAATAAAAAGGAAAGTTGATTGCTATCTTCAACAAAATAAGGTTTATTTACTGAAAACTCCCAACAGATTTGGAACATTTTAACAAAACTTACATTATCTTTAAAACTATCAAGAAACTATATGGCCAACGTTGTTGTTCATGGCAAATGACCATTTTGCCCTTCTCATAATATAATTAGTTAATTTTAAATTACATTTAAATAATTATTAAATATTAATTAAATCTAATTAACATTATAATTAATATTTTTTAGAGAGGAGCTGGTGGTGGTCGGAGGGAGATGAAAGGATTCGGGATGGGTGCTATTATTTGCCCGCTTCGGAGATTCCACTATACCCTTTTCACTCGGGAAAGCAATTGAATCCATTCGTAGTACATTTTCGTTATTGAGGAGGGTCTTTTCTCCCGTTCCCTGGTAAAACAAAGGGTTGGTTGGATGCGGGATCTACTCCACGAGGAGCGGTACGGACGTAGATGATATCATCACGACCTCTCTTTGCGTACCACTAGGAATGCTTAACGCCACTTCACCAACTGGCATTACCCGCACTTTCGTCTCTCTCAGTGTGGTCAGCACTGGGTGTTTCCGAGCAGCGAGGCTTACACCCATTCAGGCATTTACCTTGGAATGGCGGACTGAACACCAAACCTTCATTACATTACAAACCCTGTTAACTTGATCTTTTCTCCCGTATTCGTCTTTACTTTACGAACGTCTAGGTTTCCTCGGGCAGCGGAACAGATAGGAAAGTGAACGAAATGAACGATTGAGTTTCACGAGTGAAGCGAGGCACCCGAGTGGAACGGAGACCAAGTCAAGTGTAGCGAAGGAGGATGGGTGGTACCGCTCAGATTGCGGACTTTCTGAATTGTAAACTTAGTGAAGCTCGGGTCCCCGGCACGAGCGAAACGGTACATTAAGCTATTTTTTCGGAAGGAAACTGTCAAATTGGGAGTGAAACCAAAAATCGGACCCCTCGTTTTGCGCCCCGGAAAAGAAATGAAAAGCTTTTCTTTCAAAGAAAATGGGTTTGCCGGTTTCCATCTTATAAGCCACTCCTCTGTTCTGGTCCGCGAGGCACCTAGCCCCTCTTAAACTAGGTTTTAAGCAAGGCTTATTACTTTCGGGTTTCCTTGCGGCCTCGTAAGATAGGTGCGTGTTCCCTTGCCGCCGGGTTCACTCAGAGTAGCAATTTTGCTTTATAGTTTTGGATGAGTAGGGCCGTCGTTTGGCACCTCGATGTCGACTCATCACATCCTGGAGAGCATCGGTAGAGTTCTCGTCAAAGAAAAGACTCGGTGCCCGATGCTTTGGCTGAAAAGTCTCTTCTCTCTCACGTTCGTTTGCGCTGCGCGTTCCCGCTGGACTGGACACGTGATACCTGTAGGAAGTAGAGGGAGGGAAGGAAGTGTCTGCTCAGTGAAAGAATGAGGTTGCTGGACTTGGCTCATACGAAGAATTACTATTGTGATCTTTCCGCAGCGGATGCCCCAGTAAAGACAGGCCGATTAGCCGCAACGCTGGAGGGTGCTGGGAAGAGAAGAGTGTTCGGAGGTTTCGGAGGAGCTCTCTGAGGACTTGCCTCCACAGGTTGACTTAGGAAGATTCGAAAAGAGAAGAGCCAAGTGTCCAGACCGAGGAAAAAGGAGTGTGGCTCGAAGTCTCAAATTCTCCCACCTATCCTACACATTCGATCAAGGTTGCTCAGCTCCGCCAAGCCAAAAGGAAAGAACCGCACCTTTTTTTCCTGAAACATAGATGAGATTAGAGATGAAAAAGACGCTAGCATTAGCAGAACAAACTTTGGGATTCGCTCTATCACTTCACTCCATCCACGGCTTAAGGCCAAGGAAACGACGGAATGATCCGAGCCTGAGCGAGTTAGAGAGCCCGGCATTGGAGCTGAAGGGGAAGGAAAGAGGTTTGAATCCGTTTTCTTGCGAAAGTCAACTACCTTTTTATTCAGCTCGACTGTATAGTCAAGTTTCATGGAAGTCTCTTTCAAGAAGGATTCTTTCCTTTCTATTGCTAGTCGTGAATGATACCCGGATTGCGCTATAGGTTCAATAAAGCAAGGAAAAAGCGAGGGCGAAGCCAAAGCCAGAATCAGCAAGAGAAAGAGATTTGTTACCTGAGCACTTGAGATGAGAAGGAAGTAGAGGAACCTGCCATATGATTTGTGGCTCCAGAGTCAACAATCCAAGAAGTTCAGGATGGAGTACCCAACATTCATCACTTATGTGACCATTCTTCTTACAAAAAGAGAAAGGGAGAGAAGTCGTCCGAGGTCGAGGGGAGGAAGAGAAGAAAAAGCAGCTAGTATGTCTTGAAGACAACAATTGAGAAAGAATTCTTAGAGCACATCCGTGAGGACCAAGTTGGGATACTTTGGAGAAATTCCTTAAAAGGTTCGGAAGTAAGTAGTTCGCTTTTGGATTTCGGGTCCAAAACCCAAGAAGAGGGAAAGGCGCCTCTTTGTTTGAATCACTGACAGTTCGGACAGGCCCGCAGGACAGGAATTCTGATGAATAAGGAACATAACCAATACGGGGGAAAATCCGATATAATCGAGAAGAAAGGAAATAATGTTGTCATCATGACTCGTTAACTCATGATTCGGCGGGCCGGGTGCTTGTGGGCCCCCTCTACTGCAAGTGCTCATTATCGGCCCGGTAAAAGTTGGTGATTGGTCATAAAACGCCCGGAATTGCCCTTCTGGGGCATCACCCGGGCTAGAAACACAAGGGCAAATCTCCGGTAGCGAGAAGGAAGGCGTCGAGATAAAGAGAGAAGTCCAGCTGCAAAGCCAGCACCGAGAGAAAGCCCCTTATCCAATTTCGGTCTCGATTAGTTCACAAGATTGAATGGCCAAGTCATTGAAAAGCCTAGATTCGATTGTTTTCCAAGAATGTTGACATTTTCTCATCACATCAAAAGGCGATGGAATCCCTGCGGAGATTCTAGTGGGGACCTTTTCTCTCAATTGAATGGGCTCCCATGGATCGGCACCTCGTCTAAAAAGGCTCGAGAAGGCTTATCTTTAAGCTAAAAAAGAAGAGTTCCAGTGGTCTAAGCCCCCAACCCTTTAGATCCAGTACACGTACAACTCTAAAGCCCGAACACAAACAAGCTTATCCTTACTTGTCACTTAATGGGAAAGATCCACTTCATTGGTAAGAGAAGCAAAGCATTGCCCACAAGAGGCTCAGGCCGAGTAGTGTCAGACTAAGGAGAGCTTCAATCGAAAAAAAGCCTACTGCTCTCCATCCTTTCTTTGTATGGATTCACTTACTGGCCTTCTTGTCGAGTCTTGAAGGAGGATGAGTGGTATAGTGATCCTATGGCTCCTATTCGGTGCTATCCAATCCAACCGTCAAATTTAGGTAAAATAAGATGCCCATGATTTGGTGTCTTTTTATGAGAGATGTACCGCTAAGATTCCAAGATAGCACCAAAATAGTAACGGAAGCATCGCAGCGACCCCAAATCCGGAGGGAAGGGGGTCGTCGAAGAAGGGGGAAGGGGTCCGGGTCCTCCTGGGCATCACCACCGGCGATGGCTGCCTTCATCACCAACAACAACAATGCCGCCGCCAACAACAACATCGTCACAAACTCCTTCTTCCTCCTCCTCTTCTTGCCATCGCCACCACCATCGTCAACAACAACAACACCATCACCATCTTCTTCTTCGCGATCGCCACCACCATCACTGGATTCCTACTCCTCTTCTTCAACCCGCCACCACCATCACCATCACCATCATCATCATCATCATCATACACACCACCGCCATCGTCTTCTTCCTCAACTTCTTCACACCACCACCATCATCATCTCGCGGGCATCCTCCCCTCCCCTTCCCCTTCCCCACTCCTGTCCCCTTCCTCCCCTCCCTCCAGCCCCTCATCTAACCCTAAATTATGCATATACAGCAAATATAATTAACCATTCTATGTGTCTCCATAAAACTCTAAGCCATGAACTATATAAAATTTTAATAGGCATATAGAAGTTGTAAAGTAGCCTAAATCATCTATGGGGCTCTCATATGTCTTTTAATTACCGATGTTTACTCGAGCTCTAAAATTGACGATCTTAACATTGTCATATTCAAGCAAGAAATATCTATGGGATTGGAAGAGACGCACGTAGGAATTGCTCTGGGTCATCGGAAGAGGGCGAAAGGGCCGGGGCCGGGGCCGGGAGCAAAAGGGATTGGGGCAAGGGCCGACTTTGGACTTTTGGTTAGAGAGGACACAGGCAACCATGCAAGATCAAATTTTGCGCCATTAATTATGGGAATAAGTTTCCCTTGTTAAAAAAAGCAGTAAATAAAACAAAATAAATGAGCAGTATTCAAGGTATTTGAACACATGACCTCCATCATTGGAATCAAATGTATTACCTCTAGAGTTATATAGAATTATATGGACTTATACTTCAATGTAGAAGAAGTGAATATATATAATGTATATCTAAACAATACCCTATTTCAATTGCAACCAATACTCAGTCATTTATCCCTGAAATTTGAGAGGAGGCACATGCCCCGTCTGGCCTTGGTATGGGTCCACCCTTGGATGGGGGGTGATGGGAAGAAGTAGAAGAAGATGGGTGGATGATGGCGGTGGTGGTGGTGGTGGAAGAGGAGGATGATGAATCGGTGATGGTGGAGTGGCGAGAAGAGGGTGCGCCGGTGTGGAATGTTTTTCTTATGAAAAATTAGGTTTAGGGTTAGATGAGAGGTATTTTGTGGGTTTTTAAAAAAAATTGCTTGCATGGAAAATTAGTTCGCTTGGCGCTGACGTGCTGACGTGTCACCGTTAAGTTTGATAGTTTCTTGATAGTTTTAAAGATAAATGTAGTTTTTAGCAAATAAGCCACAAAATAATTCACCTTAAGCCTAAAGAGATCAAGGGTAGAGCATACAATATCATCCTTTTAACGGCCGTTTGTTTGCTGGAATCAAAAAAAAAGAATGGGAAGGTCTTGCAACAACAAAAATTGTCGCTTGAAATTGTCATTACTTTGTTTGTTTGTAAATAATTGGAATTGTTTATATACCCTCCAATCTTTTCCTTTCTTTGGTTTAACAAAGAAAAATGGAAATGAAATATTGGGAATTGGACAAAGAGGAGAGAGAGAAACGGAGAGAGAAGAGAGAAGGTAACTATAACTTTTTCCAAATAACATAACCCCTCTAGTCCTATGTGTCTTTGGAAATAGGGAATTACACCCAAAAAAATTATGGATTTGAAATTGTCAAAAAGATGATGTCAAATCCCATTTTGATGATGTCAATTCTCAAAACTTGCAATTCCTATTCCACACAAACATACAAAAAAATGGCAATTCCTACCTTTTTTTGTTTTGATGCGTAGTGTTTTATCCCCCAATTCGCATAGGTTTTGGCAATTCCTTACAAACAAATAACCCCTTGTATGGGAAAAAAACATGGATTATTCTAAGCATTCAAAACAATGGTCATATAAACGTCGACAATCAATTTAATTAACTTTTAAGCTAGTGAATGATGAGCCGATAATTAATTTTACATGGTCCAACGACTCAAAAATTAAACACCATACTACCAATCATGTAAATGTGTGACGCTCATGTAAGCATCAATAATAATAATACATAATTCCCAAAAACAAAAACAAAAACAAAAGTACACAAAACAAAAATTCTTGGCAAAAACTGCAAGTAGAGGAAAAAACCTAGGATATGGACTTCTGCTCATGACTTGTAATCTAGCCTTTTCCTTGAATATTTGGTTGAGAAGAGGAAGCATCGTTCTTTAACTTCTTGTATTCTTGCCTCCACTTGCCTGAAATTGATAATGTATTATAGTACATTGAAACTGTAAATTCATAACTAGCCTAGATATTTAGGCATTTTCCAACTCTTTATTGTCAAACTAACACCTTTCCTCAAGTGCACTGCCTGATATCAATAGCCAATAGCCGATATTGGTCATTTTAATTATTCAGGTGCGGTGTATCAATATGGCGCATGCTTTAATGAATAATATTCAGGCATATGATAAGATTTTAAGCAATAAAGAAGTACAAGCCGATTACCGAGGTGAGGTAAGCTTTGAACTTCAATCAATCTTCAGCGCTTCTCTTCCTCGACTTATGCGGACGGCTGTGATTTAATGGTCGATCAACCTCAGTCGATAAGCTCCAATGCTGATCTTCTGCTTCATTCTTGACATCCGTTTGCCTATGCCTCTTTACGCTTCTGAAAATTTTCAAAACACAAATTTAATTTTAGAAAAAATTTATTGACAAGTGAGTATTTAAACAACAATAAGATCCAAGCCCAAGATGGTTTATGCTGTACAAATCCGTCATCGCGTATTTGTTGGGATGTTCTGAATCCTAACTTTGCTTGTTTCTGAAACCTAATCAGGTCACTAATCGTTCAGGGCCTTTCCGAATCGAAGCGAAGCCAATCTGAAGAGCAGAGCAAGGAAAGGCCTCATGTAGTTCCAACCTGACACATAAGCTACATAGAGTTATTCCAGGGGTTCAGGAGCAGCGCCCCGCCGCCCCCGACCTGAATTTTTTTTGTACACGTACCCGTTATTTGGTGTGATCTGTATTTGAACACGTACTTGTTGAGGGGTATTTTGACAATTTTGTCTGTAAATAAACCCCAAGTACTATTTAAAGGTTTAGAAAGGCTTACGAGCCGTTGTCAAAATTTGTAATCTCTCCATTAAAAATAATGAAACTATGTATGCTGTTGCTCATGGTTTTTCTTGATTTAGGGTTTTTTCCACGTAAAATTTGTGTCTTAGCTGTCGATTGCTTTCTCTAGTTTTGTATTTTGATTATCTTTGTTTTTCTCGTTCACCCAAATCAGTTTAATATCATATTCATATCAATATCGGTTTTTTCACATTTCTTAGCTTAGAATAGATAACCGGTCTGGTCAATTTCTTTTCTTAGCTGAATGATTAAATTCAATATAGTTTATGTTGCATATCTTCGCTGTCAAGGCGGTGTATTAGTATCAGACTCATCCATATAGGTTTTTTCGGATTTCTTATAATAGAATAAATTGTTCGTTCAGTTCAATTTCTTTTCTTAGAATAAATAACTCAATATGGTTTATGTTGCACAGATTCATCGAGGAGGCATATCCGCATCAAATTCATATCCATTTTGGAGTTTTCGGATCCATTGACGATAGTTGTAAAAAAAATTCTCACACGTCAAAAAACTTATATTGTATTTACATGTAATGCATGTGTCTGTGACTAAGACACCAACAATTTACACATTAAAACCTAACAGAATATCTGAATTCTTGTTTAAATTTGCTAAACTGTTGGAAAAAAAGTGCATTCTAGTTTAAATTTGCTAAGATGTTTCACACACAGCGCGCGCATGAGTTTAGATCTGTTTGAACAGGTTTGTCCTTTTCAAATTCACATACCTTTTTGTCGGACATCGTATTGCTGATTTGTTTCGATCAACACACACACACACACACAAGGAGTCATTCCATTGTCGGGCCCATTTTATAAAATGAGGCAAACTTTATAAACACACAACCCCCGGTGCTTTACATAAATCCAAACCGATCATCTTGATCTACATATTTTAGATAGCTTACGAATTAAATTTCACGAGATTTGTAGCGTGCGCGCGCCTCGCGCACCAAGCTTTTAAATATCGGATATCGGAATCGTATCGGATGGGTGTTTTCTATATCGGATAGCGGTATCGGACGATATATCGACAATACGAGTTACATATCGGACGTTCATATCGGGTTCCGGTATTGGATATCGGCATCGGGCATATCGGAAGTTTCACCATACGTATTGGACATATTGGTCTACTTTATAACTAAATATTATACAATTTTATTTTAATAAAATTTATAAATATAAATTTTATGAGAAAATCTCAAGATGTGAATATGGGATCGGATTTAAATATTTTAGTTTGTGGCTTTGGATTCTAAATGGGTTTCGGGTAAACCAAAAAGGTATAAACCTAGACCCTTTTCTCAAATAAACACAATATCGGCGATATTTAAACCGACAAGTTATTACCGATATATCGGCCGATGTTAGGTTAAAACGATAAACCTTCTTTGTCGATATAAAACTTATCGGTGCGTGGCCGATACCAATATACCGGCCGATATTTGTTTCACACGCGCGCGCACACATAGACACACACATATACATAGGGAGTTGATCCATTGTTGGGGCTCATTTTATAAAATGAGGCCAACTTCAACAACACACGACCCTCGGTGCTTTACACTGATTTAAACCGGCCATCTTGATGTACACGTTTTAGATAGGTTACGAATTAAATTTCACAAGATTTGGAGACTTGTAGCACATCCAATAGGCAAAGTAAAAAATTAATGGTTCTTCAGTATGTGAAAAATGCGATCACTTGATGGATGTGCAAGATCTCATGAAATTTGATTCGTAAGCTATCCAAAATATGTAGATCAAGATGACCGGTTTGGATCGGTGTAAAACACGGGATTGTGTGTTTGTAAAGTTGGCCTCGTTTTATAAAACGAGCCCCGGCCTCAATGGTTCAGCTCCCTAACACACACGCGCGCAGAGTATCCCAACAAACCATATCCTAGACTTTTAAGAAACCGTCAATCCGCAAATTAGACTCGTATCCCTTATCCATATTCAAATATGTGCTACATAGATATTGCTGAAGTGGAAGGAAGTTTGTTTATAACTCAAAGCAGGATAGTTAAACAAGAAGCATTCGAAATCTGAGTGACTACTGACTAAGAATAACCATGAAGTTGAATGCCAGACTTAAATAAATCAACCAAATAACAAGACATAATTTCTAATATGGGGAAAAAATGCTGGGCAATTAGGAAGTGGCATGCATAAAAATGAGCCAAGCCCAAAATGAGAATGCTGAGGCAATTCAATAGCAGATAGGATAAGAACTTAATGTAAGCCTGAGTATGGAAACCAACTCCAATTAAACATAAGATGTAAGATTAATATTAGAATCAGTGAAAAAAGATTTGGTGAGATTGATATAACAAGGGACTCACCGTAGCTAATCCCAACATTAGAAACTTCACTACAAAATAATGATTAGTTCAATGACGTTAAATACTGATGCATAGCCTTCATATTGGGGTCAAGTCAGCATTACCAAATTTAAGTTTTAACCAGGAAAAATCGATTGATTGCATAAATACAAAATCTTCTTTTTGAAGACATCTACGTCATAACTATTAGGCTAGAGTACACTAAAATACCCTTAGCTATCGCTGCTTTCACAGTAAGCTCCCCTAAATGAAACATTTTTAAGGGAAGTTGACTGGGGAGAAATATTTTAATAAAACCAATTTCTAAGGGAGTTTACTTAGTAAAAATTTGTAAGGTATTTTAGTGAAAAACAGCGATAGTTAAAGGTATTTTAGTAACATAGCCGAACTATAAAGTATAAACGTAAACCAAATATCAAGGAGGAGACAAAAGATCTATAATCCTTAATCATGTGTGTTGAGAGAGGTTGATGTTGAGAGTTTGAACAGACGGTAAACAAATTGTTTGGTTAAAAAGGTGCAAATGGACTCTAGTATATGAAAAGATTCAAATCCAATGATGGTAAAGGGAACAAACCTGACAATTTGGGTTCCATCTTCAACACCATGTTTCGATAACCAACGCACGCACCCAGTATTTGTAGGGATTAAAGACCCAGATATGTGGAGTACTTCTTCATCCAAGCTGCATCAGAAAAATGTTGTCAGTCAAGCCCTGAGATCTACATTTAAGTTTGACCAAATATTCATGGTTTCTATTCAGTTAAGAAAATGAATTTGATATGAAGCATACTGCACAAATTAGTAAAAGAGTAAACAAGAAAGGAAATCTGCAGTAATGCATCATTTGGACCCTAATCAATTTCATCTGCAGGGCATGCATTTCATTAATATAAATACATAGTTATAATTTCATTTATTGAATAGCATTGTTCATTTGAAATGTTTACTAAAGATAGGATGTTATTATCCGCCTTTAATCACTAATTCCTTTGTGGATTTCAATAATAATGAACTAATAGATATAAGATATTGATTACAGAATCAGCAATATTGACTATAACACTTATACCAAACTTTACGAGTCCGCATATCAGTAATAATACCTGATGTTATAGGTATAGAACTCATCCTGAGGGAAGAGTAGAACCTAGCAAAGTGCACAACCATCTTCCTAAAGTGTTTACAACCCTAATATTCTCCTTACTCCTTGGGAATTCTAAATTAAATTACTATAATGTGCTGAACTAAAGGTTTTTAGGGCGAAACAGACCACAATAGCCAGAATGGAAGAGAACCATGATCTGGGTCTTCAATATCACACAACGAGCATTTGATCAAAACACTTCCCTGAACATTTGGATCTCACCTTTTGAGTGAGAACCGTAGTATGCTCCCTTCCTTAATTTTGTGACGCTTGTGGAATTTGCTAACAAAAATTCCTTCATCGCCTTTCTATGGAAAACAAATATAACATGCAAGAAAAACATAACCAATAAGATATTTCCAAGTATTCAATGTGTGAAAAGGGAAGTATGGTTCTTACAATTGCATACTTGAATTCATCTCGAATGTCTTCTGACATAATGGCAGCTGAGCAAAAGCCAAGCACAATTAAATGGATGGACTCATTTCCCAGCTTAACAACTTTTCCTTCTGTAATAAGAATACATTGTTTAATCATAGGAAACCAGAGTACAAGGGGAAAATTTTACATTAATCTACAAAAAAATAAGAAAGTAAGAACAATGTCCATCCTGGGATCATCTTATGAGAATAAAATTAATGTGCACACAAGATAATGCTTGTAAGAAGGATCATCAAGGATCCACATCCACAAAATAGTATATAAGATTCAGAAAACCAATCATGCTGACAGAAAACCAATCAAGGAGAGAGAGAAAGGACTTTAATGAAAATCAAAATAATTAGCCTAAATTATACAGCAAATGCAAAACACAATAATAGGATGCATGTTGAAAATATGAATCATTTTACAATCAGGTTGTATCTTCAAATTTAAAGACCTTTTTCTTGCAAAATGCATGGATCCACGAGTCCAGAAGAAATTTAATTTTCTTAGGATAATATATTTTTAAAGCAGACGTACAGAAAATTTTTGGCAAACAGGCAGGCTAGGAAAATTACAATCCATGTGGGCCAATCTGTAATTTCGTCATAAACAGCTTTTAGAAAACTTTAGGCATTGGTATAATTCTATATCAAATATTGACAGTTCTAGATGACACATCCTACAGAGTTTCAGAGTCCCTAAGCATTAAGAAATTGTTATGAGTTCTCTCACACATCAAGAGGTACAATATATAATAGATTTTGACTAGGAATGATATATGCTAAATATTAGATCTCGACATCAGCAATTCCTTGCTCATTTATCTAGGCATTCTTTCATCCATTGCTCTTACTTATGTAACTGGAATATATTTGTTCATCAATTATTTAACATCATTCAAAAAGTAAGGATTATGGTGGACTAAATTACCCCCAAGAAGCACTAACAATTGTTTGTGTTCACCTCATGATTTTACGATACCCTAAAACTGATATGGCATAATAATGAACTCAAAGACAAGTTATTAATGATTCTTTCAAATTCCCTTGTTCCTAAGGAGAGCATCATAAAATTGCTAAGAGAAATATACATCATGCTTTACAATAATGGCCTTGATCGATTCTTATTTCTTTTTTGCATGTAATTTCTTATTTTCTACTTTGAGTCTCTTGAAACCAACAACAACTGAGCCTTTTATCCCAAGCATATGGGGTAGGCTACATGAACCAACATGAGAATCACGCCGGGTCCAGCACATGAATCCTCCGCCTCCACTCACTCCTATCAAACAATATACTTTCATTGAGACCTTTGGCAACCATATCGTTTCGTATCACCTCCATCCATATTTTCTTCGGTCTCCCTTTTGCCCTTTAGTCATTGCCCATATTGAGAGTATCTATTTGTTGAACCGGTGCTTCCATAGGTCTGCGTCGTACATGACCAAACCATCTTAGCCGGTTTTCCCGCATCTTCTCCTCCACATGTGCTACACCAACTTTTACACGAATATCCTCATTTCGTACCTTATCTTTTCTAGTGTTACCGCACATCAAACGAAGCATGCGCATTTCCGCTACGTGCATCTTCTGTGTATGATGCTTCTTAGGAGCCCAGCATTCTGTACCCATATAATAAGGCAGGCCGAATAGCGTTCCGATAAAACTTCCCTTTCAATTTTAACGGAAAGTTACAATCACACAAAATCCATGTTGCACTCCTCCATTTCAACCAACCAGCTTGGATCCTTTGATTGACATCACTATCGATCTTCCCATTCTTTTGGATGATAAAACCTAGATATCTAAATTGGTCGCTCAGTGATATCTCTTGCCCTTCCAATGTTATACCAATATAGTTTTGACTTCTCTGGTTACTAAATTTGCAATGCATATATGCTGTCTTGGACCTGCTCAATCTGAATCCCCGAGATTCCAATGTTTGCCTCCATAATTCCAATTTGGCATTAACCTCTGCTTTCGTCTCATTTACTAGAACAATATCATCAGCGAATAGCATACACCAAGGTATCTCATCTTGGATAGTTCTAGTAAGCTCATCCATCACGATGGTAAACAGAAATGGACTTAATGCAGATCCTTGATGTAAACCAATTGTAATCGGAAAATCACCCGTTAAACCACTGCAAGTTCTGACATTTGCCACTACTCCATTGTACATATCCTTGATTATGTCAATATACTTGACGGGGACCCCCTTTTTCATCATTGTCCCCCATAATACCTCTCTAGATACCTTGTCGTACGCTTTTTCTAAATCAATAAATATCATATGCAAATCTCTTCTCCTATCTCGAAAACGCTCGACAAGTTGACGAAGCAAATGAATAGCCTCTGTCGTCGATCGTCTAGGCATGAACCCAAACTGGTTCTCTGTTATCTTAATATCCTTCCTTAGCCTGTGTTCAATCACTCTCTCCAAAGTTTCATGGTGTGACACATAAGTTTTATTCCACGGTAGTTTGAGCAACTTTGAGTCTCTTGAAACCATGGTTTGAAATCTTGGCCGATCTCGATTGGAGATGGCCAATTCCAATCCCAAAAATGACCATCGAGGTTCCGAGACTGTACAATCCAATACCATCTGCCAAGTAATATTGTGTCCAGCATTTTAATTCATATTAAGTATATTAATGGTTGTGGGTTTACTAATGGGTTGATGTGTTTTTTTATAGGTTATTGGGTTATTACGGTTAGTTTGGCATCATTAATACGACTTTAGACATCGTTAATTACAGAAGAATTTGACAAATTATTTATAGTCACTATCAATGTTTATTTATTAGAAAAAAATCTGATTTTAGATAATCTTTTTCTCAAGATATATAAAATCCGGTATTCTGATCCGTTGGGGCCAATATGGCCGAGATTGCGGATTTTGATCCCAAAGCAATCGTCCGTTACTCCATATATTGAGGTTTTAAACTTTGCTTGAAACCTTGCTAATTTTAACCTGGTCGATTATGGACTTTAAAAGAGAGACATAAAGTTTTATGTAAACTAGCATTCAACAAACACATGAGTGTTCTTGCACCGTTCATTATTCATGCCCCGGTCTTTGAGATTTCTGACATATGAAATATGTCTACGATCTTCTTACAAAAATATACTTAGTTTAAAATTGCATCCAAGCCTTTTCTGCCTCCATAGTTGCACCAAAGATCTATATGTCAATAAAGGTCCTTCAAATGATTGACTAAACTTGTGCATCTCTTCTGTAGACCAGACATCAGTGCACTAGTGTGAGAATATTTATCGATAAATAATGTAAATGTAAAGAGAGGTACAGTTTGGCTGCGCTCCTATCTATGAATTTAGAAATAACCTATCGATTTGTCGCCTTTTGATCTACATTAGGATGAGATGTGTGTTAACAGTTAATGTACCGATGACTGCTTATATGATTATTTGAAGCGAAGGAAGCTTTTCCTCACAGATATGGATTCAATGGATCACCCATTATTGGTTTGTAAAGTTCACCTTGTCATACCGATTTGATCCTTATTGCTATCAGCATTCAAGAATTGTGGATTAAAGATAAGGCAGGGACATTTTGTTTTCAAGGAATAATAGACAACTTTACTAGATATAATTAAGGTCGTGTTACTTTCTATCTTTTTTGTTTATAATGATTGCTACTTGACATATGAAAGCTGAAAATGACTAGGACAGAAAGTGGACTACCCTATAAAGAGAAGAAAAACTCTTAGATCAAAATAAAAAGTTTATTCGATTGCATATAACTAATTACAAAGTACATAAATTCTTTCATTGCCAAAATATAGCATAACTCATCAATTTTCTAATGGAAAGAAAATTGATTTATCTGAAGAACAATCAGTATCTTTCTAGCTTCATCTAATATTTATGGCCATAATAGAGGAAATGATTAGGAGATAAAATGCCAATAAACTTGGTCACTCGTTATCAAAACAGGACAAGAAAACATACCTAATAGCATGTCAGGCTTTGGAGAGAACAGCAGTAACGTAGCTGTAAGATCTACTCCAATATATGGGATTAAACCTGGAAGAATCTTCCCTTTATCACCTTCCCTTGACACTCCAAATGCCAGCAGTACACCATCAAAGATGTCATTGTATCTGGAAGAAGACTACATACATGTGAGGATATGTATATCTTATCTTGATCTCGATAAGCCTTAATACTACACAGCATTTGTAACAGGCTTGTTGTTTCATGTTGTCCAAAGCCATTTGTATCATGTCCACAATAAAACCTTGTGATGTAAAGGATATTTTTGCTCATTCATTTTTGTATCCTCCCAAGATTATGTTTAATTTGCTGCTACCATGTGCGGAAAACCAGCCTTTCAAGATTAAAAAAAATGTAGAAAAATAACGCCCCGTCTTAATATCATCCGTTATCACCATCACCGTATAAACCTTTTTCACCATATATATTAATTCTCCAAGAAGATCTGAAGAAGTTTTACGACCATTTGTCAACATAGCATCAAACCTCTCTTGATTAGTATCATATTTGAACTATAAATAGTAGGATTTCCATAATCCTGAATTCAAAGTCGACACGTTCCAATTTTTCTTAGGGTGTGTTTGGTTGTATGTAGTTTGAGCAACATGTTGTTCCAGCTACATGGAAGAGTAAAATTTGGTGTTTGGTTTAGTGTTGTTGGTTCACCTTAATGTTGTTGTATGTTGGTTCACCTCAACATTGTTGTAAAACCAAAAATGTTGATGTGGCATGTACTTAGAACAACGCAAGTGATGATGCTCAATATTGGCGATACGAGATCAGGACACGTGGCGGATGACATGTCCCAAGACCCGGAAGAAAGGGCCCACAGAGGCCGACCAGGCCACCCTTGTACCCGACCTGCAAGCACAAGCTGGCCCTCCTCGGGAGGCCCTGCAAATTTGCCTCCTCGGCCCCTCAGCTCGCCCCGGGCTGCCACGGGACCAAGACTCCTCGACCCTCTTGCTCGGTTCCGAGCTCCCCAGCCGAGGCCGTCCTCCTCGGCCCCTCCGACCGACCGACCCCACCACTCGCAGGCGTAACCGCCGCTCCGCAAACCTCGCCACGCGCAGATTCTCCGCCAGCAACGTCCCACGTTCCACGCCATCGCGATTCCCATTAATGGGCAATCCGCTCTTCACGCGAGCGTGACGTCGGGAGCGTAACGGCCGGTGAGACTCTCGCGTCTACCGCTGCGTGCTGCCGCCGCTATATAAACCCCCACACAGAGGGGTCAAGTAAGCCATTTTTTACTCCACTTAGCCGTTACTCTGCTCGGATCTAGTACTAACTTGATCGTCGGAGGGTCCTCGGTGGTACCAAACCACCCCGGGACTTCTTTACAGGTACTCGGCGCTAAACTCCTCAAATCACCAATCGCACCAAAACCCATTGAGATCCACACGCAACAGAAAATCACCACCAAAATCGACCGAGAGATCAACGGAAGACAACATCTGACGGAGACCCGAAAAGGACCTCCATCAGTTGGCGCCATCTGTGGGAAACGAAACTCCACAAAAACAAAATTAGCCTTCCGATCTCCGTCCGCATGGCGAGCAACCATCCCGAAGATCCCGGTACCAGCCGCCGCGTTCCACTCACCGAAGGCGTGGATGAGCCTCCTCCAGCGACCATCATCAACGCCCTCGCCAGCCGGATAGATCAGCTACAGTCCATCGTGGAGGCGCTCGTCCGCGTCCAAGCGGTCGGGCCTGGGCCCTAGATCGCCGCTCCGCCGCCTCCAGAAGGCTCTGCCCCCGTCAGGACGGCTGACCACCAGCAGGCTATGACTCCTGGCCACAGATCATTCGCGCCGGTACTCCCTGAGGCCCGCTGGGCACCCCACGGCTCCACACCAAGATCCGCCGCCAGAACGCCTCGCCTCGAGCCTCCTCACGACCCTTATCCCCCTGAGGAGATGTCAGTCACCTCGCCTGTCCACAGGCATGGTCACACCACCACCCTCGGCGGGGCCGCACAGAAGGGGTTCACATCGGCGGCTCGAGAGCCACCTCGCCCAGGGATCTGAGGCACCTCATCGAGAGGAACCGAGGCCACTCCCAGACGCAGGTCACCCGCAGCAGAGGCCAGGGATCCCAAGGCGCCGATTCCTCGGGATACCACGGTCGACTCGACGCTCTCGAGAAGAAGATCGAGGGCATGCGCCGAGAGGCTCACCTCTCGAGCGACGGGGCTAAGTACGCCTCCGATTCACTCACAAAGCCGTTCACCGAGGGATTGCTCGCCGTCCACGTCTTCTCGCGCAACAAGCCCCCAAAGGTCTCTCTGTTCGACGGGAAAACCGACCCGAAGGACCATTTGGACGCTTCACCGCGGGGATGAGCTTCCAGGACCACTCCGACGCCGCCCAGTGCAGGGCCTTCCCGGCCACCCTCATCCGCGCAGGTCGGGACTAGTTCCGGGAGCTCGAGCCCCGCTCGATCTCGACCTTCGACGAGCTGGCTACTCAGTTCCTCGGCCACTTCGTTGGGAACCGTCAGCAGAAGCGCACGGTCGACTACCTCTTCACAGTTAAGAGTGGGGACAAGAAGACGTTCAAGGCCTACATCACCCGCTTCTACAACGCCCTTCTCGAGGTCCCCGAGCACCGGGACGAGACCGTCATCACGGCGCTCAGATCTGGTCTGAGGCACAAGGAGTGGTTACGCTCTTTCGTGTTGGCACAACCCAAGACCATGGCCGAGATCAAGGCGTGGACCGAGCGCGAGGTTCAGTTGGAATCTAAGGTGAACGCAAACCTCCCCCGAGCAGAACGATCCGACCAGAAGAAGAGGGCTCGGGAGGAGAGGCCAGAGCGTCAACAGCCCTATCACCAGAAGTTCCAGGAGTATACCCCTCAACGTCTCCCGCGTCAGGCCGCGAAGCGAACCCGGGGCCCTTACTGCGCTTTCCACCGGACGCTGGGCCACACCACGAAGGATTGCAAGCAACTCAGGGACTACATCAAAGAGCTCATCAGATCGGAACACCTCGCCGCATACTTGAGGGACAAACGGTAGGCCGACCGCGAGCAGCATCGCCCTTCCGCTGACCTGACCATCGGTCAGATCATGCTCGTTTCGGCGGATGGCCAGCACGGAACTCAGGGAGCCCCGTACCCTGTACCAAGCACAGGGGCCAACAGTCCTCCAGGGAGCTCGGGCCGAGCCAATAAAATCATCTGCTAGCCTGTACTTTTCTTTTAGGGCAATGTAAACTCTTCCTAGGGTCTGTTGTTAATTTAATAATGATCAATGGAACATTGCGAAAAAGAAGGAAAAACCTTGTTTATTCAAGGTATTATGGGCTCCTCAGCCATACATACAAAACGAAAAAGAAAATTACAACAGCGGGGGAAGGGGGTGTAGAGAGCACTGCTCATGATACTCGGCAAAGATCTCCACCAGCCGAGGCCTCACGAGATCCAACCTCTCCCCTCGGTTCCCCCCGCGCGCGTTGACCCCGGGCCTCAACTCGTAGCACTCGCGGACGAGCGCCTCCGAGCGAGCCAGCCGGTTCGCGGAAATCAGACCGAAGCGCCTCAGGGACCGCAGCTTGCCCACGGCCTCGTCATAGAGCTGCTCGGACAGGGGGTTGTAAAGCTCCGACGATGCCCTCCAGATGGAGTACATCAGCAGCTGCAGCATGGAGGAGCGTCGGGGGAGGAGCCGGCCGAAATGGTCCTCGATGCTCCCATAGACCAACTACACCGTGTCCTCGGTGCAGTTCTGGTCGTAAAGATACACGTTCTCGAAGTGGATGATGTCGGGGATGGTAAACGGGAAGTTTTGCATTTTCGACGATCTGTTTATGAAGGATGGAAGGGCCAGTACTCCTTCAGCCTTATATAGCCCACTGCGCCCCAACGGAGCTCAATAGTCGCCCGCTTTCACCCAAAAAGTCGCTGCCACGCGGCGGTCATCAAGCCTTCTCTGGTGGAATCGAAACGACGCGCCCCTAGCGCTTCGCCTCCCCCCACATTCAATGCACATGCTACGCGCACAGTCGCCGCGACCGTTCCTGTTCCCCATGCCTACAGCTGGATGGTCGGGCTACACCTCGCGAAGAATTAGCCAAAGCAGCTACCCTGCTCGGTCATCCCTGGCGGGTAGCTTCCCTACCGCAACGCCGGGGATCAAAAAGTCTTCCCAGAGGCAGTCGGGCCCAACCGTCGCCCGGCTATCCCTGGCGGGTAGCTTCCCTACCGCAACGCCAGGGATCAGAAAGCTCTCCCAAAGGCAATCGAGCCCGAGAATCTCTCGCTCGGCTATCCTTCGGGACAAAAGCCCTCGCCAAGAGGTACCGGGCAGTAACCCTGCCCGGCCAAGGGTCCTTGGTAGACTTCTACAGCCCCTCCCGTGCCAAGGACCAAAGTCCTCCCAGAGGCAGTCGAGTCCTTGCTCGGCTATCCCCGGCTGGTAGCTTCCTACCACAACCGACAGGGATCAAAGTCCTCGCCAAGAGGCACTGGACAGTAACCCTGCTTGGTCCCCGTCCTGAAGGATCAAAGCCCTCGCAAGAGGCAACCGAGCAGCTGCCCTGCTCGGTCAACTCCGGCTGGTAGCTCCCTACCCACGACGCCAGGGATCAAAGCCCTCATAAGAGGCACCCGAGTGGCTGCCCCGCTCGCTCATCCCAGGCTGGTAGTTGCCTACCCACGACGTCAGAGGTCAAAGCCCTCGCCAAGAAGCAACCGCGCAGCTTCACTGACCGGTCATCCTTAGTGGGCTTCTTACAGCCCCTCCAACGCTAAGGATCAAAACCCTCGCAAGAGGCAACCGAGCAGCTACCCTGCTCGGTCGTCCCTGGCGGGTAGCTTCCCTACCGCAACGCCAAAGATCAGAAAGCCCTCTCAGAGGCAGTCGAGCCTGAGGATCTCTCGCTCGGTTATCCGTCAGGACCAAAGCCCTCGCCAAGAGGCACCGGGCAGAAAACCTGCCCGGCGATGGGTCCTTGGCGGGCTTCCTATAGCCCCTCCCGCGCTAAGGACCGAAGTCCTCGCCAAGAGGCGCCGGGCGGTAACCCCGCTTGATCCCCGTCCTGAAGGATCAAAGCCCTCGCAAGAGGCAATCGAGCAGCTGCCCTGCTCGGTCATCCCCGGCTGGTGGTCGATGCTCGCGTTGCCGGAAGTCAAAAGATGGCGTCCCCTATGGGGCCACCGGGCAGCCTCCCACTCACGCTCGGCACAAATACGGCGAACGGCGCCCTGCCCGTTACCCGCAGAGGATCCGAGAGCCCAATGAGGGGCATCAAGTCTATCCAGGTCTAAACGATCTCCTCTCGACTTCGGGGCCCATGGGGATACCTCCTCGGCAGCGATTGGCATGCTCGTCGGCAAGTGATCGAAATCAACTCGACGGATGATCGCTAGACAGATGGCCAACCTGACATGAAAACACAACTGTGCAAGCAGAGATATCTTGCGAGCATTCTTCACAAACAGATGGTAGAGCGTGATTCGATGAAACCAAAGAAAAATTTTATTACTACCAAAGACAAAGGCTTTACAAAGGTTATTTTTTGGGGCTCCCCGGCCTTGCAAAATTCCAAAAACAAAGAAATAAAAAGGAGGAAGACGGGGGCTCTAGACCTCGGGGCCAGGTGCGACCTCGAGGTCCTCGACATCCACCACATGACGCGCGGGGTCCTCGGCGGTTTCCTCGCCAGGAACCTCTTCCCCCTGCTCATCGGCGTCCGCGAGGGGGAACTCGGCCCGGAGATCTCCGTCGGCAAACTCCGGCATCCGGCCCTTAACGGCATCGAGGGCGTCGTGCCAGATGTGGGTCGTAGCCACGGCCAGGTCATCATAGAAGTCCTTCGACTTCTTATAGCTCTCCACCGCCTTCAGTTCGGCCAACTTGGACTCGGCCGCCGCCCCAAGCTCCTTCCGGAGGGACTTCACCGTCTTCTTCAGGTTGCCGGCAAGCACCTGGGCATCCCCGAGCTTGGCCTCGGCAATCACGGCAGCCTCGCGGTGCCGGGCTACCTCCCGTTTCCCGACCTCCACCTCGCCTTCCAAGGCGGCAACCCTCGCCGTCACCGCCTCCAGCTCCCGCCTGGAGCTCTCTTCCGGTGAGGCGAGCCGGCCCGCAGCCTCCAGCGCCGGGGCTACCACCTCGGCTTCCATACGCAAGGCGAGAGCAACGTGCTGGAGAATCTGGGAGATACGAAAAAGATCAGGAAGACGAAGGAGGCACCGAATCTCACAATGAACCAAACACTTACCTATACGGACTCCTAGGCGATGGACGCCAGCTGAGCCCTGAAGGTCCCCCCGGGAACTCTACCCCCGGCCGAGGCCTCTATGTCATGTAGAAGGCTATCCGCAATGGATAGCCCCGATGGCACCGCGAACCGGAGGCCCCCTTCCTCCACCATGGTCGGCGAGGACCGGCCCCGGGAAGGTCCCCGGGAGCTCCTCATGAGCGGCTCCGAGGGAGAACCGATCTCCCCCGAGTCCGGGTCCTCCAGAACCAGGGCCAGCTTCCGGCCAGACACTCTGCTGGAACCCGGGGCGGGATCCACCCCCGAACGCTCACGGGACGCCACTACCGGGGCGGACTTCGCGCGAGAAAAGGTGACGCCCCCAGCCTTCGTAACCTTCTTCGGCTGGCGCATGGAGGCTCTAAGCGAATCGAAGTCCATGGATTCTGCACAAAGCAAATACCCAACAAGTCAGCAACACGAGCAAAACACAAGTCAAAAAGCTAGCCTAACTTACCGACGAACTCAACGGGGCTGAGCGCGGCCCAGCTCAGGACCCTCTCAGACAGCAGCACGTCAGGTCAGGGGATGGGCTTCCACGACGCCACTCTCACCACGGCGGGGTTATTGGACTGGTTCCCCGGCAAACACTTCTCCCTCGACCACTTGGTAGGCACGGGCCAGTCCTCGTCCTCGGGAGAGGAAATGAAGAAAAATTTCTTCTTCCGGTCATGAATAGAAGAGGGCAAGGCCACGACCCCGGTCCCGGCAGCACCCCCGGCTGCTTTCTGAAAGAGAGATAGACCCATCTCAGGTCGCCCGCTCGACCATCAGGGTGACTTTTGAAGACGAGAGAAGAATCGAGAAGGGAGAGGCTAAAGGGAACCGCCTGTAACTTCAAGCGGATCAAGAACCCGAGAAGGATCATCCACGAGTTCGGCACTAACTGCCAGACCGAAAAAATTCAGCGCGGCGACGACCTCGGGAGAGAAGGGCAGGCGCATTCCGCCCCAAAAAGCTTCCAAATACAGGGCGATTTCAATGCCCCGTACTTGATCCACCCTCTCTCCCTCCTTGGCCAGTCGGAGCATGTAACACGAGAGGATGTGGAAGCGAGCCTGAGCATTGGCGAGCTCGTCCTCATGTCTCACCCAACACGATGGGCCGGGGGCCGCATCTACCGCCTCCTCCTTGGGGGCTGCCCCCGCCGCACGATCCCGGGGAGAGGATCCGACCCCCGCTCCCCGGGGAGACTCGGACACAACTAAAGAGTCCCTAGAACCTACTTCTACAACATCTACTGACTCTACAAAGGAAGACATCTAACCTTGAAAAAGGGAATCTTCGGGAGCCGAAAGCGGGAAATATGAAGGAGTAGGGGCCCAAGGACGAGCCCCACCCCTTTTTATTGCTGCGAGCGGCCTCATCTAACGACGTCTGTCATCTCCCGCCGAAACGACTCCTCGCGTCCAGCGGCTCCAATCGCTCCACGTGTCGATCCTGTGCTGGACCGCATCCCATCAAACGTCACAGGAATGCATACGTCGCGTCGGCCAATCGACGCTTGACGCGTGGACCGTCGCTTCAGTGGCAGAGTGCACAAACCGGCGCACCTTCTTTAAATGCCGAGATCTCGCCCTGATTCGCTGGCAGAAAAGACAATTGACAGCCCGAGGACTCGTCCCGACAAAGCCTTAGCCTTAGGAAGGAGCTCACCTCGGGAGGCCTGGCAGTCCACTCCTGACCCGACCCGCTAGCTGGTCGGGACAAGAGTGGGGGGCTAATGATGATGCTTAATATTGACGATACGAGATTAGGACACGTGGCGGATGACATGTCCCAAGACCCGGAAGAAAGGGCCCACAGAGGCCGACCAGGCCACCCTTATACCCGACCTGCAAGCACAAGCTGGCCCTCCTTGGGGGCCCCTGCAAATTTGCCTCCTCGGCCCCTCAGCTCGCCCCGGGCTGCCACGGGACCAAGACTCCTCGACCCTCTTGCTCGGTTCCGAGCTTCCCAGCCGAGGCCGTCCTCCTCGGCCCCTCCGACCGACCAACCCCACCACTCGCAGGCGTAACCGCCGCTCCGCAAATCTCGCCATGCGCAGATTCTCCGCCAGCAACGTCCCATGTTCCATGCCATCGCGATTCCCATTAATGGGCGATCCGCTCTTCACGCGAGCGTGGCGTCGGAAGCGTAACGGCCGGCGAGACTCTCGCGCCTACCGCTGCGTGTTGCCGCTGTTATATAAACCCCTATCACAGAGGGGTCAAGTAAGCCATTTTTTACTCCACTTAGCCGTTACTCTGCTCGGATCTAGTACTAACTTGATCGTCGGAGGGTCCTCAGTGGCACCAAACCACCCCAGGACTTCTTTGCAGGTACTCGGCGCTAAACTTCTCAAATCACCAATCGCACCAAAACCCATTGAGATCCACACGTAACAGAAAATCACCACCAAAATCCACCGGGAGATCAACGGAAGACAACATCTGACGGAGACCCGAAAAGGACCTCCATCAGCAAGCTTTGAATCGCCGCTCTTAGACTGTAGTTAGCACATAAACTTATAGCATTACTGGCTAAAGTCACCGCTCCATGTAATAAGCGGTGCATCATTTCGAGGTTTATTTTATTTATATGGTGAATTGATGAAGCGGTACTTTTATCGCTCTTCTTTTAACTTTTAACAAAGAGAATCTCGACAGATGGCCACATTAAGCAAGTAACTACAAGATAATCCCTACTGCTATAAACCAGACATAGGTTTTACAAAACGTGGAGTTGAGTTGCAATCCTACCAAACACTGGAATACAAATCAAACTACGGTTGTTGGAACAACATGTAGTTGGAAATTCATTTGGAAATTCATTGTTGGACCGACTCCAAGCAACCAAACACAACCCTTACACAAAGGATTGACTTCAAGCAACTAATCACCCAAAAAATATACCGATTGTTATGCATCGCGGATAGCTTCAAGCAACTGTAGATATAATCTAAATGACTAATTTCCCAAGCATCCAACTATAAAACTATAAGCCCTGATCTTTATCTAGTTCACCGAAAAATTCAACAAAATTGCTTCTTTCGAATATAATCAAAACAAATAACAAAAATTGACGAAAAAATTAAATTTGAAGAGGGATGGAAACTCAACGTGAAGAGGAGAGAGCTGAGCTGGCGATTGACGGCTTGGCGAACCTTGTTCGCCATGGATGGATGGATGTAAACAGTGAGATCTGCATTGGCTACGTTCAATCCCTCCATTGATTTTGATTTTGGATTCGATTTGAGTGCCGATTAAAATCCTTGATAAAACCCTACATAATTCTGGCAACAAGCGGCCAGGAATTGGGTTTGAAGGCATGTTCGAGTGAGCCCATTGTTATATGGGAGTCTAAGCCCACCTCTGCTCCAATTTATAAAAGGCTTAAATGCAGGAGGCCCCTGACGCTTAATCCTGCTAACATTTGAAAACCTTCTGGGTATTTTCATCAAGTCGCGGAAAAGAAAATTTTAAGGGAGTTAAACGAGAGCGGGAAAAGTGCACGTTTTCGAATGTTAGGACCTGGAAGGTTTTCCCTTTTTTTGGGCCAGATGTGAGCGAGTTTCCGTATTTAAGTCCTTATAAAAGATAACAAAGAATATTATTAATTTTAGAATAAGTCTGAACATTGTGTAAGTGTTTCTTATGATAATCTGCGGGGTTTAAATGCTCAACCAAGTGCACTATTGGGCCTTTGTGGTTAGGTGCATTTAACCTTTTTTCCCCTTCTTTTTTTTCTTGCTGCAAAATCAAATCCTTGTTCGACTATATGAAATGGTTTGGTTTGTTGAAAGGTGAAGCGTCTCTTTTCCTTTATTTGTTTGGTGTGAAAAAGCAAAAATAACTAAAGATGCACGTGAAGTTCTAAAAAGAAGAGAGCATGATCAGGGACAAAGCCTACAAGCTTTCCAAGCACCACGTTCCGGCCTAAACCTTGAAAAACGATTATGTTTTTTCCCTTAACGTTGCTAATGTGCCATGGCTCGGTTTAGTTGTCAGAAATCACCGTAGCTTCATCAAGAACAAAAGCATCCAAATTATGGCCTTTATTAACTTGGTTTGGTAGACCGGATGCAAGAGAAGAAAATAAAGAGTAAAATAGAGTAAATACCTTTCTGTGTCGGGATTGAAAATCAGCTAGAGTGTGGACGGTTGTTTGTTTTCTATGGCTTTCTATGGCGCGCAGGTTGCTTTGCTTTTCTCATTTTCTAGCTTAAAATGCATAAAGCATAGACAAAATGGAAAAATAGAGAGCTATGCTTAGGTTTATTGTTTTTTTCTAAATAATACTTATTTTTAATGCCTAGTCTTGAACGATTAGGCAAAACTGTTTTTAGCATCTTTCGTTCTATTTTCATGGAATTCCAACTCATAATTTTAATCGATTTCTTTTGGACCATACAAACAGATTTTAGTTTTCCTTATGGGTTTTTTTCCTTTCTTTCTTATCTCGTTGTATTTGTCGAACATGGCCTTCTTGTATTTTCTGGGGGGTTGTTTGTTTCATGCGAAATGTGGCTGGAAAATGTAAATCCCCAATTCCGTGTATAAATTTTCCGTAATTTTTTTCCAGATTTTTATTCCTGTTTTTTTCATTTTTTCTTATATTTTATATTATATTTTTAATTATTCCTAAAACCTAAGCTCTAAATCCTAAACCTACCCCGACCCGACCCGCTCACCCCGCTTCTTCTCTTCTTCTTCCTCACTTCTCTGCTTATCATGCTTCTTTCCCTCCCTCCGACGTTATCCCCTCTTCTCACGCTCACCCACAACAACTGCGCCTATCTCCACACGACCTGCGCCCCGTCGCCAACGAACTCCCTGCAATACCCTCCACCAAATCCCCTCGACTCCAACGGCTCCCCGCTCTCTCGTCCTCGCCGCGAGACCCGCTCCCCCACGTCCTAGCCTCACCCACGTCGACGACCAAGCCCCACCCACGTCGACGACCAAGCCCCTCTTCCTTCTTTTCCATTTCGCTCCTTTCCCCTCGTTATCATCCTCTTCTTTCTCTACTGCAGCCCTATCTTCTCTCTCTACACCTACCGCCAACACTCGAGCTCACCACAGCCACGACCCATTGCCTAACCTACCCAACGAGCCTCCTCCTCCGACCCAACCCCATCTCCCTCACCACAGCCACCTCCTCACCATCTTCGCCTCGACGCCGACATGTTCCTCTAAACAACCAAGCTCCTTCCGCTCCTCCCCTGCACACCATCTCCAAGCTCCACGCCACCAACCCACTGCCACCTCGCCGCCTCCATCGACCCACCGAGCCCCACAGCCACCACCAGCTACACCTCGCCGACGAGCCCCAGGCTCCTCCCCTGCACATCATCTCCAGGCTACAACCCCCGAGCTCCTTGCAACTCGCCGCCACGAGCTGTCACGACCCGAAAGTATGGAACGTGGCCGACACTTAAATTACGAAACGTCTAAAGGCGTAACGTAATCTAAGTAAACCGAATCCCAGAATCTAAACCATTTAAAAGAAAAGGCGAAGGAAAATATGTTTAAAGGCAACATCAAATTTCTTAAATATTTCAGCAGAGTCTCTTTTGTAAAAACTGACCCCAAACGGGTACAAACAAGAATATGTATACAAAAGCAATAATAAAGGCACCCCCAAGCGGGAGCTAGCTCTTCGCCAAACGGCGGTCACGATACAATGAACCAACCTACCAAGCAAATCACCCTGAGTGAAACGATGTGCCAGCAAGCTGCCGAGAAAACCTGTACATCGAAACCTGTAAGAAAATTTGGCATAGCGAGGGTGAGTTGCCAACTCGTGAGTAGAAGACATCTGCGAGTGGAAATCGCATGCACGACGATCTCCTAGGTCATAAGAATATACATATATAACACTAGACATCTAATAGTGATAGGGTAATAGGCTATGCATAAGTGTAACACTCAGTGCTCGTGTCAGTTTCACTAAGTAGCAATATGTCATATGTATGCGTATGATGTATGAATGCATCATGAATGAAACAATCCGCTAAGAAATCTAGATAATCTGATATAAGAAAATATGTATTTTTATCTCGGTAGAATTCTTTTGAAATAACTGAAGTATCATCAATAAAATCCATGGAAATCCGTGTCAAGTATCGACACAAAATATGTAAATCTCAAAGTCTCGATATCTCATATCTCTGTATCTCAATCTCATATCTCTGTATCTAAAATCTCATATCTCTGTATCTAGAATCTCAATGCCTCGGGCTCCGGCCGTCCGGATCGACCCATATCATCAAATCACACGACTACGGTCGGTATCCTCCGGATATCCGCCACGTCACAAACAACCGGTAGGTAGTGCTCCCCTGCCGGGCCCAACGCAATCATCTGCGATCTTCTTGCCCCGGAGTACCATACCGGGCCCACCATGTACCCGCAGACGGTGCACCCCCCTCCTCGAATCGGGTATATGATACTTCTCAAGAACCGAGAAAACTCATGGTGGACAGCACACACATCACATCATGAGAAAACCGCAGTTTTGCTTTTTAAAATAATAAGTTTTGAAAGTGTTGCGGTTTTCCCCAAAATCCAGAAATCCCATAGAAAATCCGAAATCCCAAGAATCATGAGCAACAAATATTAAGTATCAGCATAAGCCCCACAATACTGCATGATAGTATGAATATGTAAATGCATGAAGTGTCTAAGTAATATATGCAATGTGTAAACCAGCACATGAGAGTAATCGCACAATATTATGCTGGAACTACCATGTAGCTGATTATATCAATAAAAATAACATGTTCTAAAGTGTACGTGGTATGGCAATTACCGATGATGATGTGTGTCAGCCGGCAAATAAGTGTACGTGGAACATGCACATCATCGGTAATGGTGCTGGTGTCCTAACAGACGGGGTTTCATATTAGCAAGGAATCGTATGTATGAACATGTAATGCGATGAATACAACATGAATATAACGGTGAATATGTAGTAAACGCACAATTAGAGTATACATACCAATTACGAGTCATACAGTTTGTTGTTTGAAAAAGCACGAATCGTGGTTTTTAGAAAAGTAGGGGCTACGGGGTTTTTATAGAAAGGATATGTCCTTTGAAAATCCGTAGTATCCCTCAGGCTGTCTTTAAAAATGCGCACGATTCGTTAGTTTTGGAAATAAGTATGACTCGAACCTAAACTAGCATCTACCTAACCAACTAAGAGACTAAACTAAAGAAACCAGTCGAAAGGTAAGAAGAATCCTCCTAAAGTCTGAGTCAATGTCTCTAGTAGTCGGCGATCCAGCCTCAATAGCGTCACGTATATAGTACGACTTCCTCAAGTCAAGAGTGTGGATCAATCATCACATCTATATCTCGTACGGTAAAATCCATCGTACGGCATCCCAAAATCGGGGTAAGGTCAACTATCATATATACATCATCATTCGTATAGTATCATCGTCAAACAATATCTTGGTCAAAGGTACTATACTACAATCACATACATTCTAATATCATCAAGCATATATCATCTGTGTGAATATACATCGTCGAATGATCCACTAAAATATCATATCATATATCATACTATGATTAAGTCGCATATTACAGTATGGGTTCTATTCTAGAGTCTCATACATTTCAATGTCATTATCACATATTATCGTTTATACATAAATGTATATTTTCTCATTTCTCAGCGATCCGCTAATATCATAATACTTCTCATATCATAACTCGATTGTATATCCAATCTCTCACGGCCTCATGCCCAGTCATATCGACTCATCCCTATGTATCATATAATATCCTCATATCACGTGTATGTGTGTGTGTGTGTGTATATATATATATACACACACACACATACATATACACCAAGTCAAGTGTATGTGTGTGTGCGTGTGTGTGTCTACATGAAACCTAAGAATCGTCTCCAAGGTAATCATCCTCTGATTAAGCCTTTCTAGATCCGTCTAACCCAACTTAAGGTCTTCAACAGTATCCTACTAGTCAAGAAATCCGAGGTCACGTCCGACTCATAATAATAATACGTAATAACCTTATACTACGTTTGCGGGGGTGCTATACGCCATCCACCCGACTTCTCTCGTAGATATACATCTACTCACCTGAATCCTCGCTTGCCGAACCCGATGTCGCCATGCTCTTCCCGTCATCTCGAAATCCACGTAAGGGTGCCTACATATAAACATATGGCATCGTAAATCGAAATCACGAAAGAAAACTAAAATGCATACGAAAACCAAAACGGCATGCGAATCGCTTATAGGTTAGAACTTACGGCCTACGCATGCAAGAAGAACTAAATAACCCTCGATATCGGCGTACGAACGCCAATCGATCGAGACAAAACACAAATACCAAAGTTCAAGTTATAATAAAAATCACGAAATCAAAACAGAATCTCAGAAAACATGCTCCAGATTTTGCTTAAGGCGAAATTGGCCAATTTTGCATATGTGTGCGGTCTAGTTATCTGACCTAAGAGCTACAGAACAAGCACGAGGCCCAGAGGCCAGGTCCTGGCCGCAATCTGCGGCCAGAAGGAATTAATTGGCGGCCTGGGTTAGGGGTCTGGGTCTCGGGTCTTCAGGGAATGCTCCATATCACATGCACATCTCTCTGTGTTCGCTAAAAAAATTTCAGGTCACTTGGGTGTTAGCAGATCTCCAATTAGCCTCACAATTTCCCGATATTGGGATTTCTATGTTTGGGTTAAGGGGGTTTAGCCTCTGGTTTTTGCCCAAAATACGATTACTACAGGGGTTGTAGTCGCCTATTACACCTCAATTGCACTTGACATCTCATAATTTTCCTTGATCCTCATCTTGGAATTTTCTAAGTTCACAAAATCGTACCATATCAATTCTAAACCAACATAGATGCTAAAGGAATTGAAATACTATATTAGGTGTGAAGGGATTACCTCATTTGGCAACTCAATAATTTTCTTGAGTTGCCCCAAGTCTTCAAAATCATCACTTGATCACCCAATCATGTTTGTAATGAGCTTGTGAATGTTTTTTGTGAAATGAAGTATGTGTTTTGATGTGGTTTGAGTGGTGAAGTGAAGAGGTAGAGAGGATGGGGGGAAGAGGCAGCCATGGAGGTGAAGGAAGGGAGAGAAAGGATGAAAAGAAATGAAGGGAACAGAAGAGCAATGGTCAAAGCTCAAGAGAGCACTAGAACCTTCTCTCTCTCTTTCATGTCTCTTCTCTCATGTCCCTTTTATTTTCTTTTATTTTAAATCAAAGCAAAAGCCAAGAAATGAAAGACATGAAGTAAGGCTTTCTAACAATAAAAAAAAATGTGTAACATGTATTAGCAAGAAAATGACATGGTGCATATCACATGCACAAAACAAAATCAATGCGAAATTAAGTACTAATCGAGTTTAGTAATACTAACTTATATGCAAATGATTGTATACCAAATTGTAAAATTCCTAATCTTCATAAATTAATATAAATTTCCAAACAATTTCTAATATTCATAAAATTTACTATCTTAATTATTTAATTTCCCAATTTATCGGTATATAGTTATACCATATTATCAAAATATTCAAAATATTTATTATTTAATTATAAAGATTCCTAAAAATAATATTTTATTTTTCTGAAATGTTACACGAGCACTGGTCATCACCGTCGTCGGCGGTCGTGTTGACCCTCGAGCCCTACCTCCTACTACCCTTTCGACATCCCGACAAGCCTCAGTTCTCCCATCGTCGACGACCGAGCTCCTTCCTTCGTGAACAGCACCTGCAGCGACCCTCATCGCTCACTTCGACACCGTAGCCGCTGCCCCATTGTCGGGACCATCGTCGCCACAACCTCATCGTCTTCAACCCGTCACCAGCAACTTCCCCGACCCATCGTCTCCAAGCCAAGCTCCGCGGTGTATAGCCGAGCTCAAGCTGTTGTAGTGCTCTGCCGTGCGTGCGTCGAGCCCGTGCCGTCCATCGTTGTTCACTGCCGTGTTGACATCCATTTCTAGGCAAGTGGAACCCTTTTCCCTTACTTACCCATGCTAATAATCATATTAGTAATTGAAATAACAATGCTACATCATACGTGTTTATGTATATAGCGATATCAATGGTTAATAATCAATTAATTTTCCAGCAAACCATTTCGTTTGTTTGCATTGAGAGTTGCCATCCTATGTCAATATCTTTATAGCATTCAAATGAATAACCTTGGTTGGATCGATTAATGAGAACGAATGTTTCTTTCGTTGTCTATACATACCCCGTGTGTATTTGACACGAAACCCTGGATGAAAACCATATATAAAACGGCGGCACTAATGGCCCATGAATCCCTTTAATGATAGTAGATAACTTGTAAGAATTAGACGGAAAAATATTGACTTCATCGCTATGAATGATACCTCCGTATAGTTACGTCAGATCTAAATTTTACCGCGCATGTTATCTCGTTAAAATCACTGTAAATTTAATACAGTTTGGAATGTAATGTTCTACGGCTCAGATCGAAGCCGGCATGATAATATTAAACAGTCCATAGTTTATTTCTCGACATTTATAGATTACTGTAACGATTTTTGGCTGCAAATACGGCACCGGACTGCGGTCCGGGGCAGTATTTCGCGTGGATACCTGACTTTGAATATCTGTACATCCCTACTTTAAACTGAAAATGCACGGAGCCCCATATGTCCGCGTAGATAATTTAGTTAGCTAACACATTAATCTGGTCCCATACAGTTTCACCGTCGATTGATATTTAGTTTGTAATTTAGAATGTTGACGTGTTTTACGGTTTCTGCAGTAGCATTTCTTACCCCTTCACATTAAATAGGACATAACTTTTAGTACATGAAGGATATTGATAATCCGTTTGATGCGTTGGAAACCTAACAGATAGAAATAGATTTTATTCAACTGGAGCAATACTTGAATCTGAACATAATCACTAGTAAAACGCACGTGAAGTTGGATTTCCAGTTCTCAAACTGGAATTCCAGCAATCGATCGCTAATTTAAAATGATGATAAGTCCCTAACCTAATATGCTATTGACATGAGATTAATTTTACTGCTTAGATAATCAAGAGTAATTTGTACGCCTTTTTATTATTTTTTTCGATTTTATACGTGTGATTTATGATAGATTTTGCAATTTATATGGTGTTGGCTGTCATAATATAGTGAATATCTGATTAGTGCATTTCTGCCAATTTTTTTGCTTGCTCTATACCCGTCGCATAGTGATTATTTACATTAAGACCTAGCTACTATTTTGCATTGTCGATATATAAGTGTTAGTGATTGGGTTGTGGTGAATACGAAAGTGATATTGATAAGTGGAAACGTGATTGAAAGCGAAAGCGATACGAATTTGTTCACAATCTGTCTAATGCCTGGAAACATACTATAACCCGGGAAATGGGGAAATCAAGATGGAATTGAACTCGTATTTAGCGAGGTACAATGATCTAAAGGATGATCATTCACTATTAGTGACACACACACACACACACACACACACACACTAGGTCGTGGGCTTAGCGGCACGGCTGCATGGTTATGTCCCGGTCAACAGTGGACCGTAGTCTCGGACATGCACGGGACCCTTGTTAAACACGAGCATCCTTTCCACCAATTGATTTCATTGACTTGGTGACTGATAAGTATTGACATACACATTGCCTGGTTTTACCGACATGATACTTATATCACGCTCTTCATATGTAATGATGTTCATTATACTCATTTTCTGCATTCTATTGCGCATTTCATGTTTAATCGCATTGTACCCGTCATATATATATATATTTATTGCTATATGTGTTGTCCTGACGACCTGAGTGTGCATGCTCAGAGGACGAAGTGGATACAGCACAGAAGCAGGACCTGCCATTCGAGATCGCGGAGGTCCAGACTGTATCATCATCGCCATTTCTTTTGCTTTAAGCATCATGTATTTCGTTAAATAGTTTTTCCCTTGCGCAAAATAAATGTATTTCGAACTCTTTTATTGCATTGTAATAAAGTTGTGAGCTGTGATTTTCCTTTACTATAGTATTGTTTACTGACCACTATGTAATGCTAGAAACCGAAGCGTGACTACGGCAGGATTATTCTCTGACCGTAAGGCTGGCCTGATCACCCTTCGTAATTCGTATTTTGGGAAGCGGGACATCACAAAAAAGGAAAAGTACAAGATATTATCGTGGCTTTGTCGGTAGCATCGCTTTCTTTGTTTGATTTGATGAAATGTAAAATAACATTCACATGAAAAGGGAGGGCACATCATCAAAACATGAAAACCAGTTTCGCAGCCCAAAGCTCTGAATTTGCTTGAAAAGGCAGAGAAAAGGTTATTAATAAACAGAAAGGAGCATTATAGAGCGCTGGATAAATCGATTTATCCAGCAAATCTGAGCCGTTAATTTAATCGCTATTTTGACCCATGGTTAAAACTGAACGGTTCAGATTAAACCGCTACTTTAACCGACGGCCGCAAGAGGCACGGACAGCTTCAGCACTGTTTCAATGGTTTAAATGTTAGGGATACAAATCAAAGACGATTTTTGCTGTGATTTGAACTGCGGTCTTATTAGAATTCTCTAAATTTATGGATCGATCTCATAAGTCATAAGGTAATTAATTTACTTTAATTAGTATACGATTTGTTAAGATCTAAGAGATTTTTATTAGGGTTCTCAGATGTAATCACAAATCCACACCGCTCCCTCTTCACCCCGCATCAACTGCTGCTTCAGTCGCCGTCATCTTCACAAATCGGCACCCGCCAACCGTTTCCCCAAATCCATTGTCACTTCTCCAAAGCCCTCGTCCTGAACCCTCGCTTCCTCTTCAATCGAGACCTCATCTCGTTTGCGCCTCTCCAGATTTCTATTCTGCCCCGCTCGTCGCCGTTGAACCGCTCCAGCATCCTTGATCACCGCCCCAGCAGCCTTGATCGATGCCGCCTCTGTCGTGCTCTAGTAACCTTGATCGATGCCGCCTTTGTCGTGCTCCAGTAACCTTGATCGACGCCGGCTCTGCCTTGCTCACCGGCTTCCTACAAGCCCTCTTCTATCATCAACGACGAGATGCAGTAGGCCTTGATCCACTCGCTTGCTGCAGGCAAGAAAGCCATCCTCTTTGGCGATGATGATGCCGATGATGAAGAGGAGTAGGAAGACCTCCAGCAGAGCCGCGGCAATAATTTTTTTTTTACGAGGCACACTTGGCAAGGACACCCCACACAACAACAATGCCCTATTGAAAATGTGTGGGGGCGCGCGCACTTGTCAAGTGCGTCCCCAAGGAATTTTTTAAAAAATAGTGCAGAGCCCAGTGTTGAGCCGACATGGCCGAAAATGATCTAAATTTATAATTATTTTAAAATATGGACTAAATTTAATAATATTTTTTAAAATTGGTCTAAATTAAAAAAAATGTCCAACAAATGGGGAAAATGCATGAGGAAATGATAAAGGCTTTTTACATTGCAACACCACATATTTTCCTGGTTTCCAACCCATCTATATCAAAACAAGCATCTCCAAACATACATGCTCTTCAAGTTGCAAGATATGTTATTATTTACCATTAACATGGCACCATCAACCATTCAACTAACACATTTATTTAAATTCATGCAAGATTTAATTAATCCATTTAAAATTATCTATGTAAAAGATCAATCCAGTTTAGATATTATAAAACCCCAACCAGCTCTTTAAAAAATCCAAATCAAGCCATCAATCGATTGATATCAGTCAATGCAATCACAATCGCAATGCATAATGCAAAACAGAAAAAAAAAAATGAAAATCTACATTTATGAAAAATATAAACAAACAAATAATCCATGCAACCACGCGTGGACAAAATACGCGGGGCCCACTCCGTACAGCCTCGATCCACTCACGCTGCCAGCTGGGGCCCACCTCTCATTCGAAAATTTTCATTTCCCGCGCTTTTTTTCATGTCTCCCTCCCACGGACGCGACAAACGCCTTTCAAATCCAATTAATAAACACCCCAACAAAGTCCACAACAGGTCAATTCGCTGCAAAAAAATAAAAAATACAACCCTAACCCTAAAAATCTCTTCTTTGCTCTGCGATCATTCGCTGCGAAAATGTCGACCCCTCCTCCTCCTGCGATCGAGTCGAGCCTCCTCAGGCGATCCAAGCGCAGGTCGGTTGAGGCGGCGAAGGTGAGGACGCAGGAGATGTCGGCGATGGACAATGAGGAGGAGATCGAAGAGAGGCGAGCCAAGAAGAGGAAATCATCGGCGCAATCGAAGAAGAGGTCGAAGCTGAAACCTTCGAAGGATGAAGCCGAGATGGTTCTTGATGCTGGAAGTGAAGAAGCTGAGGATGAGATGGGAGAAGGGAATGGAGACCGGCAGGATTCGGAGAAGATGGCGCCGATAAAGAGGACGGGGGTCGCTGCCAGGGAGAATAAGAAGAACGAAGATGATGAGGATGGAGATGCCGATGCGTCATTTGTGGGGGAACCCGTGCTTGAGGAGGAAGCGAGAGAGCGGTGGCCTCATCGGTATGCGACAGAGGTATTTTCTTTTGAATTATCTTGATATACCACTCTTTGTACCAAAGATCAACAGCGAACAACCACACTCAAAACTTTAAGGCTCTGTTTGGGTATGGAATCAGGATAACTGGAAGCTTATTTTTAAGTGGAGCCAGAGCGGATGTAAATTACCGTTTGCAAGCCACAAACTCCATTTAAAAATGAACTTTAGTTATGTTATAAGAGATGTTTATGGGGAAATGGAGCTTAGAAAACTTTGATCAGATTGAAGTTTAGATAATTGGAGTTATCTCAACTTTACAGTTGACATAACTATGGTTATCTTAACTATAAAATGATCGCCAAACAACGCAAAATTAACATTTTGGAGTTAAGTTTTGCTAACAAGGCATTATATTTTTGAAATACCTATTCAAAACTTCATATTCTTTTTAAGAACTGATCCAAATCATAGCCATTATCTACAAACCCCATTTTGTTAGATATATGCTAGTTAAATAGTTAAATTGGTTTACTATTGTTGAATTTGGCCATTTAATTCCTTACATATCCCGTTTTCTTAGATATATATTTTCATCCCAACTTAGGATAGTTGTTGATTGTTGCTGCTCCTTTGATCATACCCTCATCGTCCCCGTATTGATAAGAGTCTGAATTTTTTTTGATGCAATTCTCCAAAAGGGCCTCGAGCTTATGAACAGACCCATCTAGGTTTCTCTGAAGTTCATCCAATTCATCCTGCATTGACCAAAAGATGCACGAAAGCCGATAAATAGAGACTAGATTGAGAAAGTGAGATGGAGTTTGTCAACATAGAAAAGCAGTTGGATAAGAGAGGGAATTCGATGAGGGTTTGAGAGGAGATGGCCTCAAAAAAGAGAGGAGAGACAAGTATAATTGCTGTTTGAAGTGACTCAAAACCACTTAGGGGTCTTTTCTCTCATCAATTTGGGGGCTTGAGTTTGAACTCAAGGGGGGCATGCCCTGTAGCATTAAAGTTTGTCTTCTTTTTTGTGAGTATTGAGTTTGGTGTTTGTTTGGTTGTACTCAGGGTCAGCTTGGTAGTTTGAGTCCTAAAAATTGAGTCTTAAAAATGGCAGAAGTGAAGAAAGGTGTTGTCTCCTTGACCTTGAAATCCTGTATCTGCTTAATACAATTTTGTCTTCTTGACTTAGAGAGCTAACCCCGAAATCAAATTCCTCGTTTTTTTAGGCATTGAATAAAAATTTGGAGTTGTATTTAATAACCATAGAGGTGAGCTTATCTCTTTTTGATTTCTTGAATAAAGAAATATTTTTTAAGTAATAAAATAGAGAGGAGCAGAAGATGGTAACCTTAACAAAAAAGAAATGAGCCGGCAGAAATCAAGGCCGAAGACAGACCTTGGAGAGCTGGATTGAATTTGTTTTTTCCCTTGGTTTTTTCTTAAGTGGTGATGTCCCACACCTAAGTCATGCCCCCTACTCAACCGAACAAACACCAAACTCAATACCCAACATAACAAAAAAGACAACTATAAAGCTACATGACCCGTCTTCCTTGAGTTCAAACTTAAGCCTCTAAATCCATGCAACAAACAGATCCTTAGGTGTGTGATATTAGTATACCTAAAAAAAGTCAAGAAAAAGAGCAAATTTAATTTCAATTCTCCAAGGCTCATCTTCGGTCTTAATTTCTGCCAGCTCATTTCTTTTTGGGTTATGGTTGCTATCTATTGCTTTACTTTCTTTTATTATCTAGAAAAATAATTTTTTATTTAAGCAATCATAGAGGAATAAGCTCACCTCTAGAGTTATCAAATCATGTTCCGAAATTCTTTCTCAATATCCAAACAAACAAGAAATTTGACTTTGTAGTTGGCTCCCTAAGTCAAGGAGACAAAATTGTAGTAATGAAACACAAGATTCCAAAGTTAAGGAGACCACCTCTCGGGACTTGTGACATTTTTGAGACTAAAATTTGGGACTCAAACAGCCCATTAGTTGCCTCACCTTTTGACTAGTTAGCAATAGTTATTCTTCTCATAAAGGTATGCATAATCAAGTAATAAAGGCTGGGAATGTGAAAGTCGTAAAGGCGAGGCCTAATGCGACAAAGCATTAAGTGAAAGGAGGGAAGTCTTGTATTTCCTGCACAAGTTTTGGAAAGTGATGTTTTTGGTTTTCTGATTTAAAACAAGGCTTGTTGCATGCATTTGTGGAAACTATACAACAGAGATTGAAATTGTGAAAACAAAAAAAAACAGTGAGAAAGAGAAGAGTTTGTAGAGATATTATTTCTCTCATTTTTCTTCTATTTTTTTGAGTCTCACATTGTGAGTGTTTCTCTTGTAGTGAGGTTTGGATGAGAGAGAAGATCATAACTCTTTTGTATTCTTCTTTTTGATATAATGGATCTGCTACTATCTATGTCAAACTTGGTTGAACCACGTTAAATCGTGTTTGTGGTCCACTATCAATTCCGCTATTGGTGTACTCTATATAGTGAGATGTTTATTTGCGTTGGGAATCGGTTTGTCGTAACAATAATGATGAAGAAATCAAAGAGGATAGTGTTGGGGTCCGATATTTGTACAACAAATGGCTTGTGGTGGGATAGAGAGATGAGCAACCCATTGATGATTGTGTGCGTGCATGTATGCGTACGCGGGGAGAGAGGATTGTCTTTCTTACACCTTTTACAACTATATTTGATTGTGAATCAACAACTTATGAGTGGAACTTTACTAGAATGAGTTATTTAATTTTAATTCAAATATTTTGGGTGGGTTTTTCCTAAACATATGAAGCTTTGGGTGTTAAGGTATCAATTGGAGCGGGATATACAAAATAACGTTTTTCTTCCCTTTTCCAATTTTCCAACGGTGTTTCTTTATAGGGTGTCTATTTAATTGGATGGAAATTTATCTGAAACATCAAACTTTGCTGTTAAAGAGATCATTAACAACATTTATTTATGACTTTCTATGCATTACTACAAAGATCATACTTGAATTTTTTATGATTGCTTACCCCCTATTTGATATTTTATTTTTTCTTATGTTCAATGTTAGGATGCTACGAGTCAGGAATCGTTTACACCAAAGTAAGTTCTTTAACCAAATATTCTGCCCCTTTTTTTAAACCTTATCTCTCTCTTGTACTTAAGTGCTGTTTTTGGTTAGCAACAACAAATGCAACATTTGGTGCATGTAACAAATGCAACATTTGGTGCATGTAACAAATGTTGGTACATTTGTGGTAAACAATAATGCTCAAAGCCAATTCCAAACAAATTTTTAAAAACTATTTAGTTGAAGAAAAAGAGGAAATGCAACATTTGGTTGCAACAAATGTTGCAACAATTTGTGGTTTTTTTGTAACTCCACTTCCATTTTCAACTCGTTGTTTCTAAACAAACAAAGAAAAGGGAGTTTCTTTTTTTTGCCATGAATGTTGCATGCAACTACTTTTTCTAGCAAGCAAACATCTCTTAGTTTCTTCTTACATTTATATCAGATTTATTGACATATAATGTTTCGTATCGGAATTTGACTATGCTAATACAGCAGAGAAGATGAAAGCATGATAAAAGCTAAGTGCCATTATCTTAAAGCCAAAGTCGACGGTATTTTCTACAATCTTCATGATGATGCATTTGTTAAAGTGAGTACCCTTTTCTATTATGTTGATCACATTTTTCTAAAAAAAACAAGGTGCTGGGTGTACAAGGCTTTCTCATTCCAAGGCTTTCATATTACATTGAAAGGTGAAGTTTATACAAGCAATTTGCAAAAGGAAAAAAATTCTAGAAATTACTTGAATTCATGATTACAAAGGAACACCTCCAAATTCATGAATAAATTAAACAATGGAATCATGTTGGAAGAGTAGGGCATTTTTGAAATCCTGCATCCACAGCCAATAGGCTGTCCGATTTCTTTTAATTAATTGTAAAGAATAAATTTAACAACCCAATTAAATATCGTATGATATTAAGACTTTATTATATGTTATGATGTTGCTGCTATAATCTTGGCAATTAAAAGGATATTATATCATATAATAAATGAGCATATTAGCAATTATTTGACCTATTCAATTGTGTTAATGGTATCAGTTAATTATGTCTTGATTATTGGCTATTGGCTAATCATTGTTCTCTCTCTATATGGTATCATCCTCAATCTCTTACTTGAAAGCCATCTCTCTCTCTACACACATATAACAAAATTTTCAACTCCTTATTTTAGTTAGGGCATCCTTTGCTATTCGTGGTTCACTTCGCTCGGCTATTGAGGCGCGCCAGTTATACTGGTAGAGACTAGAGACGGGATAGTATCGCTAATGGGAATGCGTCTAGGTTGGCTGCTAAAATTTGACTATTGTGTGTTTTAAAAAGCGGCCGACTAAGCCCTTAAGCAGTTTAAGGGTATGCACTGCTTCGCCTAAAGCCGCTTATTCGGGCTTTTATAATCATCCTTCTATTAGCTTAAAAGATTATATATTATTCGATATATAAGATTGTATAAACAGCGTACCTTATCACATTCTATCATTTTACATTGTATTTTCTAAGGACCAAGATTAAGGTATATCATGAATAATGCAATGTGAGATTATCAAGGCACATGTTAGACCTAGTTAATGTATTGCTTTAGCTTTCTACTCTTTGACTGTCGCAATCCAACTTGTATTGCCTATCGACTTATTCATTTAGTTAGCATCTCATCTCGTACTTGCTATCAATAACTTTATTTAATATCACATTTGTGAGCGTGACATGAAGACACAATGGTTGTGTTGATGTGTACAAAACAATATTATTTTTTAAAGTTTCTTTTGGTTCCTTCTTTCCTTTTTCTTTTCCCATCTTTCTCATTTTCTTTCTTTTCCTGTGTTTTTTCTTCGAATGGAAAACTCTAAACATAATTTATACTATTTTTGTCATTGTTATTACTATTTTCGCCTATAAAAAAATACACTCATGTTATCAATAAATGAAAAGCACAACAAAATAAACCTTAGAAATCATAACATCTAATGAAGTATTAAACAATCAACCAGAGACATAGCTTTTAGATAGGTATATATGAAGGCTCATGCTAAGCGGCCGCTTAAGCGGTGCTTAGACCATCGGGCTGCTCCATTTTTTATTCCGGCTTTTAAAACATTGGTAATTTTAAGGAAGTGCATGTGCATGCTATCTTGAAGCCAATAACTTCTTACCATATTATATTTATGCATATTACTTTGACATTTATTTTGCAACAAAATAATCCAACAGAGGCCATCTGTAAAAAGACTTTGCTATCTTAACCTCTAATATGAGTATAAACTGATTTTTGCCAAGCTTTCAAACAATAGAGATTGTAAGCAATTCTATTGTAAATTATTTCTCTAAGTACAGGTTAAACATACCACCAAAGAAGTACAAATGAGAGAGATGGATCACACACTAGAATTCCTTGATTGAGCAAATACCTCAAGTTAAGCGCTTTGATCTTTTGATCATTTAAGTGTAAAAAACAGAGTGAAAGAATTTTAAAGTGACAAGCTTAGTGAGAGATTTGATGATAAAATTTGAAGATCTTATTTTCTTTTATACTAGAAATTTGATATCTTTTGTGCCAAAATATTTCAAATATCCATATATAAAAATCTAGCTGTTGTAACTCAAATTTAAATATATATGGAAATATTTGAGCAAAGATAGTAATCATACAAAACAATCTAAAATAAAAACTACAGAAAAAATACATCCAGAATTCACGCGGTCGAGTTGACCGGTCGACTGATTGCTAAAGCAGTCGACCGCTCAAAACAATCGGTCGGCAGTTCAGTCGTCTCTGGATATTTCAAATTAAATTACCGTGAACAAGCGGTCGAGTGATTGGTCTGTCCAAGGTCTTCCGCTCAAGGCAAAATAGCACAATGACAGATTTTAACAAACTTGATTTTCTCCAAAAAATATGGTAAAATATGGAAATATTTTGAGAGTTTATCTGTTTAGGAATTTGAATTAAAAATAATTTCAAATGCGAATTTCCACAAATCTTTCTATCATATCTTTTTACTAACGAAATTATTTGAATTGTCTCAATAAAAAATTCCAATTAGAAAATTAAATTTAAAAATGATACCAACCGTGGATTTAATCAAAAAAATAATGTCATATGACATGTCTCAATAAAAACTTTCATGGAAATAATTTGAAATTAATTTTCCAAACTGTATGAAAAAATAATTCAACAAAATCATATGAGATATATATTAAAAAAAACTTAACAGACATAACAAAATATCTTATAAATAATCTTGTAAAACACATCATTTAAAATTACTTTGTGCGTGAGGACTTTACTTTAGAAAATACTTAGAATAATGCAACAATGTGTTTTGTCATCAAACATAATTATAGAAATCATAAATTTAAAACTCTTTTGTCCCAGAAATAAAGTATCATATTATTTTAGAAGGAAATTTCGCATATTAGGCCCTTAACTTTTATATTTGCAAATTCGAAAGAGTTTTACAAGCCATATCTATTCCCCACCTAAACCTTAACCAAAATTACAAGCATTCAAAATCTTGAGTCTTGAATTCTTCAAGCTTCCTTTTCATTTGATACAAAGTGTTTGTAGAATGTTTAAGTGTGTGGAGTTGCCATCTTTGCCATCTTCTATTGTATACTGTGCATATCTGAAATGTATAAATTTATATTTGTACACAATATAGGGTTAGCTCACAAATATAAATCATTAATAAAACGAGCTAAAAGTATTATCATAATTTGTAATGTGATCACAATTATAGATTTGTTAATCATCAAAACCAATAACAAGTGAAGTTCTTTAGGGTCAACAACAACTATATTACTTCAACACAACGCGATCAATATAGTAATATGAACAATAAGTTGTATTTACGATAAATATGTTCTATAAGCATAAAATAATTGAAACATTAATTGCTGTAAAGCACGAGGTTGATATTATTAGGTCTGATGTGACATGGAATGCAAAACGGGATTGTGGAACGCCTCTTGTCATGGCACGTGGTATGATAAGGGTAGTCTTCTTCGATTTGTTTATACGCAATGGAAAACGCAGCTCTAGAACGTACAATGTGTTTTTGGATCATTTGGATACAAGCATGATATTTTGTGTGTATAAGTGGCCCAAATGTGACTCCTTAGGGTGCATCCTAAGGAGTCACCTATTTTGCACTTCAAGTTTTTAACTTAAATGCGTGTGCCTTCATTAATTACATTGGCATTTAATTATGAGATATGATCTTTTTCGAAGTGCCACGTTGGCGACTCCTGAAGTTGCAACTTAAGCTCCGGAGCATTTTCCCCACACCAATGTGTGAGCGCGCACGGAGAGATTCCTTTTGCTATCTATTTCTTTTCTTGAAAACGAAATAAATAATTTTTGGCATAATTTAACAAAAACCTGAATTGGGAACCATTTTTAATTTAAGTTCTTAAGGGATTAAATCGGAACCATTTTTCTTCCTATCTAGAACGGTAGTGTTTCCAAATTGGGAATGATTGTTTCAATTCACAATATGTCAATGGTTTAGTGATTTATGGTAACATAGATTAGGCCATACAACCAAAACAAAAAGATTTACTGGATGACAAATTGAAACACATCAACCAATATCCGAAATATTAGCTGTTATATGCCCAAAACGGCACAAATGATAATGGTATCCATATTGAGCCGAAAACTACAAAAACAATAAATCTTCTGGTAACGTCGTTCATATGATATTTGAACTGGTGATCCTTGACTACCTTAGTATACTATTATGTTTGGCGATATATATGGCTGATAGTTTTACAAGTGAATTTATCATGAATAATGCGGACTCTAAAGCGAGAAATGTGCAAATTTTATTTTTAATGTTCGTTCATGATGTTTGATGACATTTATAGGCTGGAGAGGGAAAACCTGATTACATTGGTCGGGTTGTGGAATTTTTCGAGGCAAGTGACCGTCAATTGTATTTCACAGCACAATGGTTTTTTCGAGCAGAAGATACCGTATGTGTTGCCCACTCATGTTCTTGAGATTTTACTTTTATTGTTGACACATTATGGTTTGCCGCTTTGATTCATAACTGTTGCATTTATGGTCATCCACTAATTACCATCTCTTATTTCTTGTCCTTTTAGTTTATAAAAGATCATGCAAGTCATCATGATCCTAGAAGAGTATTCTTATCAGAAGAAAGAAATGATAATGCTTTGAATTGCATTGTACAAAAACTTCGAATTATTCGCGTCTCTCCAGAGGTAGGTTTTGAAACCTTACTCTACCATTAACATACTACCGAGTTTTAAGTTTCAACCATTAAAGTAATGTAGATATTATATATATGTTTTTTTGTTGAAATTATGGCGTGTGTAGATTGGTTTGGCCATCAAAGAGGAAATTCCAGATTGTGATCTCTACTATGACATGTCCTACTCTGTTGCTTATTCTTCTTTTGCTACCCTATCTTCTGGTAATGATTTCTCTATTTCATTCACACCTGCTGTATTTATTTCTTTGTTGCACTTGCGTCATGAATATGCCAATTTTTATTTACTATGCTTGCTGTAACATTTTTAGATGTGGATATTATTGAGACGTCAACAACCACAACTTCATGCGGTTCTCCCAATGCTGTCAAAGACACGTTAGCTTCCATTGCTTGCTATGAAGGATCCGATCTTGATTCCGAGGCATCAAAATTTCAACAAAACCAAGAGCTATCCTTACTTGACTTATATTCTGGTTGCGGAGCTATGTCAACGGGCTTATGTCTTGGGGCAAATCTTTCCAATGTTAATCTTAAGACAGTTAGTTTTATCTCGTGCATCCATTTTAACTATAAGTTCTATATGTTTTGTTAATGTGTTTCTTTACACCATGTTATTTAATGCAGCGTTGGGCTGTAGATATGAATTCTTATGCATGTCAAAGCCTAAAATTCAATCATCCTGAAGCTGAGGTATCTAAAACTTGTTCTACTTTATTTGTTAATACAAGGTTAAGAATGCAATACTCTTAGTAGGTTTTTTTTACTACATATGTTATGGCTAATATGTTGGGTCCCCTCCCTTGATATATGTTATTATGTTTCATAATTTGTCTTAATTAATTCCATCAATTTACTAACTACTATTAAAAACTTTTGTTCTTTTGTATGTTGACACATGTTCAGGTAAGGAATGAGAAAGCTGAGGATTTCTTAGCTCTTTTGCACGAGTGGGAGATGTTGCTGCATAAATATGGTCTAGGTAATGAACATTTGGATGGTGATGATGATGACAATGAAGACAATGATGAAGGGCTAGAGAATTTGTCACCTGGAGAATTTGAAGTAGGCAGGATTGTTGGAATATGCTACGGTGAAACTGAAAATCTTCATAAAAAGGGACTCAAGTACAAGGTAAGAAAATTTATAAAGTCAATCCTTTGATTTAGTGAATTGTTATAAATTTTCGTATTGTGCGATTAGGTTCGTTGGAAAGGTTATGGACCAAGTGAAGATACCTGGGAACCCGCTGACGGTCTTAGGTAAGTTCTTTTGCATATGTTTCTAGGAGAAATAGTATAATTGCAATTAAGCGCTTATTAAATTTGTTAAGCAGCAATTGTCAGGATCGGATCAGAGAGTTTGTAAGAAGTGGATACAGAAAGAACATTTTGCCTTTACCTGTAGGTTCATCTGTGATTTTACATGTTTAACAAGGATTTTCACTTTCTTTTGCCTTTTGAATCCTGTTGATTTTTTAATTATTATTTTGAATTACTAGGAAAAAGTAGATGTAATATGTGGTGGCCCTCCATGCCAAGGAATTAGTGGATTTAACCGTTTTCGAGAGAAGGAAGACCCCTTTAAAGACGATAAAAACAAGCAGATGAAAGTATTTATGAAGATTGTTCAATTTTTGAAACCGAAATTTGTATTAATGGAGAATGTAGTTGATATACTCAAGTTTTCGAACGGACATTTGGGAAGATATGCCCTTAGCCGACTTGTTGCTATGAAATACCAAGCAAGGTTAGGAATCTTGGCTGCAGGAAATTACGGTCTTCCTCAGTATAGAATGAGGGTTTTTCTATGGGGAGCTATACCGACCCAGGTTGGTTTGTTTTTCTGTTAGGTTTTCCCTAGCTATCATACTATCATATTTTTACTTCCACTTCCATATTTTATTTGTATTTTTTGGTGTTGTAGAATTTGCCCCGGTTTCCTTTACCGACGCATAATGTTGTTAACCGCGGCGCCCCTCCTGTTGAATTTGAGGTGTGATTGCTATAATTTTCTCGAATGCATTCTCTTATTTCAAACTTATAATGTTTTTAGGGAGATGAAATCATGATCTAATATGATGGGAATTATCTAACTATAATTTGCAACTAAATCAAATAACAAGGCATATATCTAAATGTCGTTCGCCTCAAACAAATACTATGCGGAATTCAGATGCAAAACCATTTTTTTAGACCTAACGTTTGGCCGCAAATAGGATGTGCCACCTGCATGTTTCTTCATTTTCAAAAGGAAAGGGCAATTGTATATTATTTTTTTCTTGTCATAAACTAATTTATTAAATATAAAAGTAGTTCCACCTTTTTAGGGCTGCTTGAGTTGTTCATCAGTTATCAAGGAAACTTATGGAAACAGTATCTTTTTCAATATTACGGAGAAATGGGTCTAACTCCCTAGGTTCAAAAAGCAACATTTTAAAGTTCCTCCCCAAAAAAAAACTTGTGAAAAACTCCCTATCCAAAAAAAAGTAACATGCTTAAGTCCCTCACGTGCTTACATTTTCTAATATCTCTACATTACCCTTTTAAACTATTATATTAAGAGAAATGGAAGTTACTATATATACTTGGTAAGTATTATATATACATGGTAAGTTACTACTACATATAACTGCATCGCTACTACATTTTAAAATACTTGTGATTTACATAACTAATTTTGAGAAAAAACCAACACTCCAAAATAACTATAGAGAAGAATTATTATAATACTTAAAATATTTTCGAGTGTTAGTATTTTTCCAAAATTAATTGTATAATTCGTAAGTACTTTAAATGCAGTAATTGTACAAAGTACTTATTCAGATATATGTAGAACTTATAGCGTATATGTAGTACTTATATGTGTAGTATTTATTCATATATATGTAGTACTTATAGGGTATATGTAGTATCTTTGTAGTTGGATGTAGTATAGGGATATTGCAAAATGTTAAGTGGCTGAAATACTTAAAAAGACTTAAACATGTTGCATTTTTGAGAGAGTTTTCCATAAGATTTTTTGGTTAGGGACTAAAAAGTATTGCTTTTTGAGCCTAGGGAGTTAGACCCATTATCCCAAATAAAAATAATATCATCCAATAATAGTTATATTAAATTAGGCACTGTCCATGCATATACATATCTATTATTAGAAATATACAACTCGTAACTAAAAAAATTCGAATAAAGTATATTTGAACTATTTATGAAACTAAAATAGAAACTTTTATCCGAATAAAAAAAAACTCAATTAACATAAATATAAGGTAAACTGACCTATAATAAATACTCGACTGAACTCAGTCCTGATCTCCACCATCTCTTGTACGCCTTTTCCTTACACCATGATAAGGTGGGTAATTATTTGTTAGTCGTAGATTTTTCTTGTAATATAGTTCTCCCATTAAAAATATATTTTTCCCAGACAAATGTTGCGGCTTTCGATGGGAGCTTGCAAAAAAATCTTGAGAAGGCATTGTTTCTTGCTGATGCCATCTCTGATCTCCCTCCGGTAAATATATACTTTCATCATCATCTTCTTCTTCCGCCTCCTCTTCCTCTTCCTCATCCTCTTCGTCTTCTTCTTTAATTTTCTAGCATCACTGGATTTGTACTAAAAGTTATAATTATGGTTGATTTTTAGGTTGAAAATAATGAACTGAGAGATGAGATGCCTTATGAGGAGTCTTCTAAAACAGATTTTCAGCATTACATTCGGTTAGCACGAGATGGTAAGATGATATACTAGTTCAATGTAAATCATAGTTCTTTTTCTAAAAAGAAGATAATAAATAACATGGTAGCGACAAGCAAATGCTTTTATCTTTTTTCACTTGCATTATCATACTCTTCCTCTCAGAAATCATTAATTTTATCTTGTATCCTGAGAGACAATTTGCTGGGTAAAAGAAAAATAAAGCTGCCATATTTGGTTCAAGAGCTCCAACTATTTGTCTGAAAATGAACCGCTTTAGATCCAAGTCAATCTGTACTAGCCAGAGGCATGAGCTCATCATTATTAACTGTAAACAAGCCTCAATTTTCTGTGCTTTATCTGTCTAAATCTTCTAACCAATATTTTTTTTTCACTGCTGCTGTAAAGTATGCAGTACCGGATGCGTTTGTGGTTTTACTATTGCAATCCATCGACTTTGCTATTGCCCTGCTTTTCTTGTTCTATTTTAAACGTTTGTCACATATTTAGTTCATGTTCTAATCTCACATTTTCGTATCCTTCTATTTCATAAATTAGTTATTTGTTTTCTGTAAATTGCAGCAATGATGCATTCTTTATCCACAATAGAGAATCCTCTGCAAAATGATGTGCTCTTTGATCACAGACCTCTTCAATTAAATGATGACGATTATCAACGTGTCTGTAGAATACCTAAAAAGAAGGTGAGCTATCATTCTTGTTTTATAGTACACGAAACTTAATTATATTTGTATACCATGCAGTTATCATTATTGAAACAACCTGCTCAATATTTTCCCTTCACTTTTTGTAATAGGGTGCAAATTTCAGAGATTTACCTGGGTTGATAGTTGGTACAGATAATGTAGTGAGATGGGATCCAAATGTTGCGAGAGAGCTTTTACCTTCTGGGAAACAATTGGTAACATCTAACTTAACTTGCTTCGAATAACTTGCTTCGAAGCTTATGATTGGTACTTTGTTTTGTAGATGCATTTTAAATATTGTTTCTTTTAATTCAGGTGCCTGACTATGCAATGAGCTTTATTAAGGGAAAATCCCCGAAGTAAGTTTTATTGACTTTTGCCACCTTGCTTATTGTGCACTCTGACCTTTTTGATTTAACGTTACCAAAGGCCTTTTGGACGTCTTTGGTGGGATGAAACTGTTCCGACTGTGGTAACAAGGGCAGAGCCTCACAATCAGGTTCTTTTTGGGTCCTCATATCAGGTTGCTTTTCCGCCCATAAAACAAGTATTTGTCATTTTTTTTGACACTTCTAAATATGTTTTAGGTAATTATTCATCCTGAACAAGACCGTGTGCTAACTATTCGGGAAAATGCAAGACTACAAGGTTTTCCTGACCACTACAAGCTGTTTGGACCCATCAAAGAGCGGTAACTTCTCTTAATTTATGAAATTATATTGCTCCATTTCTTTGATTGCTTATACGATATTGGCCTCAGTGATTGTGAATTTTTTAGCTAAAGTTTGTATAATAGTTACCCGCACCTTGCTTCAGCTTTGGCAGAGTTTATCTTGCATACACATATTTTCTACTTAACATTTTTTGACCGAGAAATGTTTTACTGCCAGATTGAAACCTTGGAATATCCAAGCTGGCACTCGTCGTCTAAGTTTATTTGATAGTGAACCATCTTACCAAAAAGTTTAACCAAAATTGTTCGGAATTGGGTCTTATTATACTATTGATGCAACATGGTATGAATCACATGTTGTTGAGATACGTAGATAACATTGTCCCATATTGGAAAAACTTTGAGAGGTACTTAAGCATAAGATGTAAGATTGGACAAATCTCTATAAGGCTTGAGTCTTATTGGATGGAACCCGTTTATGCCGAAAGCTCGTGAGTGCCCGCATATAAGTATATAGACAATTGTTTCACCCCCTCATTAGTGAAAATTAAAATTAATATGGTATCGGAGCGAGGTTGATCATTCATGGATTTGAGTACATTACAACACCTCTGAGAGAGAGCCCGAGTGTTCATTCATATAAATAAATAATATAACTGGTCCCCCGTGTCTATATATTAAAAATTAATAGCTGTAACAATTTTTCTTTTCCAATAATCAAGTTCTTACTGTCTTTTGAGGTCTATTCTAAAGTTGGCCAACCAGTCAATTGAAGGCAAAAGAATGGAATCATGCGGAAATTTTATTGCCAAAGTTAATTCCATTTAAATAAAAAATCTTTGCTTTTTCTATCGACTATGATATGTGTTTGGCTTGCACGTCCTCACATGTCACTTGATATGTTGTCGTTGAGCGGTGTTGAAGACTGGTTGACTTTATGCATTGCATTTTGTTGATTATATTGGTTGTTATCAGTTTGCATTTACAATTGTGACTTCCTAGTTTTGATTTTACATTGCTTTTGCTTATTTTATGAATATCCTTTTTTCTTGTACTCTGAAATATTATATCAGGTCCAAGTAGTAGTGGTAGTACAGTATTTTGCCGATGGTAAAACTTGTATGGCTTTGAATCCATCTCTTAAGAATTATTTGGCACTGGTATCAACATTTTTTTCCATTTCAATGATCATTTAACAAAACAGAGAATGACACTCTTTTTTCTTCTTTTTCTCTGTAGCCTAAATGGCAAATTTCTTGTCCCTTGTGATAGTGATCTAAATTTTCTGTCTATTTCTCATATTGCCCATGCCACATAAAATTAAAGCGTCACAGATGATCCATACATGGATGATTTAATTTTGTAATGCTTTTTTCACATTTCACAGATATATTCAAGTAGGCAACGCTGTGGCAGTCCCAGTGTCACGAGCACTCGGATTTGGATTAGGGCAAGCTGTTCTTGGAAAGGGCGATAATGAGCCTGCTTTTGCTTTGCCTCAAAATTTCCCTATCAACATGTAGCCCCGCCTTTTATCTGGTAAGTCGATTGTTTTTGTTATATGAGTTTATAGTTGTAGTTTACACTGCTTATATCATTGGTGGCAAAATTGTTCAGAGTATGCTTGTTCAGAGTATGCATTCCTCTGCTGAGGTCAGCTTCAATTGGCTTAGAAAAAATTTTGTTTAGAAATAGTAAGTGGCACTTTTTTTTGTCACTATAAATTGACTATAATCTAGGGGACATTCATACTCGTGAAAAATGGTTTACCAACATTTTAAATAAATATGATTTTGTTGGTGGTTGTCGGTGTTAAGATTTTTGTTTTTACTTTTTGGGTGCAGCATAAGAGACCTTAACTATTGCCCTAGATATGTCATCCATCACCTTGTTTAAAATGTGAAACAAAATTTTCAATTGTATTATTCTGATGGACAAATATTTTTTCATAGCTTAGATCATGATCATAGTTATCTTGGCGGTGAACTTTTTCAGATGTAATTTCGGTGATCGTCCTTGGTAGCGGCTGAATGGTGGTGGCAAAGGCCATACATTGTATCAATTTATTGCTATCGTCGTTTACTTTGTAAATCATGTGAATGGATTTAGGGATGCCCAATGCTTTTGGGCATACTGTTGTTTATTTGCTACTCAAAATTATTTTTATCTGTAATTCTTTTCGGCCAAAAATTTGACGTTATTTGATCAATTTTTGACTTGAAGCTAACCCTCATGTTTGACACATATCTGGACTATGATACCGTATGCAAAAATCTGGTTACCAATAAAGCTTAAATGATCATGTAACATCTTTCACGGTGTATTTTTCATATGCTAAAAGCTATGGATGATGCCCATTAATCTTTACAATGAAGTGAAAATATTGATTGCTTGATACAATACAACTCATGGCTGCTTGATCAAATCTAGAAGCGCCTGAATGAATTAAGAGTGGATAAATGACAGTTTAATCCCCAATGTCTAACCAATTTAGCTCTTATATACCTAAAGCTTAAAATGTGGCAATTTTAATACTTAAAAGTTATTTTTTTTTTGGATTTTACAATGTATATTGTGGGTTCTTGTTTAAATTTCCAAAAGCAAGTATAAGTAACAATTAAATAAGGGTAAATTGCAGGGTCTTAAAACCTGTATTTAGGAACCTCAAATATATTATATTTCCTAATGCTCTTCATTTTAAATATTTACTGTTAATGTCCAAGAATGTTATGTATTGTTAGTAAAAGATTTATTTTTAAATACTCCCAAAATGCTCTTCATTTAATTTTTTTTGTAATATTAAAGCTATGAAAAAGAGTTTTGTTAAAAGCAAATATTTAAATAGAGAGCTTTTTGGGAATATGTAATTTTTCCAGAGGGGTAGGGGAGTGCAGGTTTTAAGTAGTGAGTATTATTTCTTGCTTTCATGATAAAAATTAGTGGTGTTTCCCGCAATTTAGCAAATAAATAGGTATATGAAATCGAATTAGAAGCATATATAATGATACGTACACATTTCTAGGTATTGGATACTTGGTAAAATGCACAGAGGTCAAATTTTCGGGGTTAAAGCCGTATTTAAACAGTAGGTATTTAAGTGTTATATTAGTGAAACATTAGATGTTAAACTGCCATATAACCATGATGAACAAATACATAACCGTCAATTTTCTGAACGTCATGTATAAAGCAAGAGTAGAATTTCATGTGGAATGTGCAATCAAAATCAAAATCTGTAAATATATCTTGTCAAAGATCTACAACAGGTATCGATAAAGGTCATTGAAACATTCAGACCTTATTCTATAACAATGGTAAATTAAAAGAGGCACCTGAAATGCTTCAGTGTACAACTCATTTGATAAGCAATAAAGAATGTGTCTTCATATGAAGATGTCAAAGATTTATTCTTCTAGTTGTAACGCTTTGGCTATAATGAATTGATTCTCATGTTGTCGATCAAATCTAAAGTTTCCTTGTCAATCTCCTGAGCCACCTCGTTGGGCTTAAAGAAGCTCGGTTGGTTTGTGGAGGCAAGAAGCCTACCCCACATTCGATCGGTTACCTTGACAACATTTGTAGCCTCTGTCACCCTCTGAAATTTTTTTAAAATAGAAAATCTGTCATTCTTGTTTTAAAAATCACACTAAGAACAAGTTTCAAAGAACTTAATCAGACATTTTGATCAATTTCAAGGTTGTCATGTGCCAATAAACTAGCTGAGAGGTTGTTAGTGCTAAATGAGATTGCATCAAGGGAGTTATACACAATCAACCCTTTCTAATAAAGAACAGTGTTTCTCGCAGAAAAAAAATAGTTCTCAGACATTGCAGCGACGAATGCACAGGCAAGCTTAAAATTATTTGATATATATCAGAAAGAGTACTCACAGAAATTGGGATGTACGCATGCTTGCCATTAACGGGCCCAACTGTGAAGCCTGTGTAACCTGCCATAGCTCCATGGACCGCACTTTGTGCAAGAAGTGTACAATAGACGTTATCGGATGCATTACTTGGAATGGCACGAATCATGTACGTAGGGTCTGCAATGCATTTAAAAAATTTAAAAATAGTATTTCACTTGCCGAATTTATTTTCAGCTGGAACCTTTAGCAACAGTAACGTGTCAAATTCATTTTCATTTCTCTCTTTTGAAGACTAAATGAAATCTATGCATATTTGTGCCATTTTCAAACTATAACTTATAGCTTACGAACAAATCATATACATGCATAGACAAAAGCACTTTTTAAAAACCAAGCACCGCAGCATATCAGGAATGAACACTCTCTAAACTGTAGTTTTATGCAGGGGTTTCAAATTTAATCTAATTATGATAACGATGATTCATGATAGAAATAGGGGCTAGAAATACCTATATACTTCAGATATACTGGTAATTTCTCATCCCTCGTGAAATGATCCTACAAAATAAGATTATGAACCTTCATTAGAACAATATCTGGTCCCAAAGGGGCTTTTAACGAACTCATTGCAGGTAAAAATAGTTTAGTCTACAAATAAATTAACAAAGAAGAGATGTAGAGGAGGCTGAAATTAATTAACTTTACTTGAATTTTAGAAAAATATAATTTATATCTTGCCAAATTTAAGTACAAAGCTCAACCAGGATTCCCACCTAATAATGATAATTGTCAATATGTAATCTAGGATATTTTATTTCGAAACAAAAGATACTAGATTTAAAAAGTTTAACAATTTTATGCTACTTCAGTTAACACTTTGGCACCAACAAGATATATTGGCACAGAACAATTGCTTATAAGACAAATATAAAAGTACACCCAAACAACAAATAGAATATAAATTTCTAACACAGCAATGCATAAACAAAAAGGTTGGTAACCAAATCACAATTACCTTGATCTTTTGAGACAGCCATAACCCAACATCCAGCAAAAGGCGATTTCCTGATTCATCTTTATCGTTGATAACACCAACATTTCGAGCAACATGGTCCTGTCCTGCTCCTTCAGCTAACACAATAACCACATGGCCATTTTCTTTAAGCCGCTGTTCAACAAACTTGTAAAGACCACCATGACCTTCTAGGTAAAACGGGGACTCAGGAATCAAGCAACAATCCTGTCACATTATCATTTAGAATTCTTCGAAGTAAAATGATGCAAGTAGTTTGTTGGGGTCAAAATATACACCCCATTGACCAAAAGTTAAAGTTAAACTGCGAACAAGCGGGCCTAAGCCCAGACCCAAGCAAAAGGGCCCAAACCCAGACCAAATGGGCCCATGCCCAAGTCGAACCCAAACATGAAATGGCTAGCTTCCCCCATGCCAAGAAAATTATGAAATAAACAATTTTTATATACTTTTTATGAATAAATGTAAAGAAAATGAACATAAAGCCAAATTTATGTAAAACCCATGGCTCATGTGCAAAAATAAATGAGCACATGGGCATGGGATGGGCAAAATACCATTTTGTAAGGCCCCAAGGGGGCTATATGTAAAAGTGTGTAGCCTAGAAAAGTCAAATATAATGAGAAATCAATACAAACTTTCATTCTCTACATCTTTCTAGGGTTTCGTGCCTCCTCCTTCCTCAAAATTTTAAACGTTCTCTTTTTTTGAATTAAATTAAGAGTTTAATGCTTCTTTTCCCAAAAATAAATAGTTTTTTTTATCATAAAACCCTTAAAGGTGAGTTCAAATCTCCCATCAAATCTCTAAAAGGGAAGATTTTTAAATCTCACATCTTTTCTCCTACATCCAACAAAAAGAGAGGAAGGAGACCCATCTCCAAAAATCCTACTTTAGAAGGATCCAAGGCTCAAGAGAGGGATTCAAGGCTCAAGGAGAAGAAAGGGCCCTATTTCATCACCTCCGAAAATCTTTTCTTTAGGAGTTTAACTCTTTCGAATTCCGAAAAATAATAAAAAAAAAATCCTTCTTTTTCTAAAAGTTTAACTCTAAAGTCTCTCGGAAGTTCAACTCTCAGTTTATGGACTAAGCCCCCTTTTCCGCTGGTGCTTCCGGCGGGCACGTGGTACGCTGGCACAAGCGGCTGCGTGCCGGACACGTGGTCCGCTGGCATGTCGTCTCACGCGTTCTTAGGACGCTCATCGCCCCTCTTTTTCCCACACGTCCCACACTCTGAACGGGGCTGCTAGCCCTCTTGACCCTAAGCCTGTTATCCGGGTAGCGGGACCCCCATAAACTCCACGAGGCCACCGATACGTCCAAAACACCTTCAAAACAAAACACACGCATACTGCACATTGAGTTCGCATGACCAGGTTTACACGTCAATCGGAGGTTCCCTCACACCCAAGATGAGGGGTAATTAATGGCAGTTTAGTCCGCGGTCGGATATTTAGATCCCAACAATCAATAAACTCCAGCCTATCCCAGTCAGGGGGAATCTGTACACGTCTGACAAGCGAGCGCATTCCTATCTCAATAGGGTGACGAAAAACACTCTACAAATTCTGGCATACCAGGTAGGACTTTTTCTCTCCTCCCAAATTTCATGTTAAACATTCATGCGAACTCAATTAACATATATGTCGATTGCCTATACTGAAATCATGCTTCATTGTGCAGGTTAACGGTTTTCAATTGCAATCTCGAACTCAACAATCATGTCTCCTAAGACGAACTTCATTTCTGACGCAACTACGATCACGTACTTGGTCAAGATAAATTCTTACGTGATTCTTCCCGCAAGTTTCAGCCGGCAAAGGGAGGAACCGTCCCGTCAATTTGGTTCCGCTATCATCTACCCTGCCGGAAGCGCTCATCTGGCGGAAATCCCGGCATACCATGCGGCCAAACCGGTCTCAAAGGGAAAGGGACCGAATGTTGTGATCGCCATGGCACCACAACCCAAACGTAAATCGGTGTTCGAACGACTCCCTGGCGCTCCAGCTGGGGGAAAAACTACTGAAACAAAGGAAATCATTAAGTGTCGCGGGCAAGCTAAGACGATACCTCATACAAGTGCATAGTGAAACGTATATCCAAGGCGTTCTATTACTCGGTTTACGGCGGCTCCCCGAAGAGCAAAGGCCCGATATAGGGCCAACAAAAGGGACATAGCTCCGACCAAGTTAAATTTTGTGAAATTCCAAAACCAGGCCTGCTCCGCGACCACAGCTGTGTCAGCCGTGAAAATCCGCAATTCTTTCGAACCCTTAATGCGGGTCCAGAAGAAATCAATGTCTGCCAAGATCAAGAGGACTGCAATTCAAAATGTGCTACAAAGGGATGTGTCCAAGTCCCAGCACAAAAGGTGTGACACCCTCTCTTCAAAAGTCTACTAAGCATTTCGTGTCGCGTGAAGGCAGCGGAGCAAAGCCAGAAAAGAAGTGTCGGCGCCACTTAATAACCCGGTCAAGCCAACCGTCTTTAGTCGATTGTCCTTTCCCGAAACAGAAGGATCACGGCAGCGGTCCGTGAAATCAGCTGCCGGAGGTGAAAAGATGGCCGGATGTGTTATCTACACGGTCTACATGGCGGACACGCGTCCCAGTGACAACCTTCGCAGCAAAAGTCAGGATGGGGCCACCACATCCCAAGTCCAATCTGGCTTGAATGCGACAGCCATTTTCCAAGATCAGCATCCTCCGCAGGATAATGAAGACCTCCTCGATGAGGCCGATAAGCAAATGGACCTCTCTGTCCATGAGGAATCATGCTCAAACAGCGAAAGGCCGACTTTACGTCCCAGGACCGCAGAACAAGAGCTCCTCCAAGAGCTCCGAAAACAGCTTATAGGACAAGGAGATGGGCAAAATTTACTCCAAAATTGACGACTTGACGAATGGCGTGATGCAACTCATGGCTCAGGTTGCTCGGGCGCTCTCCAATCAAGCGCAAGTCTCTACTCATGAGCCGTGTGACGACGATCCGAAGCAGCCAATACTTATCCCTTTAGGTCTAAGTATGGGAGAGCCACATGAAAGCCGGCTGCATTCCGCTTCTGGGGACGCCTTGACCCCAGATCGTACCGTTCCGTTAACACAAGAGTGGATAATGGATTTGGTTACCAACAAAGTCGAAACATTGGTAGCCCAAACCGAAACACCAAAAGATGTCAGCAGTGGTGGGAGACCATATTCTGCTCGGTATGATCAGGTAGAGTTTCCTAATAGCTATGTCATCCCCAAATTCGGAAGATTCGATAGGACGGGAAATGTGAATCAACATATCGCCCACTTTAAAGTTTCATGCGGGAATACTGGAAGTAATGATGCGCTTCTCTTCAGTCAGTTCGTTAATAGCTTAACCGATATCGCTTTCGACTGATACACGAGCATACCGGATGGCTCCGTTACTACTTTCGCCCAAATAGAATCTCTATTTCGGCAAAGGTTCACGAGTGTTAGCAATAAGAGAACCATTGCCGACCTCGTAAGGACCAAGCCAAAGAACGATAGCAACACGGATTTTATAACCCGATGGCGTAATCTCTCCGTCAAATGTGAGCTACTGTTGGAACAAAACCAATCCACCAATCTCCTCATTGGAAATCTCGGCACCTGGATGAATCCTTTTCTATGCATCGCGGGTCTCAAGGCATTCCAAAAGTTGACCAAGAAAGTTCAAATGTTGGAGCACTCAAAACATGAATCTACCTCGGATTCCCAAAATAACAATAAATCCTGGAGACACCGAAAGGACGACAATCGCAAAGGCGGAAATTACGACGATACTGAATCTTTTTAACATTTCGACTGACCGAAATAGGCGGGGAACAAACGGGCCCAATGTCAACCAACCTCGGAAGCCAGTGTAGGGAAGGAAAGGGAAGGAGAATCGTCCTTGAAAGAGAATCTGGATAAGGTATATTCCTTCAGAAGGAATAAAGTTCACAAGATATTCAAGTATGCCCTAAGAAACTGTATACAATTACCAGAATAAAAAAAGACGGCAAAAAACGAATATGACTGGGTTATAGGTCATGTCATTGCGGACTGTTTTGTCTTTAAAGATTGGGTCGAAAAACAATACAAAGCAGGAGAGATAGAACTGTTTAAAGGAGTGTTTGCAAACAATCAAGTTGCCACCGCCAATTTCATATAAACAGAGACCGAAGCCATTTGGGAACCTGCTACTTAGTCGCCTACCCTTCTCTGAAAGGAGCGGGCAAAGGCAATAAGCCAAAAGCCTAACAAGCAATATTGCTAATGAAGAAGCAGTAGACGGATACACAACCCATACGATCTACATGGTGGAGCCTAAAAGAATAAGTCCTCCTACGCCTCATAGCCATGACGATGACGTGGTTGTTGCTACCCAACACCGGCTTGGTCTAAATGATGAAGAGCCCGCTCATGCCATTAAGCCAAAGGAGCTCGTGGTTCCTACAGAATCGAGCTCGGGCAGTAAGGATAACCCGGTTATCATACGCGGAACAATAGAACAAGCATTATTCCAATGGCTTTAAAAGCAGCTTCAGGCCAGGGGCGAGTTGTTGGCCAAGGTCCGTTCCGGAGTCGAAGAGCTGGCAAATGTCGTGGCAGGTCTCACGACCAAAGTCATCCAATTGCAATTACAATAAAATCAAATTTAGTTCATGAATCAGGGATTGATATCCTGAAACAGCCAACCAATACTCCCTCCAGCCCAAGAGCGGAACACCTTTGCGAAAAACAGCCGCGGTCAGCCTCCCGTCCCTCCGATACGTATACTGACAAGAGTAAGCGGACAACAAGCGAACCAAAGACCGATCGGCCTCGAAGGACAATATCGGGAAAGGCACTGACTCTAATGGAAAGGGGGAAGAAAGTCTACTTCAGGAGGGACGAAGTCCGCAAAATATTCGTGGATGCCTTGAACGGTCTGCAACTTTCTATTCCAAAAAGGCCACATGAAATAAATATGACCGACAATCCCATATACCGCTCATATCATAGGATGGTGAGTCATACCATAGAAAACTGTTATGTTTTCAAAGATTGGGTGGAGAACCAATACAAGGTTGGGAAACTTTATCGTCCTCGGATGTACTGGCAACCACCAAGTTATGGTCATCAGCTCCGCCAAGATCAAAATTCGAGAAGCTTGGATAAGCAAACACCTACGACCACTACATCGTTAAACTGGGAGTTGTAAAAAAAAAGGAAATGTATAAACAAATAAACGAAAAACCGAAATGATGGGGCAACTTGCAACAAAAATCAGCGAGTAAACAAATGAAAATAAAACCGAAATGACGGAGCAACCGTGAATAAATAGCCGAAATAATAGAGCAATCGCGACCTTCGCGATAAGAAAAGCTAAAATGAATTAGCAATCACGGTAAAAAAAATCCCCAACGGCGAATGATGAGTTGCTCCTGATACAATTCCAGTGTTAGTGATGCAAACACCAACAAAATTTCAAATTCCTAAATATCTCAACGGCGAATGATGAGTCGCTCCTGGTATCATTCCAATGTTAGCGATGCAGACGCCAACAAAATTCCAAATCTCCCAAATTCTTCCAACCCTACGATTGGTCCCCAAACGGACTACCGTTTACAATCCACGGGCATAATACTCCCCATCCCAACCAAGTTCCATTATACTGCCCTACGGGTCCGACGCTTTGTGCACACCGTATACAATCCATGGGGAATAAACGAGCTAAATCACAGCCATGTCTCACCACAATCACCAGCCCTGCGGCCGGTCTCCGGAATCAAGCTCCATTTGAAAAGGCCCACGCATGTGTCCTCACGATACATGAGGAGAACAGAGCTTACAAGATCCTCTCGACTCGTAAGAATACACCCTCGTGGGATCCTTATGACTCATAAGGGAAAAACACACTTGGGGTCCTTACAACTCCCAAGGAGAAAATGCACCCCTCGACTTGTAGAGAGAAAATGCTTTTATGAAACCCTTACAGTTCAAAAAGTTGAGAAGCCTTAAAAGACAGGGACCTAAACCTGTCAACTAAGTCATCGCTATCCAACGGGCAAAGACAAATGATGATTCGCTCCTGATACCACATTCCAGTATAGCGATGCCGATACCAAACTAAAACCAAAATCCCCCACCAAATCCTCCGGTGGCAAATGTGATTCGCTCCTGGTATCATATTCCAGTGTAGCGATGTTGATGCCAAACCAAAACCAAAACCCCCAAATCCTCTCATGGCAAGTGATGATTCGCTTATGGTACCATATTCCAGTATAGCGATGCTGATGTCAAACCAAAATCCAAGTCAAATCAACCAGTCAATTAATGTCTACCTTAGTATCGGAACTATGCTTCGTTCAGAATGTTTACCTTTGCGTCGGAACCATATTTCGTCTCAGAATATATGCTACCTCTGGAATTATGTTCCACACCTCGGAATTAAGCTCTTCCCAAAAGAAAAGTCAAACAGACACTCCGTCTCGGGGAAACGTCAGGCAATAACACTATGTCTCGGAGAAACGTCAAACACTCCGCCTCGGGATACGTCATATGCCGACACTCCGTCTCGGGAAAACGTCAAACGGACGCTCCGTCTCGGGATACATCATACGCTGACATTCCGTCTTGAAGAAACGTCTAACAGACACTCCGTGCCGAGGATACATTAAACGGCAGACACTCCGTCTCGGAGATACGTCAAGTATTGACCGTCCATGTCGTAAAAAAGACAGTGCCAGCCTCCTAAAAGCGGAACCGAATCAAGTCAACCTCCACGCGAAAGAAAATCCATCAATTTCATGCACACGGCCCATATACGCAATGTGCATTTATTGATGGGGGCACGTTGTTGGGTTAAAATCTATACCCCATTGACCAAAAGTCAAAATCAAAATCAAACCGCGAACAAGTGAGCCCAAGTCCAACCCAAGCAAATGGGCCCAAACCCAGACCAAGTGGGCCTATGCCCAAGTTGAAATCAAACATGAAGGGGCCGGCCTCCCCCATGCCAAGAAGAAATTATGTAATAAACAATTTTAATGTAATTTTTATGAATAAATGTACAGAAAATGGGCATAAAACCAAATTTATGTAAAGCCCATGACTCATGTGCAAAAAGAAATAAGCACATGGATATGGGATGGACAAAATGCCATTTTGTAAGGCCCCAAGGTTTATATGTAAAAGTGTGTAGCCTATAAAAGACAAACATGATAAGAAGTCAATAACAACTTTCATTCTCTTCATCTTTCTAGGGTTCTGTGACTCCTCTTTCCTCATGGTTTTAAACTTTCTTCTCTTTTTTGAATTAAATCAAGAGTTTAACCTCTTTTTTTTCCCAAAAAGAAATAGTTTTTCACCATAAAACCCTTGAAGGAGCGTTCAAATCTCCCATCAAATCTCTAAAGGAGAGATTTTTAAATTTCACCGCACTTTTTCTCCAAGATCCAACAAAAAGAACAGAGAAACGAGACCCATCTCCAAATACCCCACTTTGGAAGGATCCAAGGCTCAAAGGAGAAGAAATGGGTCCCCTTTTATCATATCCGAAAATCTTTTCTTTAGGAGTTTCACTCCGAATTCCGAAAAAAATCCTTTTTCTAAGATTTTACTTCAAAGTCTCTCGGTAGTTCAACTCTCAGTCCAGGGGATACGCCCTTTTTTCGCTGGTGCGGCCGCGTGGCGCGCACGTGGTCCGCTGGCGCCCAGCGGCAGCTGGGCACACGTACCGTCTCAATGTCCTTAGGACACTCCTCACCTTTCTTTTTCCCACACGTTCTTAGGACGCTCCTCACCCCCATAAACTTTGCGAGGCCCCCGATACGTTCAAAACACCTTCAAAACACAACACACACATACTACACATTGAATTCGCATGACCAGTTTTACCCGTAAATCGGAGCTTCCCTCGCTCCCAAGACGATGGGTAATTAACGACAGCTTAGTTCACGGCAGCCGGAGATTTGGATTCACACAATCAATAAACCCCAGCTACCCCAGATAGGAGGAATCTGTACACGTCTTACAAGCGCCTGCATTTTTATCTCAATAGGGTGACGAAAAACACTCTACACAGTTAAGTAGTTAAGGGATCAGACCACGGACAAATAACTAGGCTTGAGCCGAAAACATAATAGCTGGAGATAGAATTATCTTGTTTTCATGATTGTGAAAGTATGCATGAGGAGAGAAATGGTCTATAGCCTTCGTGTTTAACCTATGAGGCATCAAGAGCTATAAGCATTTATGTTCATATGATTTATGGTAGCTACTTTGATTGATTATTAACCAAAAGCGCATTATGCAACAAAGGCAAAAGTCAAAATCATAAGCGCACCTTGGATCAATCTTAATTCACGGATCATCACCATTGATGGCACTATTATTTAAAATTATAAGAATAAGTTAGGTATACATGTATGTACCTATGCGTGTGTTTCTACAAGTTATCGTGCACTTGTTTGGGCAACTTGCTGAGTATATTCATAAGAAAGTTCATGCTAATACCATCAAGTATAGCTGAACGATGAGAAAGGGTTCCCTCCACATGTATGCTGATACAAAAAAAATATGCACAGATTTTTATGGTGCTTCGATGGAGTTCTTACCACATCTCGACTTGCCAAGGTAGCATACATAGCAATGAACCCTGCAGAAAATGATATAGCAACCACAACATTAGTTTTCCTTGTGGTCAGCTCTGACTCTCAAGTAAACAAGGAATATAGTACTGCATAAGCATCTGGTAAAGAAAAATTGTTGTAATAATGTTAAACTTCAGGGATTACCACTGTAACGCCCCATGAGCTTCACAATACCGACTCCATTCTCTACACTTTCAACTTCCACATGTGCAGCATTTATTGCCCTCTGCGCTTCTTCAACAGCAGTATCAAAACCAAACGATTTGTCTATCACCTGAAACCAGTTCAAACAATCCATTTAGCTTTCAACCAACGGATTTTATGTATGCAAAAAAGACAATATGATGCCTGCTGGACACACGGCTGCAATTAAAAGACTGCCATTATGTAGTCATCCAATCCTAAAGCGGGTTCTTTGCTGCTTTGTTAATATAATACATGTTCTATGTATTTTCAGTCTATGGAGGAAGCGATAAAAGCTACAAATGGATGCTAATTTCAGAAATGTCAGATGTCTTTCTGCTCAGCTATTTTCTAGCAAGTCATCAATTAAATTTTACTAGCTGCTTGATCTATAGGATGTGTGACTTCATTGTACTTAATTTAGATAATCACCAATAAACTTAGCTTTCAAATGATCATATTTAGTACCTACATTTACTTTCTGCTAAGCAGTTTCCTGGAAAAGCGGCCAATAATTTGATGATCTCTTCACAAAAAGGAAGAAATTCTACAGTTGATTAACTGTGTCTGAGATGTGATTACATAAAGTAAAATTTCCAGATTCCTGTTGTAAACTAGTTTGGCAAATGCTCAGGCCTAGCATTGAGGTCAACAACGACAGACTAAAAGTCGTTTAGAGTTTAGTAGGAAAATAAATATGACACCATCTAAAATAATAGTGAATATCCACATGCAGTTCCCATTGCCCAAGTTAATATTAATAGCCTTCTTTTTCCATGGTTAATATCTTCATCTTGTTAAAAATAGACATACCCTAACTTCAGAATGTTTTCTATTCTGATGCACCATGGATCCACTATAAAGATTATCACAGGTCAGGGGAAAATTTCGCTACTGCAGTGAATTGGTAGTCTCAAATATCCATAGTATTGAATCGATTTACTATGAACTTCCAAATTATTAGTTTAGGCATAACAATAAAAGTAAAAAAAACTACTAGATTCGAATACATACAAGTATAAGGAAAATCATGATAAACATATATAAAAAACAAAACATTAAATCACAGTTTAAATAAACTGCCAGTATAATAGAACATACAGCAATGTCATTATCAATAGTCTTAGGGATTCCTGCAACTGCCACCTGAAGACCGCGTTTTTCAACTTCCTGTGCATAACAATGAGGAACACATCGCAAATAACTTAAACAGTACCAACTCAAGTACTCAATGATTGTACTCAATGGATAACAATAGCTATATAGGAAGCAATAAAATGCCAAGTTGATTAGATTGTCCACAAATTTTTTTTTGAGGCAGTCGCAAAAAGAGAGAGGGCTCCAGGCAATGTGGAGGATTCAGTAAACAGAGGGGGGAACTGCTAAATGAAGTCTGGATATTTGCCAATCACAGATATTCAGATGTCTAGGGGTAATTAAGAGCTCGTAGAGTACCAATTGGGTCCATAGCTGAGATGAAATAAGCTGAATGGAAAATTTTCTTATTGCATTGTAGGAAAAGTGTAACCTGATAAATGGCAGCTGCTCCTTTTTGAGTACCATCACCTCCGATTATGTAGACCTAGAACAATGACCACCAAAACTTCTTATAAAACAATGATGCAAAGTATTTTGCTTTCATGAACAAAAATAATAAACCACCTGATTAATCCCACGATACTGGATACTATCAACTATTTTGTTGGTATCATGACCACCTCGAGAGGTACGAAGGATGGTGCCGCCACGTTTGTGGATATCGTTGACAACCTTTGGTGTCAGTGGAATGGTATTTTTTGAGTAAAAACCCTTATATCCTCCCTGACATTATTGGTAAAGAAAAGAAAAAAATCAGAGTGAAGAATCTACATGGACTTAAGAAAATAAGCAACTTTCACAATAAAGAGTCATGTACTCTACCAATTATGAAGTTAATGCTGGCTGCAAATTTCAAAGGAAACATCTCTCAGTAGACTAGAATGGAGGGGATAAAGGTTCTAGATGAATATTCCTTACCAGAATCTGCGTGCTTAAACTAAACAATATAAAAGTAACAGTAAGACACAGCGGCTTTGAGAGCTGCTACCAATAAGTGTCCATTTTACAACAAATGCACATTGCAGTCATTACATAGTAACAAGAGTCTGAAATTAAATATAAGAGTTTGAGTTGTTATTTGACTAACATGTGATGCAAAATTGCATAGCGAGCTGGAGATCAAAATGCATTGTGGTTTAGTTATTGGTACCACATCTCATGACTATCAATGATGCTAACATCTCCAAGAGCATATAAAGCTACACTTGCAAAACAGTGCTCTAGTAATCTCACAGTTTGGTAGAGATTACAAAAGATTTAACGTTTTCAGTATTTCTGAAACTAAAAGAAAGTTAAAAAAAAAACGAGTTATCCTTTTATCAGCTAAGAGAACCTGTGATTTTATAAATGCATGAAAAATATCTATATTTTGAAGGGATGTGCATGTGCACATGCACTCGTGCATGTCTGTGTCCAACTGATAGAAGCTTAATTGAAGGCTAAAATTTCCAGCAAAAACTCAAAGTCCCATACAATGACATTATCTTCAGGAACACAATATTGCATTAGAATCATTACTTTATGTTCTAAAGAAACAATTTAAGGTTTGGAGACAACAATGACACACCTCAATCCCAATGATGTTGCTAACTCCATACATATAGTTTAAACCACATACTATCTCCCGAATCACAGTATTGATCCCCGGGCATAGTCCACCACATGTTACGATGCAAGCACAAACTTCATCTGGCCGAAAATAAACCTAACAACACGAAATAAACAACCATTAAAAAATTCCCAAATCTACCACATGAATGAATCTGAAAGCAATTTTTTTTTATATAAAAATGAGACCTTCTCCCGAGGTCCAGCACGTCGAAAATGCACTCCTCTTCGACTGTTCTTCTGTACAACTATCTAGGAGGACCCAGAAGAAGAGAGTAAAGCAAACTCCAGGTCACAAAAGACATTTAAAAGAAGAAGAAGAATTCAACTCCTAACAATATTAAAACCTGAATATGTAACCGACCCTTTGGGCAACCGCATCCTCTGAGGTCACAAAGTTTTGCCTATTGAACCACCAAAAAATACATCAATTTTATAACATCTGAAAGCATAAATTACACAAAAAACCTCTTGAACTTTATTGTCTAAGTCATTTTTGCCCCTCCCCCTCCCTCGATTGAACCTTTTACATTCCCTCGTGCGCAGGTTATAAATTTTTTAGCTAATATGCTGGACATCTAGCATCCCCATAATTTAAACTATCACAATATTCAGACAAGTTAGTATTCACCTAATTTTCAGATGAAATTTACTGGTAGTTTTGGTAATTTAACAGGTATCTGTGTATATAGATAATGTCGGCATCAATGACTGAACTGTAAATACTATTGATTTTGGTCAACATTCGAGGAGATGACCTTAACGCATCTAAGTGGAAGAAAAGGATTCAAGTTGCTAACCCCTATAGTGTAGGATACAGTATTGCTGTTGCTATTGGTGTTTTGGTCAACTCCTGACTAAATCTTGAGTAATATTACTTCTAAATCCCATGCCACTTACCAGATTCTCAGTTTGATAAGAACTCCTATGTTGTGTTGCTTCTAATTCTTATATATAGGTCCTACATCATCATCCATAATCACCTAAGCCTTTTCCCTCAAAATATGGAATCGTCTGAAGCATTTGATGAAGTATTATGACCCTAATACATTAGTACAAAAATAGTAAACCAAGAAACCATGGACAAGAGAGGTACTTGACATAATCCTATACCACTAACAGTTTTCCTGCAAATTCTTGTAGACTAGTGAATAAGTTAGGAAGGGGAAATAATAAATCAATTATCCAAAATTATGCTCAAGTCTTAAGAACAGCTAAAGCCAAGGGCAAAACCGAACACAATCCCAATATGTATTAGGCCCGTAACGTAATTAAAATTTCAACCAAACCTTAGTTTTTAACAAAACAAGAGGAAAATAACAGCTGCATTAAGATTCCACGAGGATTTATGTAATTTCCTAATAGAAAATTGCATATAATAAAAGGGAGGCTATTCTAACTCACTTGACAATTGCATATGCCGGGCTACTTTTGATGGGACTCGGGTACTCCTGAAAGTGCAAATCATCAATCAAAAGATTTCAGTAACAAATAGTAAGAAAGGAATTTTATGTATACCCCCTTAAATACTTTCATATTATATCTACCACACTGAATTCCACACTGAATTCTTCACGTTCTATATACAAACAATATGCCCCTTGAAATCTATAAAATTTGAAAAAAATCATGTCCATTTGTCTTCTTCATTTGTTTAAGAATTGCAATGTTAAAATCTTCTTTAATAATTAATATAAAAGAGATGATTTATCCCTACCTTGACACGTCTCCTCAATTTTTGTTAAAGAACACCATAAATCTCTTTCTTTAAATTTCCAGTTTCCACAAAAGTTACAAAAACTCATTTTCCCCGCTTAATTTGGAAACCAATAGTACCAAGCTCCAAGGAATGAACTTTAGGATATGCAAAATTAGGTTAAAGCAACATCTTTTAGTAATGGAAAATGAAGGTTAAATTAGATATTGAATAATGTTACGATATATACGATGAGTTCAATAGGGTACATGCAAATTGGACGATTTCAGAGGGTATATTTAGAAAAATTATATATAAAAAATAAAAATCTAGGGTTTTAATAAGAGAGAAATTAGAAGGATACCTTCAGATCGGGGAGGTGATCAGTGAGATGAGGGACGTCTTCGAGCACGAATCCATCATCTCCGATCGAATCTTTACCGCTTCCTGCGGTCACAGCGCGAATTCCTCTCCTAGGGTTCGATCGCAAGCGAAAGCGAGACCTAGGGTTTCGAGGTCCGAGGAGAGAGAAGGAAGGGGGCCTCTCATCGATCGGAGATGAGAAAGAGAGTCGATATGCGACGAGAGAGGCCGAGCTGAGGGCGGCGGCCATCGCCGGAACAGAGTCGGCGGAGGGCGGAGGAAATCGTTGGAATGCAGATTGCGATAGGTTTTATTTAAATTAGCTTAAATACACTAAAATACCATAAAGTATTTTTTTTGAAGGCATTATTTTCAATCGAATACCCTCAGAAGCCGCTCTTAAGTTATTTTAGTGACAAAAAACTATTGGCAGTACTTAAGGGTGTTTTGGTGTAATTTACCCTTGAAATTAGAATACCATGGGGTTCTTAGATAAACCATAAACTTTACGCCATTGCACACATGACTATGACTGGCGTATCGGTGGTCGTGGGAGGCCGGAAATGGTCAATGAAGATTTTAGAAGATTTTAGAAGATGAATCCAATTCAATTGTTCCGTGTCCGCGATTGGAAAAACCACATGCGTGGCTTAAGGCAGAGACGATTAGAGATATAGAGAACCATTGAAACAAATAATGTTTCTTTACGAGCCGTCACATCCATAAAAAGGGTTTTATTAGATACTATTTTGGAGTTCTACAAAAATTAGTCGAACGCTTCCATCCGACAATTATCATTGTCCCGAGTTTCATAAAATCTGTTGAACTCTTATATTCGACACTCATCATCGATGGTTAACCGTGAGAAGACCTCATATATTGACTCTTTTATTTTACTTGTCAAGTCATTAGCCGCCATTCAGAATCATTTGTTTCGTTTAAAGATGAGAATGTATCCCCCAGAGCGATGGTGGTGTGCTCTTCTTCCCATATATACACCATGTATATTTTATGTCATTTTTGTGAAATTTTGTATTTTCAAAACACAAATACGCTTCTTAAACTTCGGCACTTAATTAAGGACCCGAGGTTTCTGCCATTACATTCAACAATATGACAAGAGGTAGGTTTAGGAAAATTTTATCTATGATGTATGGTTATCATTTGATAATTATATGGAAATAATAATATCAGTTCCCATATCCTAAATCATTATGGACCAACTATTAGTAAACTTTTTGAAAACCTATGAATTTTATATACATAGCCACATTAATTGGGTAGAAAAAGCAATGCAGTCTCTGAAAAAAATCGAAATCCCCACCTAAAGAATCCCAAAAGACTTGAGCCTTGAGGTCAGCCCAAAAACTTCTGTTCCATGTTTTGGGACCAAGAGCTCGTAATAGAGAAAGAGAATTGGGGGAAAGGTACAAATTCCAAACCTCATCTTCTCATGTGAACAAAAACTTAATTCATCACCTCTTCTTTGTACTTGTATAAATAAATCTATGGACCCTCAATCTCTCTCATATATATCAAAAGGGGTCTCGATCGATCTTCTTAATTTAAAGCTTTCTAATCTTTTTCCTTGCAGAGTTTGTATCTGAGAGTTTGAAGAGACCTCATGGGACTTTCTATTAGCTTGTTGCAGAAATTTGGTAAACTCAAGCTCAAACATTGTTTTTATCGATTTTTATTTAAAGTTTGTAGTCTAATAGTTATGCATGCAAGTTGTTTAGGGCATTATTAAGGCTGGCCTTTTTCCTGTACAAAGCTCCCATGATTAAATCAACCTCATCATCAACCTTTTCACATCAAAAAAAAGCAGGGGTTGTCCATGAAGCAAGCATACCCCATGAAAAATTTGATGAGGTTTTACAATCAGATATTCGTCCTCACGACAACACTCTTCAGACTTAATGCCAAATTCCAAAAGTATAGACAAGAGAAGGGCTTGCTATAATCAAATATCTGCCTACCACGACACCAATTTTGTATTCTAATACGCTCTTGCAGGTTGAGAAATAACTCTCAACACCAATCGAACATAGGTTGTTTCGATATTTGATTATACCAAGCCCTTCTCTTCGATGGTGGTGGAAGGTGATGGTGGTGGTGGTGGGTGGATGGTGGTGATGGTAGTGGTGGGCGTTGATGGTGGTGGTGATGGGTGGATGGTGCTGATGGTAGTGGCAGGGGGTGTTGACGGTGGTGGTGGGTTAGGAGGAGGAGACGGTGGTGGTGGTGGTGCGTGGGTGGGTGGGTGGGTGGTGCTGACGATGGTGGTGGGTGTTGATGGTGGTTGTGGGTTAAGGTGATTTTGGTGGTGGAGAGGAGGATGGATGGTGGTGGCAGGTTGAGAGAAGAGTGTGAGAGAGAGAGAGGAGCTGGAGAAGGGATGGAGGCGGGGGAGAAGAGGATGGAGGAGGGAGTAGGCGGTGCATAGGAAGGAGGCGGGGCCAGAGGAGGAGAGAGAGGAGGGAGGTGGGGCGCGGAGGAGGAGGGAAGGGTGGGGGGTATTTTCGTCTTTACTCAGTCATAACTAACCATGGTTAAGAATTAACATAACAGAAGCCAATGGAAGTGGCATATTTAGTTAACGGAGAATTTTCTAGTCGGTTATTTAAAAATACTAAAACGTGAGTGGGGTCTTCAAAATATGCGATTTTCGAGGGGGGAAAATAAAAAAAACTATATGAAAATATCTATTTATTAGACATCAAGCTTTAGATTAATTGGTACATTCGGGAAACTAAGTGGATAGGTGAAAAGAGTAGAGTCATAAAGTCTTGAAGTTATAAGCTTTGGTATACGAATAGAGATAAAAATCGTAATGGGGTAGGCATAATTATAGATAGACGGTTGCTTGAGGATGTAGTTGAGATTAGGAGAAAAGGTGATAGAATTTTACTGGTTAAGCTTATTCTAGACGGAGAGATCCTTAATGTTATTAGTGCTTATGCACCACAGATAGGTCTTGATGACGCTAGTAAACGTCTATTCTGGGAGGATTTAGACGAGATGGTGCAAAGTATACCTAGTGGAGAAAGTTATTTATTGGTGGTGATCTTAATGGACATGTAGGTACTAGTCGTAGTGGGTTTGATACTATCCATGGAGGTTTTGGTTTTGGACAAACGAATGAAGTAGATGACTCGATTCTAGATTTTGCCTTATCTTATGACTTAATCTTAGCAAACACTTGGTTTAGGAAAAGAGAGTCCCACCTTATCACTTTTAGGAGTGGATCAAGTGCTAGTCAAATAGACCTTTTTCTGACGAGAAGAATAGACATAGGTTGTTGTATCGACTGTAAGGTAGTGCCAAGTGAGTGTAACCACTTAACATAGACTTTTAGTTCTAGATTTTCGATTTAGAAGATGACCTAGGAAGATTAGACGTAAGGTAGAGCTTAGAATTAAATGGTGGCGATTGAAAAAAGGTAACCAAAAGGCTTTTATAGATCGTGTAGTCCAAGAAGCAGATTAGCAGTCGGGAGATGATTCAGACAGAACATGGAACAAAATGGCCAGTTGTATCAAGAAGGCAGTTAGAGATCTACTTGGTGAGTCGAGAGGTGGTGCTTCACCATCTAATGACACATCATGGTGGAATGAAGCAGTAAAGACTGCTATTAAAATTAAAAGGGATCTTATAAAAATTTGAAGAAAAGTAGAGACGTGGAGAGATTTGAGAAGTATAAAATGGCTAAAAAGGAAGTTAAGAAAGCTGTTCGAGAAGCTAAATCTAAGGTCTACAAGGAGGTGTACGAGAAATTAGACACTAAAGAGGCTGAAAATGATATATACCGGATTGCTCGGATGCGGGAAAGGAAGACTAGAGACTTATGTGCGGTGAAGTGTGTCAAAAATGAAAATCAGGAGGTTTTAGTTCGAGATGAGGATATCAAGAAAAGATGGAGAGATTATTTTGATAAATTGTTCAATAAGAGCTTTACTAAGAATTTCGATGGACTTGTCATTCAATCTCAAGATATAAACCGTGATTTCATGCGTAAAATATGACTACCTGAGGTTAAAGAAGCTTTGAACAGAATGAGTTTAAGAAAACGGTTGGTCCTGACGAGATTCCTATCGAGATTTGAAGATGCTTAGGAGAAATAGGCGTTAAATGACTGACAGATCTGTTTAATAAGATTTGGCAGACAAAAAAGATACCAAATGAATAGAGAAAAAGTATCCTTATACCTATCTACAAGAATAAGGGCGACATTCAAAGTTGCTCAAACTACCGTGGAATAAAACTTATGTGTCACACCATGAAACTTTGGAAGAGAGTGATTGAACACAGGCTAAGAAAAGATATTAAGATAACAGAGAACCAGTTTGGGTTCATGCTTGGACGATCGACGACAGAGGCTATTCATTTGCTTCGTCAGCTTGTTGAGCGTTTTCGAAAGAGGAGAAGAGATTTGCATATGGTATTTATTGATTTAGAAAAAGCGTACGACAAGGTACTTAGAGAGGTATTATGGGGGACAATGATGAAGAAGGGGGTCCCCGTCAAGTATATTGACATAATCAAGGATATGTACGATGGAATAATGGCAAATGTCAGAACTTGCGGCGGCTTAACGAGTGATTTTACGATTACAATTGGTTTACATCAATGATCTGCATTAAGTCCATTCATGTTTACCATCGTGATGGATGGGCTTACTAGAACTATCCAAGATGAGGTACCTTGGTGTATGCTATTCGTTGATAATATTGTTTTAGTAAATAAGACAAAAGCAGGTGTTAATGCCAAATTGGAATTATGGAGGCAAATATTAGAATCTCGGGGATTCAGATTGAGCAGGTCCAAGACAGCATATATGCATTGCAAATTTAGTAACCAGAGAAGTCAAAACCATATTGGTATAATATTGGAAGGGCAAGAGATATCACCGAGCGACCAGTTTAGATATCTAGGTTCCATCGTCCAAAAGAATGGGGAGATCGATAGTGATGTTAATCAAAAGATCCAAACTGGTTGGTTGAAATGGAGGAGTGCAACAGGGATTTTGTGTGATCGTAACTTTCCGTTAAAATTGAAAGGGAAGTTTTATCGGAGCGCTATTCGGCATGCCTTATTATATGATACAGAATGCTGGGCTCCTAAGAAGCATCATACACAGAAGATGCACATAGCGGAGATGTGCATGCTTCGTTGGATGTGCGGTAACACTAGAAAAGATAAGTGCAAAATGAGGATATTCGTGCAAAAGTTGGTGTAGCACCTGTGGAGGAGAAGATGCGGGAAAACCGGTTAAGATGGTTTGGTCATATGCAACGCAGAACGCAGACCTATAGAAGCACCGGTTCGACGAATAGATACTCTCGATATGGGCAATGCGAAAAGGGCAAAAGGGAGACCGAAGAAAACATGGATGGAGGTGATACGAAACGATATGGTTGTCAAAGGACTCAATGAAAGTATATTGTTCGATAGAAGTGAGTGGAGGCGGAGGATTCATGTGCTGGACCCGGCGTGATTCTCATGTTGGTTCATGTAGCCTACCCATATGCTTGGGATAAAAGTCTCAGTTGTTGTTGGTACACAAGGGATATAAAAAGAGTCTATTATCTGATGCCAAGTTCATTTGTGGCTTGCATAGAGTTTAAAAAAAACCCTATAATTAATAAATTTGTGTGCAACACAAGCTAGTCATATCAACTTATACAAACTTGTTTAGAGAAATGTTTGCAACTTGATTTACTTGCACCATACATCTCCGTATAAATGAATTATTATATCAATTAAAAAACAAAACCCTAAATTGCATTATTAGAGAAAGACTTAATTTGTTCATAGTTTAAGTTTCATTTTATGCAATCATATTTTTTTTGAGCCAAATACCTTTACACATGCTTTTTAAGACATAACTTGAACTATATTGTTACCTTACTTTAGTCCTACAAAACTTTACATTTCCTGTATGTATTTTCCTGACAGGATTGCCCAGTGTACAATCGATGTCAACGGACTGAGTCTTCGACAATTTTTTCGGCAACAAAATCAACACTTTCGAGAATTTCCATATTGCCTTTATCAATGTTTGCAAGTAAGGATTTCTTCAATCTTTGATTAGCACAAATCGTGAAAATTAATTCATATTTGTATGAATGCAATGCTTTTAACAATGTCATGCCTGGTAAACGCTTCAAAGCGCCGCCTCTTAAGGAAATAGAGGTTGGTTTTTCTCTCTACCTTAAATTTTTGTAATTATTGTTTTGCTTGTCATGTAATTAGTAGTTCTTATGTGCATCAATGCATGAAATATTTGAATCTCTTTCATAGGGAAATCATAAGTCTTGTTAAAAGAATTCATAATAAGTTTTGCGCGATGAAAACAATAAGAAGAATGCAAAAGCCTTTATTTGTTTTTCCTCCTGAGCTAAAGTAATTTTTGCATGGTTATTATAATTAGTTCTTGCTTGGGATATGGCCAAAGATTTGTTTTTTTGATATAGGATGGGGTGGACAATTTAGAATCAACTTTGAGTGAAAATTAGGCTAACTTATCGCAGCGATCAAATTGTTGTATGGATTTAAAATCTTTCAATTGATGGCTTAGATATGCAGTCTAGGTCTTCAGCATACGCAAAACTTGCTCTCTCACTTGAGCATTTCGTAAATATATTTTGTACATAATACACATCTTATCTTGATTCAACCTGTTCATCCTCAAATATTTTTTAGGGATAAATTTCGCTAAAATACCATGAATTATCATTATTTTGATAAATACCATAAAATTATAATAATTTCAAATAAACACCATGAACTTAGTCCGCCGCAAAGAAGTATAAAAAACTTAAACTCAACACCTTCAACTAATTTTTAATTGCAATTGTTTGTATGATATTAAAGACGTAGGCTAAACTGAAATCGACAAATGATATGATAATTAAATGAGGCCTAAAGTTCATGGTAATTATGCGCAGTTTATATTTTTTGTAGTATTTATTTAAAACAGTGCTGACAGTTTGTGGTATTTACTGTAACTTTGTCTGTCCTTTCCTTCATTAAAGTGACTTGTGCTCTCCAAAATCTTGTTGTTTTTCAAATTTTCAGAAATGCTATGAGGATTATAAAAGGATAAAGGACGACCCAACGAAAAAGGACGAATGGAAGGAAATGTTACTAAACCTAATGGCGAACCACGTGACTGAATCGAAATCAAAGGACGACGGCGTCATCATGATGACGGGGTTGGTGGCCCCCCGGCCGCCATGATTTTAAAGAAGTCGGCCGAGAGTGTGCCTCCATTAAAGAAGTTCCGGGTCCACCTCGTCCCCGACGTGGTCTTCGTGCCTACATGCACGGTGCTGGCGCTGATCGGTGTCATACTGCTGCAGATAAACATGACCAGCAAAACTCCCATTGTTAAGCATTGATAAATTAAATTCAAATATTCCAGAAATTTCATTGTATGTATATGAAAAAAGAGATGACAAATGTAAGATAGATACAATATTATTGAAATTATGTTGAATTACTTGTTCTGCATCTTATCTGTCGAGTAATCAAGATTCATAGCAGGCATACTTGAGATTGAGGAAAAGGTAATTGATTTTATTTGCATAGACTCAGCTTTGTTGCCATCTGGTGCTTTATGGCTTTTAAAAGATTTGTTCAGATCGAAACTGACACATACCAATTGAGGGGATGTCTTGTATTTCTGGAGGTTTTGTCCTGGCATACACGTAATGTTAAGAAACTTTATGGATGTTTTGGGTATTCGATATTCGTAACCGGTGTATATATATATATATATATTGGAGGAAAGAGGTCATAGGAGCGAATTTACTCCTATGACTTCGAAAAAATACATCCTCTCTCGTTCTTTTCGACGATCGGCACCTACCATCTTCATCATTATCATCTAAGATGTGGGTATACCAAATTTCATGTGATTCTACAACCTTTTCACCGTTGATTTAGTGGGTTCAAAATTAACGGTTTACTGACAATAGAACTTTTTATATTGCTAAATCAACGGTGAGGAAGTTGCAGAATCACATGAAATTTGGTGTACCCACGTTTTAGATGATAACGATGAAGATGGTGGGTGTCGATTGTCGAAAAAAATGAGGGAGGGGGTATTTTTTCGACGCTATAGGAGAAAATTCCCTCCGCATCTCTCCTCTCTCCTCCATTATCCCCCCCCCCCCTCTATATATATATACTGTAAAAATATACTATAAATTAACAGACTGCAAAGAGAGATTGCTTTGCAAGACCTAGCTATTATGGTAAAGTTAATAAATAATATTTTTACGGAAGATGTAGGCGCTTGCGCCGATTCTCATTAAATATGATGTCTGTTTTTTCCTTTTCTTTTGTTATTGATTGTCGTTTATAGTACAGACAAAGCCATGCAAGTTTCTTTGTTGTTTCTTGCCGTTCATTTTTTATATGTACTATAAAAAAGGTCAAAAAATATTATTCTGAAAAATAAAAAATATTCAAAATATGCATGCACATAACAGCATATGTGGTCTCCATATGCCAAAACAACCAAATATTAGGTACATATATTGATAAAACAAAAAATATATTTCTTGACTTGAATAAAAAGATTTTTTAAACAGTCCTCCCAAATTTTTGATATTTGAAAATCAGCCCCCAATGTACTTTGAAAAAAAGACAAAACTAGGCCAGGGGAGCTCCCAGGACGGTGCTTGTGAAGCGCAGGCACATGCGGGCGGGCGGGCCTGTGTCTGCTTTGTTTTTGCCTGCATTTTGCTGGCATAGGCTTGGGAAGCTCCTTAGGTCCTGTAATCTCTTAGAAAAATGGCTTCGGGTATAACAGTCAGGGATGTAAATTGACAATTCTATCCTCTTAAATCAAGCCAAGTCCACATTTAGGGTTTGATTTCGATTTTTTAGCGCATGAGAGAGAGAGACAGAGAGAGTTTTGCATGGAGCTGCTTGGGTGTAGGCTTTGGGAAGTTCGGACAAACATTCAAGGATGGTTTAGGGCATTAGCTATTCCAATTAAGTTAGTTGAGTTAATCTGACAGAGGGTCTTTTTCACCAATGAACCGGGTGGGAGGTGTTTATCAACGTTCAAAGGTTTGAGGGTCTTGTTTGCAAATAGAAGCTACTTAGGGGTCCAATATTAAAAAAGGCCTTATCGATAATTTAATAAAAGAATGAAAGCTGACGCTATAATTTAACGGCCGCTGCTTCTCATCGAATGACGTCATCTTGCAATAAAAACAAAAAACAGCGAAAAAATCGGGCATAAAAAATGCCATCTTTTTTCTCTCTCCTAGGGTTTTCAAATTTTCGCCAAATCTAGGGTCCCCCCTTTCAAGCGTTAAATTCCTCGCTCTAATCTCCGAATCCAGCTCGCGTTTGGCCTGGATCTTGGAATTTGAAGCGGGATTTGAGGAATTTGGGGGGGAAAATGCCTTCGATTGTTGCGGAATCTTCGACCTCGACGATCGAATCGGTCGATGGAGACAACAGGGGGAAGAGCAGGACGCATATTTACTTGAATATTTACGATTTGACGCCGGTTAATAATTATCTCTATTGGTTTGGATTTGGGATCTTTCACTCTGGGATCGAAGGTATTTTTTTTTTGGTGTGCGCAATATTTATGTTTTTGTTGTGTTTATTGGTAAGGATTAATTGTGAAAGTTGATTGCTTGCTGTATGTATAATTTAGATTTATGGAAGTAATGGAGTTGTACCTTCCATTTAGGGAATGGTTGCTTAATATATAAGCTTACGCGAGCTTCCTCTCATAATATGTTTAAGGAATTCTTTAAGGTTGTTTGGAGAAACCCCAGATTTAAAGTAGGAAAATGTTGATAATGTGGTGTGGTCTTTGTTTTCTTGGATAGGTTACATTTGGTTGTATGAACATGCTACTCACAAAAATTGAATGTTGCCGGTTGATATGTTTGCCATACTTTTTTATAAGGGGGTTGATCATAAATTGGACCTGCATGTTGCGAGTATGATTGGATTAGGGGCTGAATGGTAATATATAAGTATGGGAAGGTTTTTTTTTTTTTTTTTGATGTGTAAAGATAAATATTTTGATGTGGGAGGATGTTGTAGCATGAACACTTGGTGGTGCGGCATGAATGGAGATGTTGAGGGCGGCTTTGAGATGGGATGAATTAGGTGTGTTCATCTCCCTCAACCAGCGGAGCTCCCGCCCGGTGCTTTGATACCATTGATGTGGTTGGCATCTTTGGCGGAGCCCGGCAAGGTTTCCGCACAAATATGGGGAAATGACATTGATGCAGATAAACTAACAAGGACAAATATTGCAGGAATTTGACAGTGCTAATACTAAGAAACCTTACATTCATTATGGGAAAAGAATAAAAGCAGAAGCACTAAGATAAATGTACATTCATCTTAGAAAAGAACAAAAACAGAAAACAATAAAATTCAATTTGTTTTCAGCTAAAACTTCCTAACTTTCACTGCCTCCCTTTTATAGTGTGGGCTTGGCACTTTTCTTAAAAAAATAAAAATAAATAAAAGCCCTCCTCTTCCATCTAGATTACGAAGATTAACCATTGAACTAATTATGCTTGCATTAATGCAATTTATGGAACTGACAATAAATTTAGCTGGAGTTATGAACGGTGACTTTTTAAACTGCAATTAAATGGTTTCCTTTTATATGTGTCAAAAACCATTTAACCCAAAAGATTGAGTTGGTGGATTGCGGATAACAATGTATATCAAGCTAAACTCCCTATTATATGGGCTTGAGGGCCCACATCAGAAGGGTTCCAAAGGAAACACTTGCTTGTAAAGACAGTGAACGGGGGTAAATGAATATATTTTTAAATCGACTACAATGATGTTTGAACCACGACCTCTTGGATGTGGAGCTTTGTCGAGAACCACTTTACCCAGAATCTTAAACCGTCAGGTCGTGATATAATAATGCATATCAAGCTAACACAATCTTGACAATCCGTTACTGTATGGTTTATGAGGATAATTGAGTTTGAAGATGCTAGAATTATCAAGTGAATAAAGGATGAGCTTGATTCTCCAAACTCAATACACTATCTGTATACCATGCTAAGGTAACCAGAAAGAGATAGCTTTATCAAGTAAATGACAAGAAAGCTGTTAGAAATTAGTACATCCATGTAATGCATATTGGCAGGTTTAGAAAATCAGGCAGACGAAAGAAAATAAATTATCAATGACAATAAAGTCATACTGGTATGCAGCTATGTTTCCATTGAGTAGGGAACCTTGTTTTACATGAGGGGCCTTCAAATAAGGGGAAAAGGAGAAGTCATATGATGATGCAAAAGAAATTTGAGTTCAACTTAGGCAAGTGTCCCACCTTTTTGCATGCAATGAGCCGCAGGTAAGTCCCCCATCTTTTTGGATGTTATGAGCCGCAGAAAATATGTGGCATTTACATTTGAGGTTGCTACGGCCACAATTTTAAGTATGTAGTAGCACACAAAAGGGTGTGCTGTTGCAGTATGTTATAGCTTCTAAGTTGTGGCACATTTACCTTGACCGTGTAGGATATAAATAGAGTTTGTCTCATATAAAGTAAAGAAAAGTTGTCCGGATGAGTGTTTTAGTGTAAATGCTATTGTGACATGGACTTTATGATGCGCTGAGTTGGATTTTGGACTGCATCTGGATTGCAGAGGTAGATGAAGATCTCTTCATGAACCTGTGGCAGCCTTCCATAAATCTTAGATAGCAAGTAAATACTTGTTATTGGAAAGAAAAAAAACACTCGATTCCGAGTCCCAGAAAGTCAAAGTGCCAAACAAAACAAATCCATTTTTACAATATCACCTTTCCTTGCTAAATTTCTCTTTTTGGTTCGATCTCCTAATCATCGTATGCTTCATTCATACAATATTAACTCTTAAAACAGTACATGGCATGGAATATGGTTATGGGGCCCATGAGTACCCAAGCAGCGGAGTGTTTGAGGTCGAACCGAAAAGCTGCCCCGGTTTTATCTTCAGACGTTCGGTGTGGCTTGGCACTACTGATTTGTCTCGTGCAGAGTTCCGGCAGTTCATCGAGCATCTTTCCAGTAAATATCATGGCGATACCTACCATTTGATTGCCAAAAATTGTAACCATTTTACTAATGATGTTTGCATGCGCTTGACTGGGAAGCCTATTCCTGGATGGGTGAATCGCCTTGCTAAATTAGGTGAGAAAATCTTTCGATATGTTTTATCTTTGATTTTTATTAGATTTTTTGTATTGATTTTATGTGAATTTTTTTATGAATACCAGGTTCGTTTTGCAACTGCCTTCTACCAGAAAATATACAGGTTGCGGCAGTAAGGCATTGCCCAGAGCATCTGGAACTGTCTGGTAAATTTTATTCTAAATATGTTATTGATTGCAATGTTTTTGTTTGATCAATAAATTTTTGTGAATTTGATCATTCAGCTGGTGGTTGCATGCTTACTGGAGTCAAATTTGTCTTTGCGTATGCTTGATTTTCCAGTGAGAACCTTTGCATGTATACATGTACACCCGCACGGACACTTGTTATGTAAAACACACATGAACCGTTCTAAAACACAATATTAGAATTTATCTGTGCATAGTGCCTAATATATTTGCAACATAAAAATCTTTCAGAATTATTAATAAATCTACAGAAGTTGTAATTTGTTCATTTCTAACACGTAACTTACATGCGCAAAATTCCTAATATAATGTGCATGTGCATCGCAAGTGCTACATGCTAGCATGCATAATGCTAGCTATAATATTATTTTTGCGCAATTGCAGATGGGTCAGAGTCCGTTGCTTCATGGACAAATGAAGAGAGTGACGTTGATATAGAGGATGCACATCGACACTTGCTGGCAGCGCCTACCAGCGAGCCATCCACTGCAAGAGAGAAACCGGTCAAGCTCGCTAAAGATCTCCTCTGATGCTTTATAAACCCTCCATTATCTATTTTCTAATCACGACAGAATGTCAAGATTTGCTAGAGTTGATTGTATTACGGATTCCGTTCTCAGGGCTTTCTCTCCTCACGGTGTGCATTTGTACAAGTAGTAGAATTGTATCATCTGTTGTTGCTTATGGGACCGATTGTAGGCTTAGGGTTACTGAATTTTCGTTTCCGGTAATGTTTCCTATTCTTTTTCTATCCTAAAGGATGGATATATAATGTATGTTGTTGTAACTGGTTTAGAAATTGGATGTACTGGTTTGTTCGACGATGTATCATGAAAGACTGGAAAAATGAGAAGTCAATTATATTTTCTGGAGTTTCTGGAGTTCTTACATGTGTTCCTATGTGTTGATTATGTTGGTGACGGGTTAAAAAGTTGAGATCTCAAACCATGTAATTGGTCCTTTAATTGGTCTTGGTTTCTTCCCCCACCACACACCAGCTCATCTCTATCTCTACTGCTATCTCTACTGTTAGCAGGGAAGGGAGGTGTCTCGCTCTCACAATTTATTAAAAATAAACATTAAAAAAGGAAGAAAATTCTTGATTCTAAGATGGTTCGTATCATTGATTTTTTGCACATATGATTTTTTGCACATATGATGCATAAGGATATAAATTAGCATCTTGAGAAATTTTTTGAAAAGCTCGTTTAAGTGTTTTAGTTTAGATGATAGATATTTAAAGATTTTTAATTAAAATAATGAATACAACAAACCTTTAACTACACATGCAACGCACAAGCCAAATACTGTTCTAATGAATACAATCTTAAAGCAAGAAACAGTTGGAATGCTCTCAAAATGGTGCAAATGTTATTCTAATTCTCATCTGGCAGAGCTTCATATTTAGCAACAATAGCAATACAGTTTTTAACATAGCAAATACGGCAATGTTTTAAAATATGTTTCGCAGTCCAGAAAAATATAATAACTAAATCTTTGATGCCCGAATACCAAACAAATTTCTTCGACGGTGAAATTTTTGTTCTTTCAAAAATTATATAAATTCAGTAAACAGCTACTGAAATAGTGAAACAAAACAGATGATTTTATGCAGAAACCGAAACTAACAGTACATATTTTATTGAAGGATAGATTATCTCATATATTATGCGTGTTCAGGACTCGCGATTACATTAAGCTTAATGGTATACAAGACCTGCAATGGTAAAGAATTATAACAAAAATCTGGAACCTATGCAGTTTATTTGACATCTTAGAGTCCAAAGCTTGCTCCAAATTTATGGATTAATTTATATATGCATCGGTAATTATGGTCCATGATGGTAACTTTAACAACAAATCTCCAGCGTCGTGTACGAGCAACGTCTATGTAAGAAAATGATCGATCATGTGTTGTATAACATCTGCACCTTCTGACTCCATAAAAGGAAATTTGACCTGTAGGTTGAAACAGTTCAGTATCGGATAATAGAGTGGCATCCAACAAATATCGAGCAAAAGTAGCCTAAATTATAAGCAAGTGGTCCCCCCCCTCCTAAATAAGCATCATCAAGCCCCTGATATCTTTAATGAATGAAATCTCTTGAAGAAAAACTCAAGATAAGAAAAAAAACAAAAACTAAAAAACTAAAAACTACAAGGCAGTTTAATGAAAAACGTACTTAAAAGTGTTTTAATGAAATTTAACCATATAGAAATATCGCGCAGAGTTTGTTATATATTACCTGAATTATACTGTGGGCCGCAAATCTGTGCCTACTACGGTGGAAGCTAACATCTACTTTTTCCCAGGGCACACGTGAGAGGCCCGTGACCAGTTCCTCTGTCAAAAATATACATATTAGGGGATCAAAATTGTACTTGGTATGATTCACAAATCAAAAAAGTGGTCGCACCTGGCCAGCTCCTCGAGTAGAAATTCCACTATTAGAGGGTCAAAATTGAAAATCTTCGTTCAGTATAATTCACAAACCAAATAGGTGATGATATTATTGTTATCCAACAATAACAATGAAGTCTTTTGCAAAAATTTTGGGCTGGCTAAATGAATCCCTTTCTTCTGTCTACGGTAATCTCATCTTATCTTTTACTAGCAGGTACAATGCGAGGGGCATGGGCTGTAAAACTCAGTTTAGGTCCCTGATTTGATTTTCAGTTTAATTTATACATGTCTCAAATATTGGCTAAAATAATTAGTTTATGCACCTCAATTTATTTCGAATTTCATTTTGCCCAGTCTTTTGTTTTCGAACATTCTACGACACAGGTGACTAATTGCATCCAGTGCTAAAATAAACATATTTAACTAGCATTTGCAAGATAGACGCCCACATACTATTGAAAATGCAACTAAGAAATTAAGTTATTTTGTTGTAATATAGGCTACGCGTCACAAAAACATCTTTGATTCACAACATTTACAAATAAATACCCTAAATTACTAATTTACTATGTTATGCCAAAAATACTATGGTCAAGTCCTAATCCAGGTTGCATTTATATTTTGGAGAGGCTAATAAGATGGATTCAGGTATCTCATAAGTATATTAAATAAAAAACTAGAGCAAATTTGAAGTCTTCAATTAAACCTAAAAGCATTCCAACACCATCAAATGACATGACATTGAAATTGTATGTACCACCTACATGGTCTAAGAGGATCAAACAGTTGATTGGTTTAGTATGAGTTTACTACTATATTTCTTCAGAGATGTTTTCATAGGTTTAATCATGTGTTGCAGCTGGGATATAATTAACAATATGCGGCAGCTATTTCTCGCAACTGCATATCTTTCCCTGCGCATGCGCAGGGGGCCATGCTAGCAGAGAAGTCATAACACATAATCTACAGTGTAACAAAGTCCTGTTAAACTACTTTCATAACAAAATCAGCAAAGAATGTCATCAATACGTATTTCCATTCTGAAATACCAATAAGACCATTACCTTCTAATACATCAGAGTCACCGCTTAATTCTGAGGCTTCTTCTGATTCATCAACGTTAACTGCTTTTGTATGTTCTTCATATACAATATGTGGATATTTCTCATTTACAGAATCCTCCCACTACATTAAAAGAAGATAGGAAAAAGAAAAATCTGTATAACCATATACTAAACTTAAAAGTGCACTGGTTGCTCTAATATTCTCAAAGCCTAAAATATAAGCACATGAATAATAACAGATTACCGTTGGCAGTTCAGAATTGCGTCTTATAGATGAAGTTCTCCATCCCACAATATCTTAATTGCAATTAAATCAAAGAAAACAAGGAAATAGTGAAAATATTCTCAAAACAAGCTATGAAGTTAATGTGTGTAGAAGAAAAATAGTTTATGAGGATACGATCATAGCCAACATTTGCATATGCCGCTCGGCGTCGGAAAGCTCGCAGAGCAGACCTGCATCAAAATATACCCATAATATAAATTATAAAACCAAATACAAAATAAAAGAACTGGGGGCCTATAGTGCTACTATAGGATGCACTCACACTGATGCTAACATGGCAGCTGGCAACATGATATTGGATGATACCTATTATTTAAAGTGATATCGACATCTCTCTTATATTAAATATCTCACTTTTATTTAATATCCAACACACAATGAGGAGTTGCCATGCCAGCTAATGCACCCTGCAATGGCACTTGAGGCCCCGATTCCTCATATAAAATACCCATGATAAAAACAGCAAGTATAAATAATCACGGTTTAGCTAAATTAACAGGTATCAAGTCAAAGTTGCACACATGAAATACAGCTCGCCCTGATCATCGATCATGCGCTTCAAAAGTGGAGGTTTTCCTTCATCATTATCAGTAAGAAAGAGATGTCTTCCAGTTCTTCTAAATATCAAATGAATAACGGAAGCAGCAACTTTTTCCATGGTAGTGAGACCAAATAGAAATGGAACCTGCATATAGAATTATGTGTTCAAGTAACTTATTTGAGGAAATTTACAGCTGCCAAGTAACAAGATTATAATTCAACAAAAGTGAATAAAAATACTAGATAAGTTTGAGGTAATTACAACTTCAAGATAGGCATAACATTCCTAGTATCAAGGTTGTAAAAAGCGCTAGGCGGAGCTGAGCAGTTAGGGTACCGCCTAGTGCCTAGCCGACGGTTTTTAATTTGAGTTAAAATTATATATTTCAGCGGTATATTGACACCTCAGCATAGAAAATAACATATTGAAATTTCGGCAGCAGAAACAGAAATATATTGATAATTCAGCATAATAACCGGTAACATATCGATGTTTTAACAGTAAAACTCGGAAAAAATTGATTTTGAACTGTATAATTAAAAAATTACTCAGAAAAAGGAGACAAAATTGACTAACTTTTATTTCGTTAAATAAGAGTTTGGGTCAAATATGGTGAAAAAAGAACAAATTTGACTCATGATACTTAAAAAATGACTAAATTTTATTCCATTAAATAGGCTGGACGGCTTAAGTGTTTATTAAACGCTTAAACTGCTTAATTAAGCGGCCTAAGGATGGATCAGAGCGGCTTAGCACCGCTTCAGTCTAGGCGGCCGCCTAGACGCTTTTTAGAACATTGCCTAGCATTAATATGACCAAGAACCCATGATAACACAGTTTTCAACATGTCGGATGAAAAAGAAAGCATATACATAATCAAATTTGGAAATACAAAAAGAACAAAAAAGAATGGCGAATCTAGAGAACAGGCTATGGTATGTATTTGCGTATGGCGGTTCACTTCAAAGTCCATGGTTCTACATCTCAGCCAATTGCGTTTCAAGATGGTTGATCCTGATCCAAAAACTTACAACTGAGAACCGATATCGAGATTTTGATACTTGGTACTGGTATACCAATTCATTAGTAGGGATTGAGTATTAATTTTATCAATGAGTCGGTGGATTTAGTGGGTTAATGGGTTTATTAATCTGTGGTCGGTTTACTTGACAACTTGACATCAATAATCACTAAAAAATGTGTCAAACTGTCTCAATTATATTTACCATTATTTAAATATTTTACGAATTAATTTTTTTTTATTAGTCAAACGCTAAAAAAATCGATATCTCAATCCAAGATGGCCAATTTCGATTTCAAAAATGACCTACCAGTACTGGTAAAGATTCTACACCTTGCTTCAAACCAAAAGGATATTTCAAAATTTGCATCAGTTGGGATTAAGAAGAAAACCTGTTTGTTCCCCCTTGAACCAAGATGAGGTGTAGCGACAGTAATAAAATTCATGGCTTGAAGACCACAAATTGACCCTTTTGGATAATTTTCTCCAGCATATCCAACATGTGACGGGTCTTCTTGGACTCCTTCATTAGGTCTATAAAGCCGCCCAATTACATATCTAGCAACCAGTCCACCCACAGAATGTGCAATGAAAGAAATTTTTCTCAATCCATGTCTCTTATCGATAACCCCAACCACCTGTTAACATATGATGCCAAAGACAGGAAATTAATGGTAAAAAATAGGGATACAGAAAATTTGCTTTGAGGTAGACACAAATGATATTTGATTTTATGGTAGATGAACTAACTTCTTCTGCTAATCGGGCACCCATAACATCAACACCATCCAATGTTAGTTTGCGCATGTTACATTCACTACCTGAAATCAAATCATACGTTATTAGTCAAAATGATTTGAACTTGCTCTCTCAATCATAAACCTTAGTTTGCTAGCATTTTCCATATTTGGACACTTTAAACTAGATTTAGTAAACTTCAACTAGAATATAGAGCAATCCACGTAAGGAAAAATAGTATATTTAACCACATGCTTATAAACTTTGATTAATATCTAGTGACTTTTGAACGTTGCAATATGTATATAAACTAATAAGGTTATACTGACATCACATGTTTCAGAATATGTAAACAAAGAACACCTTGCATATAAATGCTTGAGCCATTAATTTTTTTAAATATTAGCAAATATAGTGCAACTTTCCATACAAACAAAAACCCATTACATATCCTTTGTCCTTTAGGTGGCTTTTTTAACATTATGAGTGGGATTGGTACCGAGTACCGACCCCTTAAAAAAGTTTGTTCACGTAATGTCAAAATAGATGAACTGAAGAGCTATGGCAGTTAACTATCATATACTTAGATAATTCATATCATATAAAAAATGATGGAACTTGCTCCGCATTTCCTATTAAGAAAAATGAAAAGGTAAAAAAAAAACTGAAATGCATAATATATTTTGAATAGCATGAAAATATGGCGTGTATAAAATATGAACAAAAATAAAAATAAAAAGAACACAAATTTTCATTAATTTACACACACACACACACATTTTTTAAAAAAAACATAAAAAAGATTGAAAAACTAAAATCTGGCTAAAGGCTTACAATGGACTATAACTTTGTCTGGAAGCATTTTAACAAATTGGTTAGCTCCATATCGCCAATCAGAATCGCTGCAAAGTGAAGGAGGGGGGAAATTAACAGATTGTAGCAGAAAAGGAAAGAAACACAGGAATTGAGAGAATGCAAACATGCAATATGTCAAAAACAATGTAAAAAGATCTTGCAAACAACAATTAATAAACAGTGGTCAAATAGACAGCAAATGGTACATTTTACACACCCCTAAAATATTTCTTTCAATAAATATTTTGAGGCATAAGTCTTCGTCTTATAATCTTTTGTAACTAAGCATATTCATGACTAGGTCAATGAAACATCAAAAGATTAAATGGTACCAGAAATTAATAAACTCAACATTTGTTGATACGCTAATAGAAAATGTGGCTGCATATATGCCTGACGAGCTCAATTTGACAAGAATTTCAATAATATAGAATTTTAGGATAAAGAAAACAGATACCAATTGATTAAATGTTATTGTTCTGATCAATCTCTGAGCCACAAATTTTAGCTACCATCAATTATCTAATGTCAATACAAATTTGCTCTGCACCAAAGTAACTAAATAACCAAAAATCAACAATTAATGCCACAAATCCAAATTTTCCCAAAAAAAATAATCAATTTTTTCAAAAACCTAAACCTCAATTTCCAAAATTGACCCCCAAATTGAGCATCAAACCAATCCAAATCCTCAATCAACCACCAAATTTCACAATCCCTATAAAAAAATTCAAAAAGATTTAAACTTTTTTTTAAACCTCCCAAGGATCCCATGGATCATCACCACGAGATGATCAGCGGACGAAGCGGAATCGTCGGAGGAGCTCATGACGTCGGCCCCGCCATTAGCGGCCTCCTCCGATCTCACGCCCTCGTCTCCCATTATCGATCAAAAACCACCCAAAAATATAGGGATTTTTAATCGCAAGAAATTTTGAGCCGAAAAGAGAACAAATAAATTGTGTTAGGTGCGTGAATATTTTATTATTTTTGACGCACGGCGTCAAAAGAAAAGGACTGAATAGTAAATTTGAAGAAAATATAGGATGATATTTTTATATTTTTAGTCGGGACTTTTTTTGGGATACTTCCGTATAAGTCCTTGGATTTTCCTTTTCTTGCGGATGTGGACCGACATTAATGGACTAATTAACATCTTATAATTGGAGAAAACGGTTAATGATTAGATATCATTTACAATTATAGATGAAATAATAGGTTAAGGCATCTTGGTTGACATAAATATAAACGTATGGTTCATTTGATCTGAGATCGAGTAAAGATGCAGTGTCAAAATATAGTAGCGCTCAATGTTTATAACTAAAAAATCTATCTATGATTTCAACGTATATAACACGTACATATTTGTGAGGAGTAACCTTCAATTTGCTTTTAGTTGTTGGAGATGGAAAACATGGTTTTTAAAGAGTTTTATGGAGACAAAGTCATCGTACGTCTATAATTAAGCATGTAAGAAATTTACAGCCGCTGCATAAAAATACCAGTTTGAGCTCAAAACGAGCTTAGGATTCAATAATGGTATCATGTCAACGATTTTATAGGCGCAAAACATTTAGTGAAGCAATATTGGTGTATATTTTCTAGAGTAAATGTGCCTGGGAGTTTTCAGAGTCAAAAGAGATGCAGGGTCCCACCCCCGGCGGTCCACCGTCCACCCCACCAAAAATAATGCAAAATCGACTAGCTTTGCAGGCACTCGACATGCCGAGTAAGCTCATTTTCTTATACGACGTCACTAAAGTTAAACGAAAGTGATTCCATGTAAACCGACTCAACCTTAGCTCATTAACTATTTTGACGAACAAGGGAACTTATATATTTTTAAGAAAACCGGAAAGAGTCCATGAGCATGATCCGAGTCAAATAAAATATTTCATTAGAAATATGAAAAAAGAAGGTGTAGCATCTATGCAAAACAATCTAAAAATTCAAGGTCATATGAGAGACAATCAAAAGATAAGATAGAGTATGCAATTACTGCAAAATGTAGGAACAAGTCTTCTAAGAAACAATTAATTATATCAGAGTGGGGATTCTAAGTATGTTTTAGGTATGAATGCGAAAGGAACTTTGTATTGACTTCATATAATTAAGACACAGGAGTAGAGTAATTAAATGGCTAAGACTGATTTCCCATTGGTGTGAAGGTTCAGCAACTTATATTATATGCCACAAAATAGATATAACAATTCATGACATAGATGATATTGATAGTTCTGCATTTGTTTTTTTAAGACGAAGCCTTGCGTTAATGAAGAGCTGGTATGAAGCACGTGCGATTTACGTGCCTATGTGGCAATTCACAAATTAAGATTTTGAAAACCTAATAAACAGTATTTTATATGCCTATTATGTTGAGTTTTAGTTTGGTTAAGACAGAATTAAAAGTTTTGAGGCGTGTATGATACACTTTCCGAAAGGTGATATTGCCACCTACTATGGGAATAGGGCAGAAGGCAATTACCCCCAAGATAGAGAGAAGGACTTAATTTATAGAGTTCAACAAACACAACCGTTTGACTGTTTAGAGTTGAATAGACACAGCATCAAAGACAATAATAAATAAATGTTTTAGTTTGGTTAAGACAGAATTAAAAGTTTTGAGGCGTGTATGATACACTTTCCGAAAGGTGAGCAGAAGGCAATCACGCCCAAGATAGAGAGAAGGACTTAATTTATAGAGTTCAACAGACACAATCGTTTGACTGTTTAGAGTTGAATAGACACAGCATCAAAGACAATAATAAAATAAATGTTATAAGCCTGCTAGAAATCAAGCCTACTTGGCTCATAACCCACTTCATTCAAGATATTATTTAAATATTGGGAATTATTATAAAGACTTGGGCATTCGTCTCTTCATCCAATGTGGGATCATTTCCCACATACAAATGCTACCAATAGATTCAAACTACCAACATATTACATATTGAGCATTCTCTATTTTGGATGTCAAACAATCTTTGAGCCTCAAATTTGAGTTGCCATGAAAGTGTTTGTGAATATAGAATGAAGATAAAAAATTTAGATAACAAATAATTAATAAACTTAAAAGGGTCATATATAAGTTGAGAGGGGGATATATACATATTGAGAGAGAGAGAGAGAGAGACCTTTTAAATATATTTTGTATTGAGTTGATGTTTAGACTAATTGGGAATGAAAGGATATAGCTCAAAGAATTCTCTTTTCCTTAAACTTTCCTTGGAAAAGGAAAAAAATGCCAAGTTTGCCAACTGAACTCTTGAAGTTGAGAAAGCATATAGAGTTGAATACGAAAAGAAAAATTTCTGAAAAACAAAGGAAATATTTATAAAAAGAACGAAATATTGAGGAGTAAGACTGATAATGAAAGACAGGCACGATTTTAAGTCCCGCTCTTTCCTTTAAAAAAATAACAATAAAGAAATACCGGTTACAGTGCAGCTAATGCTAGATTTCTCACGAAACCTTGTTAAACTTCTGAGTTTGATGCTTTATTTCCGCTGACATCATGTTAACAACCACAATACTCAAAAACTTGAAATAATAAATGTATAATTGTTTTACACGCATCCAACAATTTAAAAAATTTAAGACTTTAGGTTAGTGCCAATATAGAGAGAAGTGTAGTGCAACTCCTCACATGACTCTCTACAGCTTTAATACCTAAAACAGCTTATCCTATATTTTAAAACTGCACAGATTGGGCAATTGATAAAAGCAACAGTCTAAAATTGGAGCAAAAGAAATAAAGCAACAATTCTAGCCAAAAGAGGCAAATCTTGCAGTTAAAAACCATTTCATCATCTATTTAAAGATTTAGTTTTTTCACAAGCTTTGATTGAATTTTGGTGAACGGCACGCAACAATAACAGATTTTCAAAAGTAATCAACAGATTACCATTGACATAAACTTTCATGAAATAATATATATAATCCATTAAAATGTCTTTTTTTTTCATGTATAAGCAAATTCAGGAGATAAAATACATGGGATTTGGTAGCTTAAATGATCTGTTGCCCATAGAGGAACCCAACAAATCACTCCATTGATCTCCAGAGTTTCCCCTGATTCTGTATCCTCCTGCAATGATTTCAGACCTTTTCTCGGATTTGTATAATGTCGCAGTTTTTCCATGATCATTCAACTCCCTGTACGAATACGAATACCAAATGTGATTAGCCACAATTACGATCTCTAAGCAAATTTTAATTTTTCCCTCGATAGAAAAATAAAAACAGATTATATCTAAGAGCTTTGCAGAACCGATAGATGAGTTAGAAATAATCACATCAACAATCCATCCACAATTAAGCCACTCATGATCTTGTAATTTACTAGCTACTATAGATATATGTTCCGTAGTATTCTTAAGTAATTAATAGTTGATATGCATCCAAAACTTGTCCTCAACTAACAGAGGAGCTCCTAATAACATTCTATAAATTGAAGAAAAATAAGGATGAAATAATGTAAACTCAATCTGTATTAATTCCTAGGATGGGGTCATTTAGGTGCACCTGTTTTTGCCAAACAGAAGAAAGAAGAATGACAGAAAGAAGAAAGAGAAGTACAAAAATAACAGAGGAAGGGGCATAGAAAGAAGATTCATAAAGTCTCAGAAGTAGATTGTCATAAGGCTTAAACTGATGCAAAATAATATAAATAAGAGTTGGAAGGGAATTATGAATGAGAACCTAAAGTCTGTCTGGTGTATTAATTACAAAAAATGTAGAAAAAATGTAGAAATGGCAACTGTCGTTTTGAAGCATCCAAATGACACTATTATGCAATGCCCTCATTTTGTCATAGGTCACTAGATGCAGCATACAGTTATAACAGTCATTTAACATGGGAAGATTCACATACGGTTTAACTGAACAAGGGGGGTTTAAAAAAGAAAGAGAGAAAGAAAGAAGGTAACATTGCATAAATAAATGAAGGATTGATCAGAAGGTTATAAAAAAAATCCTACCAAAATCAAGAAAATCCAGATAACAACAGTAACAAGGCTTGAAAATTAACCTTAGTATAAGTTTTTCCCAGTTTCGAAAACCAACTGAGCGCAAATTGTCAGCAGTAACGCTCCTCTGTTCTTCAGCTCGACCAGTCAACAAGAATATCTTAAATCCCAGCCCTAGAACTTCTTCATAGAACTTTAAACTGGATACTATAGCTGGAGCCGTTGCCGTTGCCACCCATTTATTAAACTCCTGCCCGTTGAAAAGCTCCAAACTGCATATATGCAGAAGTAGATTAATATTAACAATATAGGAAAAGAGTATATCTGAAGAGCGCAAGCTGCGTACAAGTGGGGGGGAAAAAGAAGGTATGATATTTTAACGAAACAACAATAAATTTCAACAAGTAATACAGAAAAGTTTAAAACTTAAAAATTGTATATGACGATGAGATGCTGATGAAGCACACGAAGAGTATCAATTATAATTAAACAAACCTATACGATCAGAAATGCAATGATATGTCCAAAAATTCCCTTCCCCTGTATTATCACCTGCTACAATGTTGGAATGCAAGTCACCAATCAACACTCCAAGCTGCAATGGAGTAACTTTATCATTGTGCAGACTCTGCTAGAGGATATATTTGGACCTAATTAAATATTCCGAACACCTTAAGCCAAAAGTAGGTGAGAAAGGGCACTATGAGCTGTAATTCTCGACTGAAGCAGTCTGAAATGACAAAGAGAACCACAAATTATTTTACAAATGGGTGTTTAACTTTACCGCAAATTAATATATCCATCTTTATTATCAATCATGCAAGCATTCATCGTTGCAAGAGAAGAGCACTAAATCCATTGCTACCATCATTACAACAAAATGATTTGCATTTCCAGTGCAAATGCAGAGAGGGCAAGCATTATCCATATATTTTGTGGATTTCTGCATGAAACACTTTTTCCACTCAGCTATGCTAAAAGCTAATCCTAATGCAGTGCATCTTTTTTTAACCACCACCATATATCCTCATTTAGACCCATCTATGCTCCTTGTTTCTCCATTAACTACAATAGTGTCTATCGTTACAACCAACACAGTTATTAGCCTCTGTGCACATGGCTTAACCATCTCAATTCATTTTCCCACATTCCATTCTCTATTCGAGCTATCTCTAATTTCCTATGAATTCTGTATCCATCTCAACATTCTTGTTTCAGGTACACTTGCCTTTTCAAACATCATGCTTCTTAATTTGCACAACACACATGAAGCAAAGATAGTCTAATAACCATCATATATAGAAATATCCGATTAATTTCATAAGTATTTCATAAAACGGTAAGCTACCTTAATACAATGGTATCATCATAACTTAACTGATTAACCAAACAAGTAACAAACGAAGCAGATTAAGAAACAACTTTCTAAAAACCACATAACACGATGAAAAGGCCAAAATATTAAAAATCCCCCCAAACCGTCTCAATTGGCTTCCTCTTGATTTTTCCTCTATGCGACCTACCTCTAGTCTTCAATCAATATTACCGCTTATCCTTCTTGCGCGGTTTGGAAAGATGAAATTTTTAAAACTCCCCCAAACATGTCTTTTAAGGTACCTTAATACAATGGTGTTGCCATCACTTAACTGATTAAGAAACAACTTCCTTGAACCGCGTAAAGAAAATGAAAAGTTCAAATTTTTAAGGACTTCCCCGAACCATCTCAGTCAGCTCAACTCAACATTCTCATTTCAGTCACCCATTTTCCCATTTCCCATTCAATTTCCTGGGCATTCTACAGAACAAGCAAAATTTTTTAAAAAAAAAGTTGAAGTTTTTAGAGAATCTCACCCAAATCCATGATCGATATAATAGGGAAGGTTGGACAGCAAGGTCTCGTCGACATCGAAGACCCATGCGTCCTTCCCGTCGCCGGCCATCTCCACCGACCTGGCGTACGCCAGCGCCTCTCGGGCCACCATCTCGAGATCGGATCTGTACTGCCTCCCCATCATGTAGCCCTTCACGTACTCCCCGCACTCCGCGGGGATCGTCCGCCACGGCGACAGGTTGTTCGCCTCCGCCCCGAACCGCCAGCTCGAGCACCTCAGATGCGCCGTCGCCTCCACCGAGTCCGCCTCCGCCCCGGCGGTGACGTCTGAGGGGAGCTCGAGGACAAGAGGGCGAGGGAGGGGGTTGGGTCTCGCGAGGGAGGAGAGGGAGAGGATGATGATGAGAGAGAGGAGCTTCATTAGGGTTAGGGTTTGTGATCTGGGGAGAATTTGGGGATTTTGAGGAGAGAGAGAGAGAAGGGATTTGGTTGTAAGATTCTCTTTTCGATTTCTTTCCTTTCCCCTCACTCTCTCTCTCGTTGTTGAGACGGAGATGGAGCGGGCGTGTGACAAAAGCGAGGAACTTCAAAAGGTTTGGAGACTGGGCTGGGCTTTCAATAACCGCCCTCTATTTTGGCGCAAAGGCAGGATAGGATCGCAAGAACTCTTCTCTTTTTAAAACATCCCGTTTATGCCCTTTTTCATTCAAAACTTTTGGGTTGTTTGGACCAAAATACCTGTACAAAAAAGAAATTTCAATAACCCCCTCTATTTTGGCGCAAAAGCACGATACGATCGTATGACCTCTTCTCTTTTAAAAACATGCCCTTTATGCCCTTTTCCATCCAAAACTCCGTATGTTTGTACCAAAATACCCGCTAAAAAAATGAAAGGAAAAGAACAGAAAATTTGTGCTAGATTAGAGTTTGGGATAGGATTTCAATTCAATTTGTGGTTAGGGTTTTGAATTATGGATGATTTCATTTAGAATCATGATCTAAACCTTAATTGAAACCCTAGACCAAAGCTTGATCTTACCCAATCTTTTTCGTGGGGGAAAAGCCGGCTTGGATTGTTGGAGGTGGTGTAGGAGGTTGACAGAGCAAGGGCTGGAGTTTGATGGGACTTGCCACAGTTTTTAGAAGAGGAGGATATTTTTTTCTTTTTAATATACTCGTGCTATGCACGTGCCACGCACGTGGACAGATGCAAGAAAATATCACATGAATATATAACAACTTTAACCCGTGCATATCTGATAAAAAAAGAAACATATGAGTGCGGTTAAATAATGTCAAAAGTACATTTTAATCGGTCCTTAATTCTTTTTGCATTTTGCAACCTAAATCATTTGCTTGTAATTACAAAAATTATGAATAAAGAAACAAATAAACCACAACACATTTTCTATGACTAACGATCCACTTATAATATAACATTGACCAATTATAAAAACCCTAAACGAAGCATTTTCGATACAAAGTATTGTCATACAAAACTGGCAATTTGCATCAAGTACTCCACCCCTTAGTTAAACTATAAAATATAAGTCCAATAACAAACATAACACATACAAGCATGAGTAGCTTCCAATTTCAAATTACAAGAAAATAACCCAAATTACATAAAACATAGATTCACAAAAGAAGCAACACATTTATATCAACCACAAAATTAAACACTAAGCTTTTAAGAACCAATGTATAAACTTAAATTTCTCATTATCTTACTTGATAAACATTTTCGTTATGCTATTGCTATTGAAGTTAGCTTCGGACGATTATCTTTTGGTTCATATTGAGTACATCGTTGTCGATGACTATTGATTTCTTTCTAGAATCATGAACCATGTGCTTCGATCCCTTTATTGCCTTGAAAATTTTCCTATGAATGCGACAAAGTCATGGGTGTCTTGCTCCTGTGTTATAAATAAGAATTATAAAATCAACCATATATTTCATAATAATTTGATTAGGCTAGCCATATATAATAATATAAATGAGAAATATAATGTTTATTAAAGCACCATCAAACAACTGACAGGATATGTAAACACCATTCAAACAACAGACACGATATGCAAACATAAGTTGTATGAACCAACAAAAGTCATGTAAACAATCATAATCAAAAATGCATATAGTGTAAAATATAAAGCACATGATATAAATATTAACTTAAGCTTCACAAAATAAACTTAACTAAGTTCATAAATGATAAATCATAAGCTTGAAAAAGGTAACAAAAGTTTTTCGAATGACAAGAAGAGGTGAAGCATGACAATATTTCTTGCAAAGAAGTGCTTGAGGCACTGAGTGAAAGAATTTGGAAAGGTTTGCGCAAAGGTTATTTATAAGTTTTACACTATTATCTATATACCACTATCCAACAAAGTGTGTGGCTTTGGACCTTCAATCTTTGTATCGGAAATATTATGTACAGTAAATTTTTATATCATATTATAAGATACATACCATATATTATATATTATAAGATACGATCATAATCAGATACAAACTATCGATACGTATCAAATCCTCTTGTATCGTATCTAAAGATACATATCGTATATCGTAAGATTTTAACAGCTACGCCATCCCATTCTTCAGCTATTCATGAACCTTAGCGATTCAAAGGGAGGTTGCAGGAGATCATGACTATGATCAATCGCCCTTTTCCAATTTTCATCTCCTTGTTTTGAAAGTTGCAGACGATGGCTTCGTAGCAAGAAACCATGCATAATGATTTTGTGAACCAAACAATATTGTCATCAATTTTCATCTCACAGAGACTATACGAAATATGTAATACTCAGTTCCGTTGAAAATACTTTCCGTATTTAAAAAAAATATTTTCCATATTTTTGTCTCCATTTAAATATTTTCTATAAATATTTCCCTATATTTTCTAATAAAAATTACTAATCCCTTTAAAATGCCTATTTAAAACCCTTTCCTAAACCCAAACCCGGCTCATTCTTTTCTCTCTCTCCCTATCTTTCCTATTTCCTGTGGCCTGGCCTAAGACCTCAACTCCACCGACCCGACCCGACCCGACCCGAGACCCCCACCTCTTCTTCTTCTCCCTCTTTTTCCAACCATCCGCGCTGGCATCGCTCCTCGCCCACGACCCGCTCCTTGCTATGACGTCGCCTACCCCTCCGAGATCCCCGCAACGAGCCTCCCCTCTCTCGCCAACTTCCCTATCTCCCTTGCACTACCCCCCACGACCCGCTCCCCTCATCCCATGCCCCCGCGTCCGCACCCCCCTCAATGGCTCTCTCTCTAACTCTCACTCCCTATCTCTCTCGTTCTCACAACTCGAGCCCTTCCCTTCACCCTTGCCTGTCCAAAGCTCCTCGACCTTTCCTCACCTCCCCTCATCGCCCTCGTCCCCACCTCATCTCCTCGACCTTACCTCACCTCCTCTCATCGCCCTCGTCCCCGACCACCTTTACCGTCATCACCGACCCCTGCGACCTCGTCGCCTCCACCAACCCGCACCCAAGCACCCCCCTCCACCCTCACCGTAACCCCACCTCGTCGGCGCAATCCCCTTCACTGCAACCCCTGCACCTTTGAGCTCACCGCCACTACCCATCGCCGGTGAACCCCTCGTCGAGCACAACCACCACCGAAGCTCTAGCACCGAGCACCTTCCCCTCCTAAAATCCACTCCAACACTCGGGCAACGTTGAGCCATCGCCTGAGCTCCAAGCCGTCGCCGTCGACCATCGCTTGCAAATCGCCTGGATTCCTAGCCTTCGATCACTCCGACCAGCTTCGACCCAACTCCAGCACCCACCTGAGTTTCCAACTCCACTCCGAGCCCAAGCCGAGCCCCAAGCTTCTCTCACCCGAGCTGCCGTCTCCTCCGTTGCCTTTGCCAACGCCGTGCAAGCCGCTTTTTCCACTGTTCCCGCCATCACCGTCATCATCACAGTCGCTGTCGCCACGTTCATCGCGGACCGGGACAGCTCCGTGGCCACCGTGCCCACCGTGTGCCATCATCGTATCCACCGCGTGCCATCACCGTGCCTGCCTCCGTGCCACCGCGTACCCAGACGTATCGCGTCCCATGCCCACTCCTCATGCCACATCGTACCCAGTCCCCGTGCCATGTCGTGCCAGCCCCCGTGCCACACCATGCCCGATCCAGTGCACGTGCTGTGCCGCTCCCGCACCACGCCCCGAGTCCAGACCGTGCTCGGTACTGTGTGGCGCCATGTCATGTACCGAGCCAAGACCACGCCCACTACTGTGTCACACTCGCATCGTCACCGTGCCCAGTACCGGATCTCTACGCATCGCGCTCGCACCACATGCCGTGTCCAGCATCGCATCGTCTCGTGTGTCGAGACGAAGTCTGTAAGCAGTGTCGCTTCTATATCAGCGACCGAAGGCAAGTGAACCCTTCACTTGCTCTTACATGCTAATATTATACTAATTAGGGCTAAGTGGTTATTTAGACTATATATACATTTATAATTGTAGTAAACGATCGTTCGTATTGCAACGACGTCGTAGTGCTTGGTTTCCTATGCATAAATGATCGGGACTGAGTTTAGAATCAAGCGTTAAAGGCATGGAGACTATAGGGATTGATATCATATTCGAGTTGGCTAGATGGCATAAGATCCTAAAAATCCGTGATATATTGTACTAACTGCTTGATGCAATACCTAAACTAAAACGTGTTTTGCAATGGCAAAACTCATGGTATTTTGACCCTTACACTGTTAACAAATACTATGTACAAATTTGGTGGCATACCGATATCGTTTTCACACATAAAGTGACACCCTAATTTCAATACCGAAACTTACGATTTACCGAACACTTGACACTGTTAAATTCATAATTAATTTCAGAAAAATCCAATCGTAGCGTGTTTAGGTTCTTGGCGAAGGGTACTGCGTAACCTTTAACACGATATGTAGCTTTAACGTTATATGTATCCCGTGAAGATTAAAAACAAAGGACTTACCAGACCTTAGACTGCAGTCCAGAGCAGAAACCTACCCTTGACATGCATTTGTACCCCTGAAACCTTGCTGTTTAATTGCGATAGTGTGCGGAGCCAATTACCGCTGCATATACAATTGTTTTATCTTTCCAATGGTATCTGTTTTACTCAATTCCAGTATCTTTTGGTATTTAGATCATATTTTAAACGGAGGACATGTACGGTAGATTTCTGTCATTTCAACTTGCACCCTTCATCGGTAATCCGATCATAATTTCTAAACCAGAATGAATATTGTTGATCCGTCTCCTGTTCTGTAAAGTTAAGTCATAACTCTACAATTAGTCGAACAGTAGCATTGCCTAATTATACTCCCAACCGGGAGTAAAACGTGTTACGAAACGGACTTTCGGTTCAGAAATTGAATTTCCAGCAGTAAACACTTAAAATGAACTAGCAAACCTGAAACCCGATTAATGCGAAATCAATTTTGATGGACAGATAATTAAACCTACTGCTTACCCCTTTTATATTGTTTTGCTTAATTCTGCACGTGTGACTTATAGTAAATTTTGCGAGTGGTATGACATTGCTGCTATATTTTATTCGTATCATAATTAATTGTATTCTCACCATACCATGTAGCGGTTATATCCTCATTTGAATAGTGGTCATAAACATTGATAACCTAGTGACCGTGTTACATTACCCAGTGATAAATATTAGTGATTGGATTGTGGTAAGTACGTTAGTGTTAAAGCGTGAATGAATAAGTGAAATGTCACGTACTTGTACACAATCAGCGGAACCAGTTAAATTATTGTATTGTCGACGCCTATGAGACACATATAAGTGTAATTATAACTGGAATAGGACGGTTATGTCAGAGGTAAGATATCGAGTACTGTCCATTTATTTTGGATATCAGTCGAGACATACTTGTTGGAGACCATGTCTCTAGTTCTCGTGTAGAATTGTCATGGAGCGACTAGTATTTGGGTTCATGGTCGGTGTTTGATGTAGACCGTGGGTGTGGGGTAGTTTGAGTGTGAGTTCGATCAACGGAATCTCGGGAGTCCCACTGCCGGCATATACAGCGATTTTGGGAATCATATGGGTGATATTACTGATTATTAGCGAGCGTGATTTGGGTCTGTGTTCCCTTGCCCCTGGGGCCTATCCTTGGGTTGAGGATACTCCTGCGGTGATTGACGCTCACACTTGGACTGACGATAGATTTAGTGACTTGGACAGTGAGACTTAGGGACTGATAGGTTTAGTGACATGGACATGCATTGATTACTGATTCGATATACCTGATTTATTGTTTACCTGTACCGACTACTTCCTCATGTCATTACTTTATGTTTACTGTTTCATGTTCATCATCATTGCACGTGTTTACATATGTATTTATATATATTGCTATTGTGTCGCTCTGACAACCTGAGTATGCATGCTCAGAGTGAGAAGTGGACTTAGCTCGGATCAGGACCTGTCGTACCTCGAGAATATTACGGACATCTAGATCAGCTACGCCAGCGCTGTCTTTTTCTTGATTTCTAGGATGGCCCCCATTTCGCCTTACCAACCCCAGGGTATCTGATTAGTTTTGTATCTATTTTGGTAGTACTTAATGACTGCATTTCTTATTACTTGTGTATTGATTACTGATTACCACGTAATGCTAGAAACCGAAATGTGACTACGACAGGATATTTTCTTGACCGTATGAGTATGGCTGGCCTTGTCAACACTCGTATTCCGTATTTTGGGAAGCAGGACATGACAAAATATCTTGTCGTGCATATAGTATTCTAATTTAATAGTTTATAACAAGAAAAGAATTGAGCCATTGGTAGATGAAAATTGGAAGCACCATGTAAAATTATTCCCTATAGTTATATGAATTGTTTTATGAGTTTATAATTGCAGATAAGAAAGGAAAAGATATTCTGTTAAACACAAAGTTGATGACAAGTTATACACCATTCATGCTTGCTTTAGCTAAATGCCGCTAATAAGTTATTTCGCTATATAATTGAATAAATTTAAATCATATTATTTTTAATTTAAAAAACACAATACCCAGTTAAGCGGAACATTACACAAATTAAGAAAAGTTGTCATCTTTGCCACTTAAACAATTAATGTTAACCTAATCCTGGATGGCCACAGAACAGATTCCGTCAATAAAACACAGTTTTTTTTCAAAATCCATCCAATTAAGAGCCTAAAAAATGCGAAAAAATTGCAGGGTAATTAATAAAAGGAATTTTACAGTAAAATCTGTAGAATGTGGTCTATCGATTTGATTTTTGGTTCACGGTGACAAACGAGATTAAAATTTCAAACTCAACAGCAGGCGATAATTCCTTTGGAAAAAAATAAATAAAATAAAATAATTGATCAATTCATATAACTTGTATTTTTTAAAAAATAGTTTAAACTTAAAAACTTATCTATTATTAAGCATCACCTTTTCTTATTAAATCAAATAGTAAAGTGATGGAGGTCCTTTTCAGGTCTCCGTCAGATATTGTCTTCCGTTGATCTCCCGGTGGATTTTGGTGGTGATCTCCTGTCGCGTGTGGATCTCAATGGGTTTTGGTGAGAAAGGTGGTATGAGGGGTTTGGCGCCGAGTTCCTGCAAAGAAGTCCCGGGGTGGTTTGGTATCATCAAGGACCCTCCGACGATCAAGTTATTGATGAGATCCGAGCAGAGTAACGGCTTAGTAGAATTAAGAATGACTTACTTGACCCTTCTATGATGGGGGTTTATATAACGTTGATGGCACGCAGCAGCAGGCGCGAGAATCTCGCCAGCAGTTATGTTCCCGACGGCACGCCCGCGTAGAGAGCGGATCACCCATTAATGGGGATCGCGGGGGCGTGGAATGTGGGATGTTGCTGGGGGAGAATCCGCGCATGGCGAGATTCGCGGAGCGGTGGTTACGCCTGTGAGCGGTGGAGCTGGTCGGAGGACCAAGGGAGACCTCCTCGGCTGGGGGGCTCGGGGACGAGCGAGAAGGCCAAGGAGTCTTGGTCTTGTGGCAGCTTGGGGCGAGCTGAGGGGCCGAGGATGCCAGTTTGCAGGGGGCCCCGAGGAGGGCCAGTTTGTGATTGCAAGTCGGGTACAGGGTGGCCTGGTTGGCCCTGTGGGCCTTTTCTTCTGAGTCCTGGGACACGTCATTTGCCACGTGTCCTGATAATGGAGATCGCCAATATTGAGCATCATCATTAGCCCCCCACTCTTGTCCCGACCAGCTAGCGGGTCGGGTCAGGAGTGGACTGCTAGGCCTCCCGAGGCGGGCTCCTTCCCAGGGCTTTCGTCGGGACGAGTCCTCGGGCCGTCAGTTATCTTTTCTGTTAGCGAATCAGGGCGAGATCTTTGCATTTAAAGAAGGTGCGCCGGTTCGTGCACTTCGCCACTGAAGCGACGGTCCAAGTGTCAAGCGTCAATTGGCTGACGCGACGTACGCAGGCCTGCGGCGTCTGATGGGATGCGGTCTAGCGCAAGATCGACACATGGAGCGATCGGAGCCGCTGGGCGCGAGGAGTCGTTTCGGCGGGAGATAATGGGCGCCGTTGGATGAGGCCGCTTGCAGCAATAAACAGGGGTAGGGTCCGCCCTTAGGCCCTTACTCCTTCATATTTCCCTCTCTAAAGTCTTGGTTGCTCGGCGCTCGTCTCCTTTCTCCCGCTTTCGGCCTCTGAAGATTCCCTTTTCCAAGGTTAGATGTCTTCCTTTGTAGAGTCAGTAGATGTTATAGGAGTAGGTTCTAGGGTTCTTTTAGTTGCGTCTGAGTCCCCCCCGGGAGCAGGGGTTGGATCCTCTCTCTGGGATCATTAGGCGGGGGCAGCCCCCAGGGAGGAGGCAGCAGATGCGGCCCCTGACTCCTCGTGCTAGGTGAGGCATGAAGACGAGCTCGCCAATGCTCGGGCTCGCTTCCACATCCCCTCGCACTACACGCTCCGACTGGCCAAGGAGGGAGAGAGGGCGGATCAAACACGGGGTAGGGAAATCGCCCTGTACTTGGAAGCTTTTTGGGGCGGAATGCGCCTGCCCTTCTCTCCCGAGGTCGTCGCTGCGCTGAATTTTTTCGGTTTGACCCCCGGCCAGTTAGTGCCGAACTCGTGGAGAATCCTCCTCGGGTTCTTGATCCGCCTGAAATTACAGACGGTTCCCTTCAGCCTTTCCCTTCTTAATTCTTCTCTCGTCTTCAAAAGTTACCCAGGTAGTCGAGCGGACGACCCGAGATGGGTTTATCTCTCTTTCAGGAAGCGGCCGGGGGGCGCTGCCGGGACCGGGGTCGTGGCCTTGCCCTCTTCTATTCATGATTGGAAAAAGAAAATTTTCTTCGTTTCCCCTTCCGAGGGCGAGGACTGGCCCGTGCCTACCAAGTGGTCGAGGGAGAAATGTTTGCCGGGGAACCAGTCCGATGACCCCGCCGCGGTGAGAGTGGCCTCGTGGGAGCCCATCCCCCGACCTGACGTGCTGCTGTCTGAGAGGGTCCTGAGCTGGGCCGGGTTTAGCCCCGTCGAGTTCGTCGGTAAGCTAGGCTTACTTTTTTTGGCTTGTGTTTTGCTCGTGTCACTGATTCGTTGGGTATTTGTTTTGTGCAGCATCCATGGACTTCGACTTGCTTAAAACCTCCATGCGCCAGTCGAGGAAGGCTACGAAGGCTGGGGGCGCCAGCTCTTCTCGCGCGAAGCCTGCCTCGGCTCCTACTGCTCCGGTGGTGGTGCCCCGCGAGCGCTCGGGGGCGGACCCCTCCCTGGGTCCCAGCAGTGTGTCGGGCCGGAAGCGGGCCCTGATTCTGGAGGACCCGGCCTCGGAGGAGGAGATCGGCTCTCCCTCGGAGCCGCTTAAGAGGAGCTCCCGGGGACTTTCCCGGGGCTGGTCCTCGCCGACCGTGGTGGAGGAAGGGGGCCTCCGGTTTGCGGTGCCATCGAGGCTGTCCGTTGCGGACAGCCTTCTGCATGAGATAGAGACCTCGGCAGGGGGTAGAGTCCCCGGGGGGACTTTCAGGGCTCAGCTGGCGTCCATCGCCGAGGAGTCCGTGCAGGTAAGTTTTTTGGTTCATCGTAAGATTCAGTGCCTCCTTCATCTTTCTAATCTTTTCCGTGTCTCCCAGGTTCTCCAGCACGTAGCCCTCGCCCTGCGCATGGAAGCCAAGGTGGTAGCCCCGGCGCTGGAGGCTGCGGGTCGGCTCGCCTCGCTGCAAGAGAGCTCCAGGCGAGAGCTGGAGGCGATGACGGCGAGGGTCGCCACCTTGGAAGGTGAGGTGGAGGCCGGGAAACGGGAGGTATCCCGGCACCGCGAGGTCGCCGTAATTGCCGAGGTCAAGCTCGAGGATGCCCAGGTGCTCGCCGGCAACCTGAAGAGGACAGTGAAGACCCTCCGAAAGGAGCTGGGGGCGGCGACCTAGGCGGCCAAGTCGGCTGAATCGAGGGCGGTGGAGGGCTATAAGAAGTCGAAGGACTTCTATGACGACTTGGTCGTGGCTACGACCCGTATTTGGCACGACTCCCTCGATGCCGTTAAGGCTCGGATGCCGGAGTTTGCCGACAGAGATCTCCGGGCCGAGTTCCCCCTCGTGGACGCCGATGAGCAGGGGGAAGAGGTTCCTGGCGAGGAAGCCGCCGAGGACCCCGCGCTTCACGTGGTGGAGGTCGTACCTGGCCCCGAGGTGTAGAGCCCCCGTCTTCCTCCTTTTATTTTTTTTTTGAATTTTGTAAGGCTGGGGAGCCTAAAAAAAATACCCTTTGTAAAGCTTTTGTCTTTGGTATTAATAAAATTTTTCTTTGGCTTAATCGAATTGTGCTCTACCATCTGTTTGTGAAGAATGCTCGTAGGATATCTCTGCTTGCACCGTTGTGTTTTCATGTCAGGTTTGCCGCTTGTCTAGCAATCGCCCGTCGGGTTGACTTCGATCACTCGCCGACGAGCATGCCAAGCGCTGCCGAGGAGGTATCCCCATGGGCCCCGAAGTCGAGAGGAGATTGCTTAGACCTGGATAGATCTGATGCCCCTCACCGGGGTCTCGGATCCTCTGCGAGTGACGGGTAGAGCGCTGTTCACCGTACTTGAGCCGAGCGTGAGTGGGCGCCTGCTCGATGGCTCTATGGGGGGTGCCATCTTTTGATTTCAGTCAACGCGAGCATCGACCACCAGCCAGGGGTGACTGAGCAAGGTAGCCGCTCGGTTGCTTCTTGAGAGGGCTTTCTGATCCCCGGCGTTGCGGTAGGGAAGCTACCCGCCAGGGACGACCGAGCAGGGTAGCTGCTCGGTTGCCTCTTGCGAGGGCTTCGGACCTTAGCGTTGGAGGGGCTGTAATAAGCCCACCAAGGATGATCGGGCAGTGAAGCTGCACGGTTGCCTCCCGGTGAGGGCTTTGATCCCTGTCGGTTGTGGTAGGAAGCTACCAGCCGGGGATAGCCGAGTAAGGACTCGACTGCCTCTGGAAGGACTTTGGTCCTTAGCGCTGGGGGGCTGTAAGAAGCCCACTAAGGGTGACCGGGCAGTGAAGCTGCGCGGTTGCCTCTTGGCGAGGGCTTTGACCTCTGGCGTCGTGGGTAGGCAACTACCAGCCTGGGACGGGCGAGCGGGGTAGCCGCTCTGGTGCCTTTTGTGAGGGCCTTCGATCCCTGGCGTCGTGGGTAGGGAGTTATCAGCCGGAGTTGACCGAGCAGGATAGCTGTTCGGTTGCCTCTTGCGAGGGCTTTGATCCTTCAGGACGGGGACCAAGCAGGGTTACTGCCCAGTGCCTCTTGGCGAGGACTTTGATCCCTGTCGGTTGTGGTAGGAAGCTACCAGCCGGGGATAGCTGAGCAAGGACTTGACTGCCTCTGGGAGGACTTTGGTCCTTAGCGCGGGAGGGGCTGTAGAAGCCTACTAAGAACCCTTGGCCGGGCAAGGTTACTGTCCGGTGCCTCTTGGCGAGGGCTTTTGTCCTGAAGGATAGCCGAGCGAGGGATCCTCAGGCTCGACCGCCTCTGGGAGGGCTTTTTGATCCCCGGCGTTGTGGCAGGGAAGCTGCCCGCTGGGGATAGCCGAGCGAGGGATCCTCGGGCTCGACTGCTTTCGGGAGGGCTTTTTGATCCCTGGCGTTGCGGTAGGGAAGCTACCCGCCAGGGGTGACCGAGCAGGGTAGCTGCTGGGTCGAATCTTGGTGAGGTGTAGCCCGACCGTCCAGCTGTATGCATGGGGAATATGAACGGTCGTGGCAACAGTGCGCGTAGCATATGCATTGAATGCGGGGGGAGGCGAAGCGCTAGGAGCGCGTTGCTTCAATTCTACCAGAGAAGGCTTGATGACCGCTGCGTGGCAGCGACCTTCTGGGTGAAAGCGGGCGACTGTTGAGCTGCGCAGCGGGCTATATAAGGCTGAAGGAGTACTGGTCCTTCCATCCTTCATAAACAGGTCGTTGAAAATGCAAGACTTCCCGTTTACCATCCCCGACATCATCCACTTCGAAGACGTGTACCTTTACGACCAGTACTGCACCGAGGACACGGTGCAGCTGGTCTATGGGAGCATTGAGGACCATTTCGGCCGGCTGCTCCCCCGACACTCCTCCCTGCTGCAGCTGCTGATGTACTCCATCTGGAGGGCGTCGCCGGGGCTTTACAACCCTTTATCCGAACAGCTCTATGACGAGGCCGTGGGCAAGCTACGGTCTCTGAGGCGCTTCGGCCTGATCTCCGCGTACCGGATGGCCCGCTCAGAGGCGCTCATCCGCGAATGCTACGAGCTAAGGCTTGGGATCGACGCGCGCAGGGGGAACCGGGGATAGAGGTTGGACCTCGCTAGGCCCCGGCTGGCGGAGATCTTTACCGAGTACCACGAGCAGTGCTCGCTGCACCCCCTTCCCCCACTGTTGTAATTTCCTTTTCTTTTTGCGTGTATGGCTGAGGAGCCCATAATACCTTTTGAATAAACAAGGTTTTCTTTCTTTTTCGCAATGTTCCATTGATCTTTATTAAATTAACAATAGATCCTAGGAAGGGTTTACATTGCCCTAAAGAAAAGGTACAGGCTAGTAGATGATCTTATTGGCTTGGTCCGAGCTCCCCAGAGGACTGTGGGCCTCCGCGCTTGGCGCAGGGTGCAGGGCTCCCTGAGTTCCATGCTGGCCGTCCGCCGAAACGAGCATGATCTGACCGATGGTCAGGTCAGTGGGAGGGCGATGCTGCTCCTGCTCGCGGTTGGCCTGCCGTTTATCCCTCAAGTATGTGGTGAGGTGTCCCGATCGGATGAGCTCTTCGATGTAGTCCCTGAGTTATTTGCAATCCTCCGTAGCGTGGCCCAGTGTCCGGTAGAAAGCACAGTAAGGGCCCCGGGTTCGCTTCGCAACCTGACGCGGGATCGGAGGGAACTTGAAGAACCCCTCGTTCTGGGCCTCCTCTAGCAATACTGCGAGGGAGACGTTGAGGGGGGTATACTCCTGGAACTTCGGGTGGTAGGGCTGCTGACGCTCCGGCCTTTCTTCCCGAGCCCTTTTCTTCTGGTCGGATCGTTCTGCTCGGAAGAGGTTAGCGTTCACCTCGGATTCCAGCTGAACCTCGCGCTTAGTCCACGCCTTGACCTCGGCCATGGTCTTGGGTTGCGCCAACGCGAAGGAGCGTAACCACTCCCTGTGCCTCAGACCAGATCTAAGTGCCGTGATGACGGTCTCATCCCGGTGCTCGGGTACCTCGAAAAGGGCGTTGTAGAAACGGGTAATGTAGGCCTTGAACGTTTCCTTGTCCCCACTCTTAACCGTGAAGAGGTAGTCGACCGTGCCCTTCTGTCGACGGTTCCCAACGAAATGGCCGAGGAATTGAGTAGCCAGCTCATCGAAGGTCGAGATCGAGCGGGGCTCGAGTCCCCGGAACCAGTCCCGACCTGCGCGGATAAGGGTGGCTGGGAAGGCCCTGCACTGGGCGGCGTCAGAGTGGTCCTGGAAGCTCATCCCCGCGGTGAAGGCGTCCAAATGGTCCTTCGGGTCGGTTTTCCCGTCGAACAGAGAGACTTTTAGGGGCTTGTTGCGCGAGGAGACGTGGACGGCGAGCAATTCCTCGGTGAACGGCTTTGTGAGCGAATCAGAGGCGTACTTAGCCCTGTCGCTCGAGAGGTGAGCCTCCCGGCACATGCCCTCGATTTTCTTCTCGAGGGCGTCGAGCCGACCGTGGTATCCCGAGGAATCGGCGCCTTGGGATCCCTGGCCTCCGCTGCGGGTGGCTTGCGTCTGGGAGCGGCCCTGGTTCCTCTCGATGAGGTGCCTCAGATCCTTGGGCGAGGTGGCTCTTGAGCCGCCGAGGTGAACCCCTTCTGTGCGGCCCCGCCGAGGGTGGCGGTGTCGACCATGCCCGTGGATAGGCGATGTGACTGACATCTCCTCAGGGGGATAAGGGTCGCGAGGAGGCTCGAGGTGAGGCGTTCTGGCGGCGGACCTCGGTGTGGAGCCGTGGGGCGCCCAGCGGGCCTCGGGGGGTACCGGCTCGAGAGATCGGTGGCCAGGAGTCGCAGGCCGCTGGTGGTCAGCCGTCCAGACGGGGGCAGAGCCCTCCGGAGGTGGTGGAGCGGCGATCTGGGGATCGGGCTCGGCCGCTTGGACGCGAATGAGCGCCTCCACGAGGGACTGTAGCCGATCTATTCGGCTGGCGAGGGCGTTGATGAGGGTCGCTGGAGGAGGCTCGTCCATGCCTTTGGTGAGGGGAAGGAGGCGGCTGGTGCCGGGATCTTCAGGGTGGTTGCTCGCCATGCGGGCGGAGATCGGAAGGCCAACTTTGTTCTTGTGGAGTTTGTGTTTCCCACAGACGGTGCCAACTGATGGAGGTCCTTTTCAGGTCTCCGTCAGATGTTGTCTTCCGTTGATCTCCCGGTGGATTTTGGTGGTGATCTCCCATCGCGTGTGGATCTCAATGGGTTTTGGTGAGAAAGGTGGTATGAGGGGTTTGGCGCCGAGTTCCTGCAAAGAAGTTCCGGGGTGGTTTGGTACCACTAAGGACCCTCCGACAATCAAGTTAGTGATGAGATCCGAGCAGAGTAACGACTTAGTAGAGTTAAGAATGGCTTACTTGACCCCTCTGTGATGGGGGTTTATATAACGTTGATGGTACGCAGCAGCAGGCGCGAGAATCTCGCCAGCAGTTACGTTCCCGACGTCACGCCCGCGTAGAGAGCAGATCACCCATTAATGGGGATCGCGGGGGCGTGGAACATGGGATGTTGCTGGCGGAGAATCTGCGCATGGCAAGATTCGCGGAGCGGCGGTTACGCCTGTGAGCGGTGGAGCTGGTCGGAGGACCAAGGGAGACCTCCTCGGCTGGGGGGCTCGGGGACGAGTGAGAAGGCCGAGGAGTCTTGGTCTTGTGGCAGCTCGGGGCGAGCTGAGGGGCCGAGGAGGCCAGTTTGCAGGGGGCCCCGAGGAGGGCCAGCTTGTGATTGCAGGTCAGGTACAGGGTGGCCTGGTCGACCCTTGTGGGTCCTTTCTTCTGAGTCCTGGGACACGTCATTTGCCACGTGTCCTGATAATGGAGATCGCCAATATTGAGCATCATCATAAAGAGAGAAAGATTATTGATTCCAAAATGTCATCATTTCGTTTTATATTCAAATGGACAAAAAATGATCCAATAACTGAAAAGTTCAAAAAAAAACTGCAATAACCATTATTTAAAATCAAATGTTCTTACGAAATCAAACCTAAGATAGAGTGAAAGTCATTACCTCTTATTTCTCTTTCTATTAAATTGATTAGTAAAGACATATTTAACCCTTGATAGCGATCTCTGAAATGGATGACAGAGGAGTTAGAATCATATCAAAGAGGAGTTAGAATCATATCAAAGAGTTAGTAAAGACATATTTAACCCTAAAGTTACCTTTTTCTTCCAAATCCCCCATTGATGATGCTCGGACTCCTCAGATCATGACACGTGGCAGATGATGTGCCCCAAATCTTACGAGAAAGGAGAAAGAAGGGTACATTGGAAGCATACCCCGGGCCTTCCTCCCGAGGATGTTCCCGACCTTCGATGGGCTCCCAGACCACTCCTATGCTCGTCTTCTAAACTACCATTGGCTTGCTTCCGAGCCCTCTCGCACGCTGAGTTCCCTCAGCCCTCTTAGCTCGCCTCCGAGCTATCACAGAACCAAGCTCTCTCGGCTTCCTACTCGTTCCCGAGCCTCCCGCCGAGCTTAACTTCCTTGGTATCACTGACCGACCCACTGCGTAGATCACAAGTGTCTCCGCCACGGCTTCTTGAATCTCGCTAGTCGTGAGATATCCGCCGCCTACGATCCCGCGTTTCACGCCATCGCGTTCCTCCATTAATGAGCGTATCTCGTCATTAATGGGGGATCCCGCCTTTCACGCAGGCGTAACGCCCAGGGGCGTAACGGCCTGCGTGAATCTCTCGCCCGCCAGCCCATGGCTGCCACTATATAAACCCTTCTTCAGACGACTCAGGTAAGGCAATTTTTACCCAATAGGCTGCTGCTCTGCCAAAATATCTCGACTAACTTGATCGTCGTAGAGTCCTCGGTGGTATAACCATCCCGGGACTTCCTTGCAGGTAGCTCGGCTTCATTCCAAATCAAGCCCACTGAGATCCACACGCATCAAGAGGCAACCTCCAAACCCAATCTCAGCCATCCGTCAACGCTCGCTACAGGTCTACGGAAGATAACATCTGAAGGAGATCAAAACCTCCATCAGTTGGCACCGTCTGTGGGAAACTCGAAATTCCGCTCAACGAAAGTTAATCTTCCGATCTCGAACATATGGCATGTGATTATCGCGACGATCTAAGCTCCAGCCGCCGTCCTCCCCACAACGGAGACGTGGGTGGATCCCCTCCTCCTCCGAATGCCATTCACGCCCTATCTGCTCGGATAGATCGGCTGGCATCCGTTGTGGATGCGCTTGTCCGTATCCAAACGGCGGGACAAGCTCCCCAAGTCGCCGTTCTCCCACCTCGGGAGTGACACATGGGGAGAGCAGACACTGCCTGCGCCGGCACATCTGAGCACCGCCTCGCTATCTCCGGCGGCCATATATCCCCCGTGACGACCAACTCGATGACCCGGTGGGCACCTCACAGCTCGACGCCGAAGTCTTATAAAAGAGCGCCCCGCTCTGAGGCCCATCACGCTCCTGTCCCTCCCGAGGAGGTATCGATCAGCTCGCCTACTCCCAGGCATGGCCGGCGCCCTCTCCCTCGATAGGTTTGCACGGACGGGACTCACCATGACAGCTCGAAGACAACCTCACCAAGGGACCTACGGAACCTCATAGAACGGAACTGGAACTGAGGCCCGGCGCAGGTCGGCAGCAGCAGGGGCCATAAATTTGAGTGTGCCGAATCCTCGGGATACTACGACCGACTCGATGCCCTCGAAAAGAAGATCGAGGGTTTATATCGGGAGAATCGATTCTCAAATGACGGGGCTAGATATGCTGCCGACTCGCTTATGAGGCCCTTCAACGAGGAGCTTCTCGCTGTCCACGTCTCCTCTAGGAACAAGCCCCCAAAAGTCTCCCTCTTCGACGGAAAGTCCGACCCAAAAGACTATTTGGACGCATTCACAGCAGGGATGAGTTTCTAGGACAACTCTGACGCCGCGCAATGCCGTGCTTTCCCCTCCACTTTCATCCGCTCTAGACGAGACTGGTTTCGAGGACTCACGCCACGCTCAATCTCTATCTTCGATGAACCGGTGTCACGACCCAAAATTAGGCACATGACCGGCACTTAGACTACGTAACGTCAACAGGCATAACGCAATTTAAGTAAGCCGAAAACCCAGCAATCTAAACCATTACAAGAAGTAAAGGATAGAAACACTTTAAAAAAAAATCTCAAGTAAGAACTTAAACCTTAAGTTTGTTTTTCAAAGAAATTTCGGCAGCACCTCCTTGGTAAAAGCCAGCCCCGAAACGGGTACAAATATAAGATATAAGTAAAGCATCCCCAAACGGGAGCAAATCTTGCCCAAAGGCGGAAACAACCACCACAACAGATATACGACGCCGTAGCGAAGGAATGAGATAATCCATATAAATAAAGGCCGGCTCACACGAGCATGACAACCAGAGTCATAAGAATATATAATATCGATCCTCACAACTCGTCTCTAAGTCAATACATGAAGGTGGTAGATGGAGAGTACTAGATACAAAAGATATACAATGTACATCATCGGATAACCGCAACCCACCTATAGCAAATGGCCTCACAGCCAACCGTAACGGTATCCGCAAAAAGTAGAGATAATAAGGCGCCCTGCCGCGACTACTCTGAGGATCAGACCTGCAAAACACTGTGGCACAACGGGGGTGAGTTGCCAACTCGTGAATAGTAAATAACATCATACTGTAATCGCAAGTATGCATGACAACGACAATCTATCACATGTAATCTGATAGCATAAGTATGGCAATATGAATATGCAACAATCATGTAAAGGTACATCATCAGGGTACTATAACTACATGAAGCAATGCATATCAAAAATAAGCTTGAGTGTGGGATGATATAATAAAACCTCATGCAAAAATCATCAGTATGGAAAAACCCCAGTGTCCCTCACCGACACGTCAAATCCCAAAATCCTCAGGCACCGCATCCTCAGATCGACCCTCATATCCTGTAAGTCTCATGGAACCTGAGTGTCCGATATCGATACCCGAAACCTGATGAAAACATATGCCTGTATGTGTGTGTGTGTGTGTGTGTCTCAACGACACATCAAAATCATGGAACCTGAGTGTCCAACATCGACACTCGAAACATCATGAAAACTAGTGTCCAGCATCGACACGTAAATACTCATCTGTCAGGCACCATCACCACGACTGACGCTGAAGTCATGTCCGTACATAACTCCGGTCGGTATCCCCACAATAACCGCCGAGTCCAAATACTATCACCGGTAGGTACTAGCCCTCCTGCCGAGCTCATCGTTTATACCACGAAAATCACCTCTTGCCCCGGGGAGCCATACCGGGTCCACCATGTACCCGCAGACGGTGCCTACCACTCTTCGAATCGGGTATCTAACACAAGTCTCAGAACCGAGAAAACTCATGGTGGACGCAATGAAATATTATATCAAGAGAAACCGGGTTTTCAAACAATACATGAATTTCTTGAAATACCCTCACGGTTCTCAAATCCATAAATCACATGAAATCCATATCTCAATGCGTAAATCCATGAAATATAATATATGCAACATAAAACAGTAATATGAGCATATCAAGGAAAAACCGCTATTTAAATGTATCAAGTTATTAAATATATCACGCGGTTCCCAATTCTCCAAAATCCAAGCAACATCATATAAAGGTGAACATGTGGCTATAGCAAGGTATCAGGGTGTACATGTAAGTATGTATGCATGATATACATGTAGCTATAGCAAGATATGTGAATATACCTGTCAATAATGATGCAATACCATGTAGGTATATGTGTAGCTGTAGCAATGTATGTGTATATACATGTCAATAATGATACAATACCATGTAGGTATAGGTGTAGCTTGTAGGCATAGTAAGGCATATGTGTAAGCATGTAGGTATACATATATGCTATATTTCATATGCACAACGGAATAAGAATCAATGTCTCAATATCAAATGACAATACCCTACCACTTGGGGGTATATGTAGCTATAGCAGGATATGTGGGTATATATGTAAGTACGTATGCATGATATACATGCAGCTATAGCAAGGTATATGTAAGCATATAGGTATGCATGCAACTATATTTCATATGCGCAACCGCACAAGAATCAATGCCTCAATGTCATTAATCAATACCATATCACATATGTATGTGTGTTGTGCATATCATGGCAATTACCGACAGTGTGGGTGTAGCATACAATTAGTGCTCGTGCAACATGAACTGTCAATTATAGTGCAGTGTCCAATGGGTATAAGTCCAGGCACACCAAGTAATAAGATGCAATGCTGTCCATGCACAAGCTCTATATGTGCATATAAGCAATGCATCTAATATCATATCCAGCCCTGACGCTTAACGCCATACGGGTGATTTTCCCGTAGATGTTAAATCTACTCACCGAAAATCTCGAGTTAGGTAGATCCAATCACCTGCTTCCCTTTCTTCGCAGCGTTCGAAGTCCCTGCCTGCGATCCTATTAACACAAACATAGCAAGTGCAACATCTCAGAAATTGACCAATATCACGTACAAACTAGTTTGACCGACGCACCAACTCCAATCCAACTCACAAGTGTTCATCTAATGGCTAACATGTGTAGCGACACTCCAAAACTAACCCAAGTGCAGCAACTACACAAGATCATGAACCGTGTCGGATAACATAACACGCATATTCAAAACACTAGATTATAGCAAAGTGATCCCAGATTTTGATACACAAACAATTAGTGAATGTTGCAAGTTCCACGAGACCACATACAACCTCAGAGACCCTACACCCAAAACTCAACACCCCAGCTCCCACTTTGGCCGCAATTTGCGGCCAGAAGCAATAAATTTGCGGCCACAAAATTTGGGAATGGTCTCAGGTTTTTGTGGTGGGTTCTAGGTCACAACACTAGGTCACTGTGATGGGAACTTTTCCAACTAACATCTGGTTCTACAGCAGATTACAGAGACTCCATAATGACACTAAAAATACGATATTTGCACAAAACTAATCTTTTAGTGTTCTAATCCATAACTACAAGGCAACACAACAATATAAACTCCTAATTAACAGTTAGAGGTAATTACCTAGCCACTCTTGCTAAAAACAATCTTTCCAAGCTTCAAGGCATTCTAGTGGCTAAACATGACATGTGAGGTGTTTTCCATGGTGTTTAATGATGTTTTGCTAGGATTTAGTGAAGGGATAGTGAGGGTTTCAGTTGTGAGCAAAGGAGATGAACAAATAATTGAGTGTGAGAAAGTGAGAAGAGAATGAGAGAGTGAGGAGAGAAAAGGGTGAGAGGGTGAGTGTAGGGTGAACTTATCCCTTATTCTTACTCTCTCCCTCACCTCCATTAATGCTCTCATTAATGCCTCATGACTCACCTAGCCACCTTTCTTTCTCAATCCAAACAAAGTAGATATTTTTCACACAAATATTTAGGGCAAGGTTAAGGCAAGGTTAAATCAAGGCATGGATTGCTTAAGGTGTCATGGTCACTTAACGAGATTAACACAACTAACCCTCACATTAACATGCACATGTGTGTGCAAGCCATAACAAATAATAATAAAATATTAATCAATTGTTATAAAATGTGAGGAAACCGATTTGGTAAACTTTTCCCTAAAAACCCGCATTAACGCTTAATTAACACTAATCGCATTCTAAGGTGTTACAATCCCCCCTTAAAGAAATTCGTCCCTGAATTAAAATTCTCACTAAGCGTACCTTCAAAGAGATGAGCGAATTTTTTCCGCATCTCACTCTCGGCTCCCAAGTGATCTCCTCACCAGTTGGGCTACGCCAAAGAACCTTCATAGATGGCAATACCTTTGATCGAAATTTCTTCACCTGCCGATCCAAAATAACCACCGGCTGCTCGGTGAACGAAAGATCACGCTCAAGCTGAACGGTCTGGTGCTGAATCATGTGAGACGGATCATGAAGATATCTACGAAGTATCGACACATGGAACACGGGGTGAACATCTGGAAAACTGGACGGGAGTGCCAAACGATAAGCAACAGTACCAACTCGCTCAAGGATCTCGAAAGGACCTACAAATCTGGGACTTAGCTTCCCCTTTTTCCCAAATCTCATAACGCCCTTCATCGGAGAAATCCGCAGGAATACATGATCCCCCACTGCGAACTCAAGTCTGCGACGACGACGGTCGGCATAAGACTTTTGTCTGCACTGGGATTCTCTTATTCTGTCCTGAATCAGCTGGATCTTCTCCGTAGTCTCTTGAACTAGCTGGGGTCCCATAACCCTACTCTCACTGAGTTCGGTTCAACAGACTGGCGATCGACACTTCCTACCATACAAAGCCTCAAAAGGTGCCATCTGAATAGTCTCCTGGAAGCTGTTGTTGTAGGAGAACTCAATCAACGGCAAGTGACCATCCCAACTGCCACCAAAATCAAGCACGTACGCCCGAAGCATATCCTCTAGAGTCTGTATCATCCGCTCTGACTGGCCATCGGTCTGTGGATGGAAAGCGGTGCTAAAACTCAACCGGGTACCCAAAGCTTTCTGAAGCTTCTGCCAAAGACGGCTAGTAAACTGGGTGCCCCTGTCGGATACAATGCATGTGGGAACGCCGTGCAAACGCACAATCTCATCTATATACAACTGAGCATACCGAGCATAACTGAAAGTGGTCTTCACTGGAAGGAAGTGAGCCGCTTTCGTCAACCGGTCAACAATCACCCAAATGGAGTCATACCCCCGACTGGTCCTGGGTAGACCCACCACAAAGTCCATGAAAATCTGCTCCCATTTCCACTCAGGAACGGGTAAAGGCTGCAACTCTCCAGCCGGTCTCTGATGCTCAGTCTTGACTTGCTGACAAGTCAGGCACCTTGAAACGAAGTCCGAAACATCACGCTTCATCCCTTCCCACCAGTAAATGTCTCTCAAGTCACGGTACATCTTGGTGGAACTTGGATGAACGCTAAAGGCTGACTGATGTGCCTGCTCTAGGATCTCGCATCTCAACCCATCAATATCTGGTACACACAAGCGAGTCCCATAACGTAGCACACCCTGGTCATCAATCGAGAACTCTGAATCTGTACCCTGCCGAACAAGCTCAAGAATCTCAGACAAACGGGCATCACTGGGCTGCGCCTCACAGATACGATCAAGTAGAAGTGGACGGGCGCAAACATAAGCAAGCTGTCCCCTAGTGGAAGTGAACTCAAATTGTACTCTACTATCGCACAATATCTGCTAATCTGCAGAAGACTGCCTTGAACTACGCTCAGCTGGGACAAGCTACCGCCGGGCCTACGACTCAAAATATCAGCTACCACATTCGCCTTACCCGGGTGATAAAGGATCTCACAATCGTAATCCTTCACAAGCTCCATCCACCGGCACTGTTTCAGATTCAGATCCCACCACTGGAAGATGTACTTCAAGCTCTTGTGGTCCGTGAAAATCTGACATGACTCCCCGTACAAGTAGTGTCTCCAAATTTTCAACGCAAAAACCACCGCGGCCATCTCAAGATCATGAGTGGGGTAATTCTGCTCGTGCTTCTTCAGCTGCCTAGAAGCACAAGCAATCACTCTATCATGCTGCATCAGTACACAATTGAGCCCCACTCGAGACGCATCACCGTAAACAACAAAGCAACCCGATCTAGAAGGCAAAGATAGAATTGGTGCAGTCGTCAACCGAGTCTTCAACTGCTGAAAACTCTGCTCGCACGCATCAGTCCAAAGAAAAGGAACCCCTTTCCGGGTCAGTCCGGTCAGCGGTGCAGCGATACTCGAGAAATCCTGCATGAAGCGGCGGTAATAACTAGCTAAGCCTTTAGACGTCGCGTGATTTAAGTGCCGGTCACGAGCTAATATTTCGGGTCGTGACAAAGTTGGTATCAAAGCGCTAGGTTTAATCTTGGTTCGAGTCTATGTTTGACTATGCGGTGTCTAGGGCGTATGCATATTTCGGAAGCTAGGCTAGACCTTACGGAACTTAGACTTGAACGGGGGGTATTAGGCCCGAACTTTCGTTACATAGGCTAACCCTGATTGATGGAGTAGGTAGCTTGGGTAGAGTGACGTACCGCACGTATGTTCCACAGCATATTTACGATACGATACTCCACTTAAGAAACCTTAGGATGTACATATTTTGAGATTTGTGATTCTCTTCATACCCATGATTATACATCCATTTGAGATCCTTGATTCTGTTCGTTTCCATGATTATACTTTCATTGATGTTGTTTCTTCTTATGATCATGTATCCATTCTGGATATGTCGTTTCCTTTCATGCCCTTGATCTGTTTTCTTCGATACACGCTTGAGGTTCCTGTCATCATGTTTGAGCACAGATTGAGCCGCTGCTAGTGTTGTAGTCAGGGCGAGCTCGGCATGGATGAGGACTGACCATTGTGTTTTCTGGTGATATGGGAACATCTCGATGTAGTGTTTGTGTTGTGACCTCTTATTGAGGTGAGTGTTTGGTTTTGCACCGGATGATCGGGCCATTGACAGAGGCTGCCAGTTGTGAGAGGACGGTTGAGGTACAGCATACCTCAGAGATTGTGATGTCGTCTATCGTGCAGACAGATGACCCAGCTATTGCTGAGATTGATGGGATGTCTCTCCCAGGGTTTACGAGCTGAGATCGCTAGAGCTTCCAGGCAGAGATGCGACAGATGATAGCTAGACTACCTCGAGTTGAGAGACGAAGGGTATTCACATGTCGTCTAAGCGAAGTTAAAAGTTCGAACGAATGTCAGAAAACCCATTTTCCCAAGTTTAAGTATTCGGAGGAACATGCAAGTGATTCTGTGGACCCTTTAGAAGAATGAAACCCTAACTCGACATGATGACTATGGAACCGCTTTTGAACCTTAGGGTTTGCGGCAGTTTAGCAGTGCCATCAGTGAGGCTTGGGTTTGCCCTTCTACAGCTGGTCCAGAGATACTGTGGTTTGTACCGGATATTTTTAGACTGTGCTCAGGTGTTGAGCTTTCGGGAAATTTTGGGACCTCGATGACACGATCGAAAAGTTTGACGTCGTCTGGATATCATGTGATAAGAGATCAGCAAGCTGACCAGTTTTGGATAGAGGAACTCACCCAGATGCGTTGTGAGTTGATCAAGAACGGACGAGTAATGAGTATTCCTCCGATGGTTGGGACGAGTTCTCGAGGACATGTTCGGCTAGAGATCTTCTACAGAGTGATGAAGATACCGAGTTCGTAACTTCGAGTCCGTGTGAGAGACTCCGGATTGACCATGGCTGAGAACAGTTGCAGTGCGCAGATAGCATGACATGACGTCGAAGTGGACGATGATACAGACAAGTGGAACTAGAGGTTCGCGCGAGAGGTCGGCGAACTGTTGTTACTCCTCGTCGAGATCAGAGATCTGATATGCTTACAGAGGCGTTGGGATGCGGCCAATTCCCGAGAAAATGTTGTGCTGAGAATGCAGATGTCCAGAAAGCGAGAAAAGATTATGCAAGAGTACCAGCCTCCGCATAGCTCGGCATAGGCGAGATTGGAAGAGACCCTGAGCAGGTTCCTTCCAGGACACTGCTGCAATGAGATTTGCACCCGGGATCAGTTGTGTCACGTGTATTCAGAGGGCCAGAGGCCGACGCCAGTGACGTGCTGCTTTACGAGTGGTCGTGATGATTGGCCGAGAGATGACCAGAGAAGTGCCAGAACGGAATCGTTCCCGTTAGCACACCTGACCGGGCCGATGAGCCGATGGACAGCGAGATTGGTAAATCCACAAAGAAGATGAGGACCCAGAGACAGAGGACGCCAGACCGTGAGCGGGAGGCAAGCGGATGTTCTTGTTCTGCCGGTTTTAGGTGCACCGATTTATTCTTTGACATTATAGGAGGTGTACCTCAATGTCATTTATTGCGTTTTGCGTTTGTGATCTGAGTATCACGCTTATTCCGCTTGGATTTGAGTTTTGATGATGAGTTTCCTGATATTGATTTCGTGCACCATGGCTGCACCCACTGGGCATTTACATTTTGTGCATAGTATTGCACTTGATATATGTTTTATACGCCATTGTGTTCGGTTATGATTTGTGCATATCTATTGCACTTGATATTGATTTTGTGCCTTGGCTGCACATGTTTATGATTTCGTGGATTTCATACAGTTGATTTGATTTTGTGCGTGTGGTACGCACTCGATTTGATTTTTTCCCTCGGTATAGCTTATATGTGCTTGCAGTGCATTGATATGTGTTTTGTGCACGCAGTTGCACACGTTTATGATTTTATATACCTTGGTACACTTGGTGTTGCTATTTACGCATTTGAGTTATTGATTGGTATTTCGTGCACTTGATGCACCAGATTTGTATTTCGTGCACTAGATGCACTGGATTTGTATTTCGTGCACTTGATGCACCAGATTTGTATTTCGTGCACAGGATGCACTGGATTTGTATTTCGTGCACTAGATACACTGGATCGTATTTTGTGCACAGGATGCACCGTATTTGTATTTCGTGCACTAGATGCACGGGATTTGTATTTCGTGCACTAGATGCACCGTATTTGTATTTCGTGCACTAGATGCACCGTATTTGTATTTCGTGCACTAGATGCACCGTATTCGTATTTTGTGTACTGAATGCACCGGATTTGTGTTCGTGCATTGTTGCATTAGATTTTCATTTCGTGCATTTGTCGCACCAGATTTTCATTTCGTGCATTTGTTGCACTAGATTTTCATTTCGTGCAATTGTCGCGCCAGATTATATTTTGTGCATTTGCTGCACCAAATTCGTATTTCGTACATTAGTTGCACTAGATTTGCATTTCATGCATTTATTGCACCAGACGGGTATTCGTGCATTAGTTGCACTAGATTTATACTCCGTATATTGGTTGCACCCGATTTATGTCTTTGAGCATTTGTGTTACCAGATTTAGGTTTTGTGCGTGTTGCACTTGACGTTCGTTTTTCGTGCGCTTTACCGCACTGGGCATTTATATGGACTGACGCGCTTGGGTTGGATGCCCTTGCTTTAGATTTCATTCGTGTATGTTGGATGCACTTGATTTAGATTTCTTTTGTGCATGTCAGATGCACTTGATTTGGATTTTCTCGCATGTTGGACGTATGATATGAGATATGATTTTGTGCACACCGGATGCACTCGATTGAGATTTTCGTGCAAAATAGATGCACCGGATGTTGTTGTCGTGCACACCCGTTGCACTGGACAGATGCTTTCGTGCACACCCGTTGCACTTAGTTTTGGTTTTGTGCACATTCGTAGCATTTGTATTTGGATTTGATTTCCGTGCGCACCAGACGCACGTGATTGTTGGATACGCCTTTCGAGGCTGATTTTGCTCTTGAGCACCTTGTTTTCATGATGGGCACTATATTATGTAATAGCCGAACAGGACTGATCTGAGGACGGTACCTGAGCACTTTGCATGCATTAAAAGCTTACCAAGAGGTTTTCAAAAGGAGCTATAGTCTCGCTATTTCTTACGTGTCTGTGAGCGACATGAACGTTTACAAAAAGAAAACCTTTTGGATATTTTGGGAATGACGAAACACATATTTATCAAAACATATATGAAGGTATATTTATTACTTTACAAATGAGCGTCCGTCACTTGTGCCGTGAGTTACGCATCAAACGACAATTTAGAAAAGATTTTGCATATGTTGTATTCAGTTTTAAGATTTTTCCAAAGATGCGTGCTATATATGTATTATAGTATTTGACTGTGCATATTGGATTTCAGTTGGGGATTTCGAGATCTGTATCTCGATTGTAACTCTGATGATATGCGTGCAAATTCGATGATTTGCGAGACGCTTGACGGAGTTCGATTTTGAGTTTGTATTCGTTTTTAGTCGCACGCGATGCGCTGTGGCTTTCTATATCTTCCATGATTTCGGAGCCCCGTCGATTTGAGTTGATTACTGAAATGTTTTAGTATTGGGGTTTTAAATTTAAATTCGGAGACCGAATTTATTTAAGGGGGAAGATTGTAACATTTCAGAAAATATAAAATATTATTTTTGGAATTTAATATTAAAATAATATTTTTCCCGAAAACTGTCCGATTTGCGAAATTGGGGTTTTCGAAAAAGGGTATAAATATATACCAATAATTATGAAATAAATGAAAATTAAAATGATTTATTCATTTAAAAAAATATATTTAAAAGATTTGGTATTTTTAAAATTTATTTATGCAGTTTAAATAAAAAACCGATTAGTGCACTACTAATCGCGATTAAGTCAAATCCGTGTTTTTACAGTTTTTCATGGTTAGTGCACCATGACATGTTTCATTTGGTTACATGCTCATTGTGTTGTTTTAGTTATGGTTGGTTTTATTATGTTGAGAAAAGAAAGAAATGAGAGGAATGATTGAGGAGAGAGAGGGGGGACATAATGATGAGGGGTAAGCATGCTTGGAGAGAGAGTGTGTGAGAGAATAAGTGAGGGAGAGAGAGGGGGGGCTGCCTCAATTCTCTTTCCCCCACCATTTTACATTTCCTTCTTTATCTTCTTCAAGCTCACTTTCCTCCACCTTCAACCCCAAATATCATCTCAAAAATCTTGCCAAAACCCTATACCCCTTTCACAAAAAATGATCACCTCTTCATCCTCTATACAATGGACCGAGAAAAGTGGGATTTTGATAACATTGGGAAGCAAGGGTTCTCTTGAGTTTCATCCATGAGGTATAATCCCTTCCATTTAGTTTAGTTTATGTTTTCCTAACATTCTAGTTAGTTTAGAATGGGTTTAAGGTGTGGGTTGTTAAATTGGAAAATTCAAGAAAGGGTTTGGTGACTTGTGGGCTTGTGAGCTGTAGTGAGGGTATGCAAGACCCTAGAGATCAATTTGTGGACCTAGAATAGAGAATAGAAACTTAGAATTTTTTCCATGTCGGTTTTGTTGCTTTTGGTGTGCCTACAGTGAACCTGGAACAACCTGGGGAATTTCTGAGTTTAGCAAACAAGTCCAGAGGCCTAATTACTACACTAGGAGACCACCCTGATGAAACGAACCCAAACAGAGGCATAGGGACCGAGCTCACCGGATTTTGAGGCCTTGTGGCCAGCCACATGGAGGAATTTTGGGTCCAGGTTGCTTCTGTAGGTTATATTCCCTATATACATCATCCCAGTATTGTTTGTTCATCCCAATTTCACCTGAGTCAAAATCTGGGAGCACTTTGGTGTGGTTTTTGGTTATGTTTTCCATATTTTGAATACTAGGTTTTGATATTTGATTTTGTTTTTGGTTGTTGGATGTTTGTACATCAACAACAAGGGATGATAGGTTGGTTTTACATGCGTAGGCTATAGGTTCTAACCTATAGGCGATTCATATGCCGTTTTGGTTTTCCGGATTCAATTTTAATAGCGATTGTATTGATTGTAGGTACCTTCGCGTGGATTCCGAGGCGACGGAGCGTGGTGTCATCGACTTCGGCAAGCAAGGATCAAGGTGAGTGGATCTATATCCACGGGGAAAGTTAGGTGGATGACGTATAGCACCCCCGCAAGTTTTTGATGGAAACCGATTCATAGTGTATGGTTAAGGAAACTTTTAATAGAAAACTATAGATAGAGTTAAAAAATAGTTAGAGAAACTATATTAGAAACTAAATGATAGTTAGAAATGATATGATACGACTAATATGTGATGACGGGATTTGAGGATGATGATGATGATATTGCCGCATAGGGTACTATAAGACTAGATAGCCGACGTAAATGCATCATCCGAACCATACCTATTTCCAAACTGAAGAATCGTATGCATCTTTTAAACAGGTACCTTGAGGGACGCTGCGGATTTTCAAATGATATCTTTTCCTTAAAAACACCGTAGCCCATACTTTCAAAACTACGTTTCGCATCTTTTAAAAAACTGATTGTATGGTTCGGGTATGTATGTTAGATTAGATACGTATGCTTATAGTAAAGGTAGAATGTAATTGTAAATTGACCTTATGTGAGATATAGATGCGATGAAAAGAGAATACGTTTTGGCATGTGATATGATGATATGCTGGTATACGGATACAAGTCGATTGAGATGATTGATAGCTTTACCGGTCCCCCGATATGAGATTGTTATGGATGCGACCTGGGACATAGGTATATAGATATATATAGAATGTTGTAAATCATGAGTGTTATGCCGTACGAGACGTTAGGTCCGTACCCCTCATTGTCATATAAGAGGATAGGATCCCCGATGGTTTATTGCCGCCGTACGATGATTTCCGTACGTGATGAGTTGGGCTTGATGATTGATCCATACCCTTGACTAGAGGATGCTGTACGATGGATTATACCGTACGTGATGTCGTGAGGCTAGATGCCGATGGTTAGATTCACCGACTCGGTCATGTTAGATACGTATACCCGTCAGCATTCGCATATGATTACCTTATGCTGCATTCATCTTATTCTCATAGCATTGCATATACCTGTGCTAGTACACTTACACCATTATCGATGATGCGTATGTTACACGTACACAGATTTTCCGGCTCACACACTTCATCATTGATAATTGCCATGTCACTACACAGTAGGATTTGCCGCATTATGATATGACTCCTTGCATGATATACTTGCGTACATACATATTGTACATCCATACTTGCGTAAATACATATTATACACTCATACTTGCGTACATACATATTGTACATCCATACTTGTGTACATACATATTGTACACCCATACTTGTGTACATACATATTGTACACCCATACTTGCGTACATACATATTGTACACCCATACTTGCGTACATACACATGTGCACCTTTATTACGATATTGCATTTGATTTTGGAGATTTGGGAACCGCAGGATATATTTTAAAACTGGATTCATTTAAAAGAGCGGTTTCCCCTCGATATGTGCATATTACTGTTCCATGTTGCATGATATACGGACATACTTACATTTCTGTTATATGTCGCATATATCATGCTTTACGCTTTTACGCATCGAGATATGCTGTTTTCATGAGATTTCTGGATTTGAGAATCGCGGCTATTTCAAAAGAAAGCATGTACTGTTTTTAAAAACACGGTTTCTCTTGATATGATATTTCAGTGTGTCCATCATGCGTTTTCTCGGTTCTGAGACGTGTGACATGTGAAACCCGATTCGAGGAGCTGGATGAGGCCGATTGCGGGTACATGGTGGACCCGGTACGGTACTCCGGGGCGAGAAGATCGTGGGGATGACGATGAGCCTGGTAGAGGGACTACTACCTACCGGTGATTGGTTGGGCCTGGCGGTTATCCGGAGGATACGGACCGGGTCGAGAGTTGGATTTTGGGCGACCCGTCTGCTGGAGCCCGCGGGCCTATCCCGCAGACGGAACCCGAGGGCCGATCCGGATTGATGGAGCCCGAGATATGAGGATTTACGTGTCGATACTGGACACGGGTTTCATGATGTTTTGAGTGTCGATGCTGGGCACTCAGGTTCCATGATTTTGTTGTGTCGGGAGGGACACACGTTGATTTATATTCTCATACTTTCATGCATTTTCTTTTATGATATTGATATGCATGATGTTGTTGTGTCATTGGTTGACACGTGGACGGGATCCACATGCATACATACATTGATGATATGATTGGACGAGATCCGCATGCATACAGACATTGATCATATGGTTGGATGATATCCGCATACATTAGTGTTGATTACATTGTTGGCACATATATAGATACGGTCACCCTAGATATCATAGTATTACCTTTATGATACAGTTGACCTAGAAGTCGTTGTTTATTCGATTTCTACTTGTTGATGTTTTTCTACTCACGAGTTGGAAACCCACCCCCGTTGTGCCACAGTTCTTGCAGGTTGACCGCATGGATCAGTAGTGGCATCGCTGGCACATAGTTGCTTTCGGATGATCGCTTTGGTAGGTGGGACATTTGTATCGTACCCACTCTTGTATTTATATTTCATATTGTATCTAGTCAACTCTATCAATCAAAATTAGTATTTGTATAAGTAATGAGACTTAGTGAGATTTGTGGTTGCGAGACTTAGAGCGAGGGTATTTCCGCTACTTATGGTTTTGATGTCTTGCTTATTTCTTTATCTTTTGTGGTGAACTTCGCCGTTGGGCTTCGTATATTTATATTTATGCTTTGCGTGGTTGTGAATCCGCCGTTTGGTGAAGAACTAGCTCCTGCTTGGGGATGCCTTTTATACTACCATGTATTGTGGTTTTGGGATCAAAATATACAAAGGAGGTGCTGCCCAAATTTTCAAAAAACGAAACATGTTTTCAAACTAGTAAATTCCACTTACATTTTCATGTCCCATTATTTATGCATTTAAGAAAATGATTCGTTTTTCATCATACCTTTATTTCAAAACTTCACTTCTTATATTTTCTTAAAAAAGTTTCGATTGTTGGGTTTTCGGCTTACTTGAGTTACGTTACGCCTTTAGATGTCGCGTAATTTAAGTGCCGGTCACGAGCTAATATTTCGGGTCGTGACACAAGCATCGCACCTCTAGGGCCGGGGACTTAATCCTAAGGTGGAACGAGTTCGTTGATCAGGGTAAGCTGCACAAGTTTTCTCCGAAATAGGACGGCCCATTCATCGTCTCCAAGGTCCTACCCGGTGGGGCTTATCGCTTACAAGATGCAACGGGTCGCAAATTTCCACGGCCCTACAACGCCGAGAAGCTCAAGTTGTACCTTTAAAAAACATATCTATGAATACATGTTTCTCCTTTTATGAAGCGATGTAAATTTTGCTAAGTTTTTTTTATATAAAGAAGGAACTTCCCCTATATGTTTCACTCTTCCTCAGTTCATAGCTCACGAATTCCGTTTCGCTGAAATACTCAAATTGTCACGCCCCGCTTCCCATTCTACGGCGAAGGGGACGCGACTGGCCCGCTACGTATTTACTCAGAAGCAAATAAGCTAAACGTAACTAAGCAATATAAAAGAAAATACACAAGAGGCAAGGTATAATAAAAACAACAACTTTTATTTATTAACATTCTTTTGTACAATGCATGAAAAGAAAATACAACTGAAATAAAAATGATCCCTAAACAATGGCATGGCAGGAAATGAAAAGTACTGAATGGAAAATGTACAATGAAACTAGAGCTCTGGTTCTTCAGTAAGCTGATCCAAGTCTTCTGCAGATGGTTCGATCTCTGTCGGGTCCAAACCACCTGACGATATTTAAAGAAGAAAGAAATAGAATGTCGTCAGCGAACAGATTGCTCGGTAAGTCCCAAAGATAAGGGAGAAGTAGAAAAGAAGAAAGAGAGAGAGAGAGAGAGTAGCTTTTAATGTTGTATTATATTCTTGTAATGTTGTATTAACGCTGTTGTTTGTAGCTTGGTGTAGAAGAATACCAGTGTATACGAGAGGGGTCTTAGTATGCTAGAGACCAGGGCAAATGGAAGTACAAGGCTCCGTTATATAACCCGGAACAACGACAATTGGATTCATGTTAGGTGTCTTAATCTTACCGTCTCGTGCCACCTTTAACACCTTCCGTACCAATCTACCCCTTAAACCCCGTAGTGTTTTGATTGTATTGTTTGTCTTGTAAATTGTATTTGTCACGCCCCGCTTCCCAGAGTACGCTAAGATGGGCACATGATATAGCCAACCATGCTACCTGTGGATAGGAAATATCCATCCACAGTCACATTACGGCTGTAGAGATATCAAGAACAATAATAAACTATCTAACACATGTCCATAAGCCAAATAAAACGAGTCAAGAATAAAATAATGCGGAAGCAAAAGATCCAATACAAGAATAAACTGGAATGTACATCCCATAATGCGGGCTCACATCAGGAATGAAATAATACCGAAAGTAAATGAACTAACTACTAGCAAGTCCTCACTGCTCAGCCTGCTGACTGAAATACTCCTGCTCGGACTGCAACAAAGGTAAGGAATCTGGGCCATGCAAAACCCAGACGTCAGAGCGTCATAATATCAAACAATACTATAAACAGGGGTAGCAATACATGCAGGTATGAGTTTAAATGATGAAACAGGCATAACAGTGATATAAGTAATGACAGTGGGGTAATGTGTAGTGAGTAATCTAAACTGGTTTATTGGGTTAACTACTCTCAATCTTTGAAATAAATTTAATGAATCATCGATGTAACTCAATTGTATCCCGTGCATGCCCGGGATCACGGTGAAGATTCTCGGGCTGAAACCGAGACATGTCGCTAGGCACTAAAAGGAAAAGGGGTAACGATGAATGATGTTAACAGCATCATCCCAAGGCTAGCCTAACCTCTAAAAGGTAGTGGGTAACGATGGATGATGTCAGCAGCATCATCGCAAGGCTGGCCTAGCCTCTAAAACTGATCAGTAAAGGTAGCAAACTGTCGAGTTACAAGTCAGGTTTCATTATTGATTTCCCCATACCCCCAAGTTATATGTGTTCAAGTCAGGTATTAAATAATCTGGAGCTAATGCCAACCCAGGATCAGGCAGGTACAGGTTTGTCTGGATAGACAACAGGAAATGTCCGTAGGGCAACAGGTCAGGTTTGTTGGCATTAGTAACAAGATCAGGTAACAGGTAAAGCAATGGTACATCAGGTCAAGTTAGGTAGTACATAGGTATCATGTCATGTCAAGAGTTGCACGGTACCATGTCGTGTCAAGTAGTAGGTGTAACAAGTCATGTCAGGGTGCACAAAATGTCATGTGGGTGCTCATAATCAAACTAACATAAGAATGGGTATACAAAACAAGTATGGGTACTAATGGAACAATAAAAATGTAACATTGTAATGTAATATGCAATCAGGTACAGATTAAGGCATATAGATGCACAGTTATGATTAGAGTTAGGGTTATGGTTCCAATATTAAGTAAAATACATTTTAACAAATATGAATTGTTAAAATCTCGTTATTATGGGTTAAATGATCTAGGGATGCAATTATACATAAAATAGGTTAAATGGATGCAAACGGGTGTCCGATAGGGTAGAAACTATAAAAAGGGTACTGTGCGCTATGTAAATAATTATTATGTGATTTAAATACGGATGTGGGTACTAGGTATAGTAAATCAAAATGCAACATTGTATGTTCCAAGTTATGAATCTAAAATGATAAAATGGACATCGAATGTTAAAATGTAACATGAGACACTGGATTAAATCTATAGGTTTAACATGTAATCAAATAAGTATAAGGTATTATGAATAGCATGTAGCAAGTTTCACTTGCCTAGACGGATCGCGATACGGGTATACGGAACGTCAAACGTCGGCGGAAAAAATCACGACGCGCGCACGGTACACGGAACGAATCCAAACAGCGCACAAGGTGAATACACGGGTCAGGTATGCTCGCTGGATCATCGGGATTGTCGACGTCGTCATGGCCGGATTCCGGCAATCAAAGAACAGTGAACATTAACATTAAAAAAAGAAAAGAAACATTATAGAAAGAAAGAAGAAATAAAGAATGGAAAGAAGGAAGAAGAATGAGACAGGAAGAATTTTTCACTGAGTATTCAGAGGAAGGATGGCGTCGACGGTGATGATCGGAGGAACTCCGGCGATGAGGTTTGGCTGTTAGGGGTTCGGTTAGGGTTACGCTAGGGTTTGGTTTGCTGGGGTGTTGGCGTAGGGGTCTTGTGAAGGGAGGAGAACAGAGGAGAGAAAGGAGAGAGAAGAGAGATGGCGACGGCGAGAGGTGGTCGGCGACGGGATGAGGTGGCGGCGATGGGTTCTTGGGGTTCTTGTGGGTGTAGGTAAGGCTCGGGAATGGAAAGGAGAAGAAGGAGATGGCGAAGAGGAGGAAGAGGAGGCTCGGTGAGTTGAGGGTGATGAAGTTATGAAGTTTTAGGGTTTAGGGTTTGTGTTGGTGATGGGTTACGAAGAGGAGGCTCGGGGGTTTTATAGGAGGAAGAGGAGAAAAATAAAGGGAGTTGTTATGGGAGGTGACCACATCAGAGGGAGGTGACGCGATCCGAGATGCGAACAGTAATCACGAGAGGTGAGAGAGAGAGCGCGAGAGGAGAAAGAAAGGGAAGAGAGAGAGGGCTGCGGAGAAAGAGAGAGAAAGAGAGAGAAAAGCTGAGAGAGAGCTCGTGGGGCCCGGCAATAAAAGAGAAGGGTTTTGATTGGTTGGTGGGAAAAAATAAAAGAGAGAGAGAGAGAATCAGATTTAATTAGTAAAATTGTTAAAAGATTTAAAATGGTTTTAGGAAAATCTTTTTGAACTGTAAAAAAAAAATATTAGAATTAAATTTAAAATTCAAATAATTGAATTTTAGCGGGATATAAAAATATTTCAAAATGCGCCCGGGTCGGGTCTAAAAATTTAGATTTAAAATACGAAAATTATTTGTAAGCTTCAAAATTTGAAATGAAAGATTATGTAACGAAAAAGTATACCCCCAAGAACAGACGCACGTACGTGCGCGTAGCCATCCAAACACGTCCGTTTCACTGAACGGGACGAGATACGGTGCGCGGACGCTACCACGGGGTTAGAGGTATCATGCAGGCTATGAAATTCAATTTTAATCTATTTTACGTGATCTAAAATGTTATATGTAAAAATACGCGATGCTAGGTGAAAAGTTAATATGCAGTATATATGAGATACACATGTCTAACTAACAGGACATGGTAGTTTAGGAATATGAATCAACCAGTTCAAGCAAGCGGGTCGGGTCGAATGCAATGTAAAAGTGTAAACTACCATTCGCACCCAAACAAGATATATCAGTAAAATACCACAGATAAGAAATACTGAAACAGAAATTGGTATAACTGAACTCGGTTGTTATATTATACCCAACTACAAAAGAATTTCGTCCTCGAAATTCCAAGAACAAGAAAGGATAAACGACCAACAAACTACAAGAATAGATGGGGAACTTCTGCCGGATTTCATCTTCTCGTTCCCAAGTTGACTCTCCATGTGAGCGATTACCCCAAGAAATAAGTACAAGAGGGATAACCTTGTTCTTAAGAACCTTTTCTCTTCGATCCACGATCGACACCGGTCGCTCCTCAAAAGTCAAATCTTCTCGTACAGTTAGCTCCGAATGATCCAACACATGTGTTTCATCTCGAATATATTTACGGAGTTGAGATACGTGAAACACGTCATGAACATTCGCCAAAGACTGCGGCAATGCCAATCGATACGCTACCTCACCAATACACTCCAAAATCTTAAAAGGTGCAACGAATCGAGGACTGAGCTTTTCTCGACTTCCGAAACGAATCACCCCTCTAGTTGGTGATATCTTCAAGAATACCAAATCACCCACGGCGAACTCTAGAGGTCTTCTCGACGTATCTTCCTAACTCTTCTATCGGTCTTGTGCTGCTTTCATATGATTTCGGATAGTATTAACCTTCTCAACTTTCTGCACGACCAAATCTGGTCTCAACAATCTTCGTTCACCAATATCGTCCCAACAAACAGGTGAACGGCACTTGCGACCATATAAAACTTCAAATGGCGCCATCTGAATAGTCGTCTGGAAACTGTTGTTGGAAGAAAACTCCACCAGATGTAGATGATCCTCCCACGAACCCTTGAAGTCCAACATGCAAGCTCTCAACATATCTCCAAGAGTTTGGATCGTTCTCTCCGACTGGCCATCTGTTTGAGGATGATAAGCGGTGCTAAACTTCAAATGAGTCTCCAAACTTTCCTGTAAGCTCCTCTAAAAGTGTGATAAGAAACGAGTGTCACGGTCGGACACGATGCTCACTGGCACACCATGCAACCTTACAATCTCCTGCATGTACCGTTCTGCCAAAGTTTCTGTTGATTGACCAACCCGGAAAGGGTTGAAATGAGCTGCCTTGGTCAAACGATCAACAATCACCCAAACTGCATTGTTTCCTTTTGGACTCCGCGGTAGAGCCATCACGAAATCCATGATTATATGTTCCCACTTCCACTGAGGAATCGGAAGTGGTTGCAATAAACCAGCAACCCTTTGATTTTCAGCCTTAACCTGCTGACACACCAAGCACCTTGCTACAAAACGGGCAATTTCCCGTTTCATGCCTTCCCACCAGAATTGCTGTCGTATATCTCGGTACATCTTCGTGCCTCCTGGATGTACGGAATATGCTGAACTGTGCGCCTCCTTCATAAGTTCTTCGCGAATATCTCCCTTTGGCACACACAACCAGTTACCATATCTCAACGAACCATCTTCATGGATCAATAAATCTGTTCGAAGTCCAGCTTCAACCTGTTCTCGAAACTTCCGCAATCTTGGGTCCTGCAATTGCGCTGCTTTAATATTCTCGATCAACGACGACTGTATTTGCAGCTGCATCAACTGTTCCGAGGAATGCAGTAGCACAATCTCCAAATCAAATCTTCGAAAGTCTTCAATAAGTTCCTTCTGTGCAGTCAACATCTGAATTGCTGGCAACCGACTAAGCGCATCCGGCACAACATTAACTTTCCCCGGATGGTACTTAAGATCAAGATCGTAGTCAGCCATCAGCTCCAACCATCTACGTTGCCTCATATTAAGCTCCTTCTGCGTGAACACATACTTCAAGCTTTTATGATCGGTGAAAAGCTCGACCCTTTCGCCCAAAAGGTAGTGTCTCCAAATCTTCAAAGCGAAGATCACAGCTGCAAGCTCCAAGTCATGAGTTGGGTAATTCTTCTCATTGGTCTTCAATTGTCTCGATGCGTACGCTATAACCTTCCCATGCTGCATCAAAACACATCCCAATCGTTTCCCAGACGCGTCGCTGTGAATCACCAATCCTCCGGAACTGTCTGGCACGGTCAAAATAGGAGCGGTTATCAATCTCTGCTTCAACGCCTCAAAAGCTGACGCACACTTATCCATCCACACAAATGGTACCTCCTTACCCGTAAGCTTGGTCAACGGCTCCGCCAGACGAGCAAAGTTCTCCACGAACCTTCTGTAATACCCGGCGAGTCCAAGAAAGTTTCTTATCTCCGGAACATTCTTCGGAATCGGCCAATCTTGAACTGCTGCAATCTTTTCGGGATCAACGGCGATTCCATCGCCAGACACGACATGCCCCAAAAACTTTACTTCTTCCAGCTAAAAATCGCACTTGCTCATCTTTGCATATAATTTTTCTTGTCTCAACGTTTGCAGTGCGATCTTCAAATGTTCTGCATGCTCTTCAATACTCTTCGAGTAGACCAGAATATCATCGATGAACACTGTTCCCCTCCGAAGGACGGCCGAGACATGGGCGTCTCGCCTGAAATTCGGGGCAGATGCTAATTGGTGCTATCCGTCCACCTCTCTGAAGATGCCAAGTTGATTTATGGCACCATGTATCGAAGGTTTAAACGGATGCGGCCGATGTAGCAGACTTCATCAGATTCCCCCTCGTTTGAGGGGTTTTTGATTGTGGGGACGCTTTTCCCTGCAGGCGCAAGCCCCTGCAGTTAATTACGCTACCGCATCGCGGTAACAACTTTCTCCTTCTCCAGATGGTCACTTCGTGTCGTGTGCGTTTATTTTATGTTTTGTTGCCCGTGGATTGTTTACGGAGACCGAGTTATGTCGTCGCCCGTAGGGCGTGGACTAGTCCAAATCCGTGTTATCTTAGATTTGGGTTTGGGGGTTTGGTTTGAGAATACGTTAGCCATACTTGAGGCTAAGATCAACTCAAACGTTTGTTAAGGATACGTTAGTCTAGTTTGAGACTAAGATCAACTTAACGGGATCGTTTAGATCCGACAAAGGAGCGTTTGGGCTCCATTGTTCCAGTTTAGGGACATAGCGGTCCATCGTATGTATGGCCGTCGGGACCCGTCACCTCTCTGACGACGTTGAAGGATTACAACGACGGATGTCAGAGGAGTTCAGAGATGTACCCTCGAGCCAGAGTTAATTTGGGGGATTCATAGTCCAGTTTGTTTGAAGGTTTAAGGATACGTTAGCCATCTTTGAAGCTAAGATCAGCTTAAACGGGACCGTTTAGATCCAACAAAAGAGCATGCGGGGCTCTATTGTTCTAGTTTAAGGACATTGCGGTCCATGGGTAGTTTAAGGAAATTGCGGTCCATCGTTAGTTTTAAGACATCTCGGTCAAGGTTAAGGACGTCGTAGTCCGTGGGTTTAAGGACCCCACAGTCCGTTGTTAGTTTTAAGACATCTCGGTCAAGGTTAAGGACGTCGTAGTCCATGGGTTTAAGGACCCCACAGTCCATTGTTAGTTTTAAGACATCTCGGTCAAGGTTAAGGACCTCATAGTCCATGGGTTTAAGGACCCCACAGTCCATGTCAATGTGTGGTCATCGGGACCCGTTACCTCTTTGAAGACATTGAGGGATTACAATGCCAAGTATCAAAGGAGTGAAGAGATGTACCCTAGAACCGGAGTGGATTAAATAGTCCTTGGCCCAATTTGGGATCAAGACCAATTAATTATGTTATAAGCCCATTAGCCCAGTTGATTACGAATTGAGGACTTATGGCCAGCTTGGGCTGAGTCCAATCAGGAGAGGCTTTGCCTCTATCCATTAGCCAATGTCTAGTGTTAAACACTAAAGACCAACCAGTGTTGAACACTGAGAATGAGATTGACAAGTTAGTGTTTAACACTAAAAGATAATTGGTGTTAAACACCAGCAACAGGGCTTTCAAATTAGTGTTAAACACTAAAACAGATCAGTATCAAACACTGGCAACAGAGATCTCAAATTAGTGTTAAACACTAAGGTAGTCAGTGTTGAACACTGCAAATAAAGTTATTTGATTAGTGTTGAACACTAAGGCAAGAGGGGTCACGTGGCGACACGTGAGAGCGCCCTCCCTTCATTATTCTGCTGAGATTATCGCATCTTTCAGAGCATCACGTGCCATCACGTGACGGGCATTCAAATGCTTGTGTGTTAAAGCTTCTGTCAAGGGTCACGTGGGGCACTGCCTCAAAGGGGCTTTCTGTAGGTCTTTTGGGGAGGGTCACGTGGTGGCACGTGACCTTGCCTCTATGTATGTTGTTTAGAGGATCTGTTAATCTTTTCCAGGAATTAAATTCCTCGTAGGGTTGAACCCTGACAATAATTTCAGAGGAATTAAATTCCTACTTCCTTTCGAAGATTTATATTCTGGAATAGAGTTGGACTTTGAATTTTCTGTAGGAATTAAATTCTTCATATATGTGAAGAACTGAATAGGGTTAAACCCTACTAAAAGCTTTTAAGGAATTAAACTCCCATTCTCTGTTAAATTATGATTAAGGGAATTAAATTCCCGCTGTTTCAACAGAACTAGGTTCTTAATTAGGGTTAAACCTTGTTTCTCTTTGTTCTGAAGGAATTAAATTCCCATGACACAGGGTTAAACCCTAATTTTATTTTAAAGGAATTAAATTCCTATAGTTCTATGAGAATTAAATTCTCGTGCTTCCGTTCCCTCTCTATGTTTTGGATCTGCATGGCAGGATCTCGACCCATTGAGAATTAAATTCTCAACTTCAAGGGGAGATGTGCACTTTGCAGATCCTCTATCAAAGAGAGAAGAAATATGTTCTTCTACTTTATATATCAGAGTTAAACTCTGTCGAGAATTAAATTCTCTTTTCTTTCAAGAAGCCTTTCCTTTCTTACCTAGGGTTTTCTTTTTTGCAGAAGATCCAAATTCCTCAAAGTATCAAGGCTCTCTCTCTTTTCTTTTTCTTTGCGTATCTATCTCTATATCCCTATCCCTGTGTCTCTTGGCTCCTATTTATAGGAGAAGCAGCCGAATCAATTAGTTTTTGACGAATCTTCATTGAGAGATTTGATTTGCATCCATCATTCGTTTTTGACCTTTGGATTATTAGGTGAATTTTATTCACCATTGGATTTCAAATCCAGGGATTCTCCTTTGTTATTTCGGTTAGATTTAAAGGGGAAATCTTTCCAAACCCGAGATTTTCCCATGGATAGATGATATTTAATCACCTCTGAATCTTCAATTCGATTGGTTCCAGATAATCGCTTTCCTTTGGAAAGATTTGAATCTCTTTCAGAATTTAATTCTGTTAACAAAATGGGCTTTGAAAGCCGGTCACGTGTGGGCACGTGACCCATGGTCACGTGTGGGCACGTGACCCTCTTTGGAATGAGCCCTCTTCTTTCCTTTTGCGCTCTGTCTTCTGGTTGCTGCTTAACCGTCACGTGCCACCACATGACGCCTGGTCACGTGTGAGCACGCGACCCTTGTCTGGACTCTTTTTCTTGATTTAACTGGAGAACAATTCTGATGTTTTGAGCGTCACGTGCCAACACGTGACCCCTGGTCACGTGGGAGCACGTGACCTCTTTTGAAGCTTTTTCCTTGATTTGATCAGGGAACCGATGTGCCTTTGAATCCGCTTTAAAATGTCATGTGCCAACACGTGACCCTGGTCACGTGGGAGCACGTGACCTTTTCTGAAGCCCTTTTCTTTGATGTAGTCAGGAAGCTGAATCTGTCTTGATGATGCTTTTAGATGTCACGTGCCAACACGTGACTGCTGGTCACGTGTAAGCATGTGACCCTCTTCTGAAGCTTTTTCCATAAGCTTTTCCGATTTTAAATCAGGAAACAAATGCCCCCACAGCGTTGTTCTCACGTGTCTGCACGTGAGTGCAACGCTGTCACCTCTTGTGACCGTTGGATTCCTCTAGGGATCTGGGGAGATGAAACGTTTTCATTGCCTTCTATAAATACCTCTGTCTCTTCATAGGAGCCTTCACTTTGCTCATCTTCTTCTTCTGAGAACTTTTTCCTTGAGAATTTAATTCTCGCTTTCAGAGCTTAGTTCTCTGTCTTGAAACAATCTTCAGAGTTTAACTCTGTTCGAAAAGAATTCTTTTCCTCAGGTAATGTTCTTGGACAAACGATGGACCTTCACATTCCTCTGGATTTTAAATCCAAAACAAGGGTTTTTACCCTTTTTTCTTCATGTTTTTCCATAAGAATATGAAACCGCTTAACCTTCAAACTGTAGATCTCTTAGGGTTTAGATGATTTTTGGGGAGATGATGATGGCGTTTCAACTCCATGGAATTTAATTCCATCCAAAAATTTTTCTGGGAATTTAATTCCCTTTTCTTAATAAGGAATTTAATTCCAATGAAGGACTTGATTTCTTCACGCGGAGGCTTCCTGGGGTCTCTTGGCCCGAGGTTGTTCTTCTGCAATTAATGAAATGGGAACTTTCTAATGATTCTCATGACCTTTATTTCAGGTATTATGGATGCCCATCTGTATGGTCTTGACGAGATCATTTCCTATGGGAATATTCGTGCCCTGGGCCGTAGTCAGAATCAGGAGTTCACCAACGCTCAGTGTGCTGAGATTATGAGCCGCTTTGACGAGTACAACCATCGGCTACTCCCCCGTCGCTCTTCTCTTCTGAGGCTCATCGTGCTGGAGATTTGGGAGGCGCTTCCTCTCTTCTGTGCCGGTGTGCCACTCAGGGCATTGGACGTTGCCGAGGATAAGATACATTCGGTGTATCTGATGAGTCTGATCTCGAAGAGAAGGCGTGACAACCTCATCGATCTTTTGCACCAGGCGTTTCAGCAGTCGGCCATACTTGCCGCCTACCGGAGGGTGGAGGACATCCGCGAGGACCCCGACGCCTGCGATCGTGAGAGAAAACATACTCGGGAGGTTCGAAATGCTTGGAGGATCTTGGACAAGGTTAAGCTTGAGTTTCTCAATCCGTGCCCCGCGTCTGAAGTCTTACCATTGTAAAAGTTTTCTCTTTATTTTGTATGACCTTCTTGAAGTATGAATGATAAGTTCTATTATGTCTTTGTATGTCTGCATGCTTTTCTCTGGGATTTTATCATTTTGCTACTGTTGTTGTTGGTGCTTTCAATATGCAGGGTGTCACTCCATTTTTTTTAGTGTACATCAGGTTTAGGCCTCACGTAGTCTGCACGTGGGGTCCCTTGATGTGGCTGTTCACAAAATCTTCCCATGCCCTATTTTCAGTGCACAATATCAGACGCAGAAAAAAGGGCCTTGGAAATAGTTCCATCTCCTTGATTTTCAATGCCTTTCCTTTTTTGGGCCTTGGAAATAGCTTCACCATGCAAGATTTTCCGCGCACAGCACTTAATGCATTTCCTTATATATGAGGCTATAGCTTCCTTTTCCCCTCACAAAGAGATTTATATTATTATTATTATTTTTTTTATCTTGGAGTAACTTGTTTTGAGAAACAAACGAGCGCCATGGCCTGCAATCGCCCTCATGCTCGTCGACAGCCATGGGAAGTTCCTATTGAGGAGATGGTCCCCCGCTTTGCTGCTCGGTTGGTGGATCCCCTTCTTACCGACAACGAATGCGACTCAGCCATGCATGAACTCTCGATCCGTAGGGGGTCCCCCCTCCCGATGGGTTCTCTCTGGCTCCGGATGATTCTCACAGCCGTGCTTGCTGACATCCCTCCTCACCCGGCGGAGATGACCCTGGCGATGCTCGACGCGGCAGAAGAAAAGCTCGAGGGTTTTCATGAAGCGTGCCTGATTACTCAGGCCTTGAAGGATTGCTCAATTCATCTGCTGAGCCAGATCAAGGCCCGGTGAGCTATTATGTCTGCTTTCGCGGACGAACACGGCGCCAATCGATGGAGAGCGACTCCTCGTGAGAACCGTCGCTTTGACGTGCTGGAGAAAGCAGAGAGAGAGATGGAGAATTTTGTCCTCTGCTTCATTAACCCTTGTGCCGTTGATCCCATGTTTGGTGACCTTTTCCGTTAGCGTAGAACATTTTTAAATTAGTCCCTCCTTTTTTACGCTTTATGCCGAAATTCCGTGTAGACTTGGTGCTAGTATGTATGTTTCCGCTTGCATAAATAAACTTTGTATTCTTCTCATGAGAACTTTCTTTAATTGCAAATGCTATCATCACTTTCCTTTCTTGTTGCCTTTCACGTCAGGTGATGTGAGCGCGTTTTAGATCGATTGTTCCCGTCGACTGGAAGCCCATTTATACGGTCTTGTAAATGTCTTGTTTCCAAGGCCGCGGTCACGAAAGCGAGCTTACGTGGCCTGATAGAGCGACACGTAGCGAACATATTGTTGTGCGAGAAAAGGGCCCGGCCGTAAATTTTCGGAGAGGGAATTGGCTTCTAAGGCGCTGAGCGAGCTTCAGGCCAGCCTCACAGCTAAGGCCAACAAAGCATACGAACTCTGGCGGATGCTTCAGGAGTCCATAAAAGAGGTGGTGGCTCTCGATAAAGCTGCCATGTTCACTCGTGAGAGGGTCGAGGCTCATAAAGCCACCGAGAAAGAGCTCGAAGCTCGGCTCGCTTCGTATCAGGCTCAGCAAGCTCAAGCGGAGGCTCGTCTTCTGGAGATCTTGCGTCATGAAGCCGTGGCTCAGCAACAGAATGACGAGCTGGTAACATTATTGCACCGCCCGCCGGCTTGAGGACTTGTATCTTTTTCCCCTTTTTTGTACATACTCATGGATGAGAGTATCTTTCTTTTTTGTTTCTTTTATGAATTGTACTTTGTATCCATTTTGGTTTATGAATAAAAGATACATTTTTTTTCTCAATGGTGTGTCCCCCTTTTTATTGAATGTATTCTGCGGATATTCTACCTCGATCTCCTTGCAGGACCGTGATGGCTTAGGATTCAGGGTTAAGATCTGCTTTCTAAGACTTTTGCATTTTACGAGCCACGAGGGTCTCATAAATAGTTTTTCTCCCTACAGGTCGAGAGGATCCCATAGGTGTGAGTTCTTCTTAAAGATCGTGAGGCTCCTTAAGCGGGTTTTCCCTTGAGAGTCGTAAGGATCTCACAAGAAAGTTTTTCTTCCTTACAGGTCGTGAGGACCTGCAAGTGTCGGATGTGATCATCCTTATCCGTGTTTCACGGAGTCAGGGGTCTCTCCAGGTATTGTAGTTTAAAGACGTCGCGGTCAAGGTTAAGGACCTCATAGTCCATGGATTTAGGGACTCCACAGTCCGATGTTAGTTTTAAGACATCACGGTTAAGGTTAAGGACCTCATAGTCCGTGGATTTAAGGACTCCACAGTCCGATATTAGTTTTAAGACATCACGGTCAAGGTTAAGGACCTCATAGTCCGTGGACTTAGGGACTCCACAGTCCGATGTGTGGTTGCAGGGACCCGTCACCTCTTTGAAGACGTTGAGGAATTACAACGCCAGGCATCAAAGGAGTGAAGAGATGTACCCTTAAACCAAGGTAAAATCTGTAAGGAATCGGGGTGGTTGATCGTTAGTTTTAAGACATCACGGTCGAGGTTAAGGACGTCATAGTCCGTGGATTTTAAGGACTCCACAGTCCGGTATTTGCTCTGGATGCTTCACACGGGTTTACTGCCGTGCTCGGCGAGGATCAGGCTTCGCTCTGGGCGTTTTCCGCGGGGTCAAAGAGTGACGTTATCCGCGTTCCACGTAACCAGGAATTTTGTACTAGATGCTTCACACGGGTTCACTGCCGTGCTTGGCGAGGACTAGGCTCCGCTCTAGACGTTTTCCACGGGGTCAAAGAGTGACGTTATCCGCGTTCCACGTAACCATGAATTTTGCACTAGATGCTTCACACGGGTTCACGGCCGTGCTTGGCGAGGACTAGGCTCCGCTCTGGATGCTTTACACGGGTTCACTGCCGTGCTCTGCGAGGACCAGGATCCGCTCTGGACGTTTTCCACGGGGTCAAAGAGTGACGTTATCCGCGTTCCACGTAACCAGGAATTTTGCACTAGATGCTTCACACTGGTTCACTGCCGTGCTTGGCGAGGACTAGGCTCCGCTCTGGATGCTTCACACGGGTTCACTGCCGTGCTCTGCGAGGACCAGGATCCGCTCTGGACGTTTTCCACGGGGTCAAAGAGTGACGTTATCCGCGTTCCACGTAACCAGGAATTTTGCACTAGATGCTTCACACGGGTTCACTGCCGTGCTCGGCAAGGACTAGGCTCCGCTCTGGATGCTTTACACGGGTTCACTGCCGTGCTCTGCGAGGACCAGGATCCGCTCTGGACGTTTTCCACGGGGTCAAAGAGTGACGTTATCCGCGTTCCACGTAACCAGGAATTTTGCACTAGATGCTTCACACGGGTTCACTGCCGTGCTTGGCGAGGACTAGGCTCCGCTCTGGACGTTTTCCACGGGGTCAAAGAGTGACGTTATCTGCATTCCACGTAACCAGGAATTTTGCACTAGATGCTTCACACGGGTTCACTACCGCGTTAGGCGAGGACCAGGCTCCGCTCTGGATGCTTCGTGCGGGTTCACTGCCGTGCTCTGCGAGGACCAGGATCCGCTCTGGACGTTTTCCACGGGGTCAAAGAGTGACGTTATCCGCGTTCCACGTAACCAGGAATTTTGCACTAGATGCTTCACACGGGTTCACTACCGCGTTAGGCGAGGACTAGGCTCCGCTCTGGATGCTTCGCGCGAGTTCACTGCCGTGCTCTGCAAGGACCAGGATCCGCTCTGGACGTTTTCCATGGGGTCAAAGAGTGACGTTATCCGCGTTCCACGTAACCAGGAATTTTGCTCTAGATGCTTCACACGGGTTCATTGCCGCGTTAGGCGAGGACTAGGCTCCGCTCTGGATGCTTCACACGGGTTCACTGCCGTGCTCTGCGAGGACCAGGATCCGCTCTGGACATTTTCCACGGGGTCAAAGAGTGACGTTATCCGCATTCCACGTGACCAGGAATTTTGCTGATTATATCCGCATTTCACGGAGTGGAGATTTGACTCTCGGTGATCTGTGTATCGCCGAGCCATAGAACTGGGAGTTGCCGCTGTTCCGCTTCGATTGAAGTTGTGTCCGTTGTAATGAGACGAGTGTTGAGACGATCTCTAGGTTATTTGTGGCCCGTCGAGATTCGGCTTCTTCTTCTGATGAAACCTGGGGAGGAGGAGTATGATCCTTTTTTCGCTTGCGTCCCTACATTGTATACAGGGGTTGATGTAACATCACCTGTAGGGCATAAATTTTATTTTTATTTTTATTTTATTTCTTTTCCCGCGATGCTCTATCATTTCAGCTTTTATATCGCGAAGGTCACGATTGCCCTATCATTTTGGCTATTTTTCGCGGTGCCCAATCATTTCGGCTATTTATTTCATTTCTACTCGCTGCTTTTTTTTTATTGCGAGTTGCCCAATCATTTCGACTGTTTTTATATGCATACATTTTTACTTGCTAATTTCGTTGCAAGTTGCCCCATCATTTCGGCTATTTCATATGCATTTTTGGCTCGCTGATTTTTTTTATATCGCGAGTGTGGAACTTGGAATCTGATGCCAATCTTAGCATCAGCATCGCTACGACTGGAATATTGCCAGGAGCGAATCATCATTTGCCATGAAAGGACTTGGAATTTGATACCGGTTTAGGCATCAGCATCGCTACAACTGGGAAATTGCCAGGAGCGAATCATCATTTGCCTTGACAAGACTTAGAATTTGATACTCGTTTAGGCATCAACATCGCTACAACTGGGATATTGCCAGGAGCGAATCATCATTTGCCTCTGTCGATGTCGAACAAAGGTGGCTTAGTAAACAGGGTTAGGATCCTGTCGACCAAGGCTTTTGACTTCATGAGCCGTAAGGGTCTCACAAAAGGTATTTCTCCCTACAAGTCGTGAGGATCTTGCAGGTGTATTTTCTCCTTAGGGATCGTGAGGATTCCTAAGTGTGTGTTCCTCTGTAAGTCGTAAGGATCCTACAAGAGGGCTTTCTCCTTATGGATCGAGAGGACTTACAAGGGTTGGACTTTGCTGGGGAAATGTTTATTCGCGCCCGTGGATTGTATACAAGGGTCAGTATTGAGTCCCTTATAGGGCAATATCGAAGGTTGTGGAGGATTTGCTTAAGAACAGGTTTAGGTTTCTGTAACTTAAGACTTTCAAATCTCATGAGCCGTGAGGGTCCCACAAGAGAATTCTCCTTACGAGTCGTAAGGATCTCGCAAGTGCATTTTCTCCTTAGGAATCGTGAGGATCCCTAAGTGTGTTGCTCCTTTGTGAGTCGTAAGGATCTCACGCAGGTGGTTTCTCCTTACAAGGCCGAGAGGACCCTACAAGTGTCTTTTAACGAGGTTGCGCCTTTTCGGGTTTTCACAAACACTCGCCGGTAGTCCTGCTGTTTTTACTCACGGAGCCCTTTCGGGTTTTCATCCGTGCCCATTTTGCTTATGGACATACCGTTTTTTTTTGTTTTTTTTTTATTCTTTTTCATATATTTTTTTTATTCTTTCTTTCTCTTTCTTTTTTTTTTATCTCGTCAGCCTAAAGATGCTGCGGTAGTAGTTTTTAGGGACGTTTCGGTCCGTCGTTAGTTTAAGGACGTTTCGGTCCGTTGTTAGTTTAAGGACGTTTCGGTCCATCGTTAGTTTAAGGACGTTTCGGTCCGTCGTTAGTTTAAGGACGTTTCGGTCCGTCGTTATGGGAAGGCCGGCTGCTGCTTGTAAAGTCTGAGCCTAGGAAGATAGCGAGCGGACATAGTCGTCGTCATCTATCATTGACCTAGGCTGTGGCTCACTAAGCATAGTATTTCTTTAAGAAGCGGCCGTTTATTGGCCTGAAAGGCCTTTCACCGTGCATGTCCACGAGTAGATAGGCTCCACCCTGGTAGACCTTGTCTATGATGTACGGGCCTTCATAGTTTGGCTCAAATTTTCCCCGCTTGGCACGATTGGGGATCATAGGTCTTTTGACCACTAGTACGAGTTCGTCTTGGAGGAATGTCCTCGGCCTGGTCAATCGTTCGTACGAGCGCGTCATCTTTGCTTTGTAGGCTTCTAGATGTTGTTGCGCTATGAGCCGGGTTTCGTCGAGGGCATCAAGCTCCTCAAGCCGAAGGTGAGCATTCTCTTCGTCTGTCAGCTCGTGGTGGACTGCCACTCGTAGAGAGGGTAACTCTATCTCGAGGGGGAGTACTGCTTCCGTCCCAAATACCAACGCGTACGGCGTTGTGTTCGTGGCCGTCTTGAATGTAGTTCGATAAGCCCAAAGGGCTTCTTGCAGCCTTTCGTGCCAGTCTCTCTTATTCCGGGAAACGGTCTTTTTTATGATCTTCGTCAAGGTCTTATTAAAGGCCTCGGCCAGACCGTTAGCTCGTGGGTTGTAAACTGAAGAATATCTCCAGTCTATATTGTGCTGCTGCGCGAAGCGGCTAATCTTATGGCTTCTGTAGGCTGGCCCATTATCGGAGATAATCCGCCGTGGGGTTCCAAACCGATAGATGACGTGCGTCTTGAAGAAATGGAGGATATTCTCCGTCTTCACTTCCCTTAGTGGTACTGCTTCTGCCCATTTGGAGAAGTAATCAGTTGTCGCCAGGATAAAACGATGTCCCCGGGATGATGTTGGCTCGATGGGGCCGACTATGTCAGTCCCCCACATTTCGAATGGCCAGCTAGCCACCGTTGGGTGTAGTGGATTCGGATGTTGGTGGATAAAGTCTCCATGAATCTGGCACGAGTGGCATTGCTTCGCATACTCGAGGCAGTCCTGGATCATCGTGGGCTAGTAGTAACCCATCCGTTTAATTTTTAACTTCATCTTTGGGCCTGCTTGGTGAGAACCGCAAAGTCCGTCGTGAACTTCCTGAATAACTCTTTCTGCTTCGTCAGGTCCCAAGCATCTCAGCCATAGAGAATCAAACGATCTCTTGTATAGAGTATCGTTGACGAAAGCGAAAGATAGAGCTCGTTTCATGAGCTGATGTCTTGAGGACGCTTCTTTGGGCATTCGGTGGGACTTAAAGTAGTCTATGAAGACTTCCCTCCAGTCCTCGGCCTTCTCATGGTCTTTTATTTGTAGGGTCGTCTGCTCAGTCGCTCCCTTTTCTTTATATAATTCCGGAGGTATTTCTGCCGGGGCGAGCACTCGACGGCTTTGTACCACGGTTCTGACGTCATCGAGGTTCTCGTCAGCCAGTTCTTTAGCAAGTTTGGCCAACGCGTCTGCTTTGCTGTTTTCCGAGCGCGGTATGTTCTCCAAAATATAGGAGGGAATTTGGGTCAACAGTTGTTGCACCTTTTCGCCGTACTTCACCAACTCCGGCTTGCACGTTTGGTAGTCACCATTTATTTGACTAACGACCAGCTGAGAATCCCCGTATATAAGGAGGTCTTCAATTCCCATGTCGATGGCGATTTTGAGGCCTGCTATCAGAGCTTCGTATTCAGCTTCATTGTTTGTCCTCGGCTCTGTTAAAGAGAAGGCGAAGCGCATTATCCCTCCTTGTGGAGTTGCAAAGACGAGGCCTATCCCCGATTTGATCATTGGGATACCTTGTTTCTGTTTTTTTACGGAGGACGCTCCACCGAAATAGAGTTCCCATCGGGTGCTTCCGCCGCTAATCGCATCAAATGCATGCTCGTCCGGCAAATCACAGTTCAGAGGAGAATCGGCCGGTATCGGGTGCTCAGCGAGGAAGTCGGCAATGGCTTGGCCTTTCACTGCCTTGAGAGGTTGATACGTTATCGAGAACTCCATCAAGAGCAGGGCCCATTTAGCGAATCGTCCCGTCAATATGGCTTTTGACATCAAGTACTTAAGGGGATCCACTTTTGAAATGAGACGGACTTCATGTGCCAACGCATAGTGCCTGAGCTTTGTTATTGCGAAGATTAACGCCAAGCAATGTTTTTCAATGGGAGAGTAGTTGCTTTCTGCCCCCAGTAGAACTCGACTTAAGTAGTAGAGTGCTCTCTCTTTCCCCTGATCGTTCTCTTGTGCCCATAATGCGCCCAAGGAACCTTCGAGGGCGGTTGTATAAAGAATGAGGGGTTTTCCCTTGACCGGCGCAGCCAACACCGGAGGGTTCTGCAGGTACTGCTTGATCTCGTCTAGTGCACCTTGGCATTTGTGATGCCAAACGAATGGAGTTTCCTTCTTCATCAGGTGGCTGTAAGGACGGCATTTGCCTGAAAGATTGGCGATAAACCGCCTGATGTATGCGAGCTTCCCTTGGAGAGACCGCAACTGTTTGAGGGTTCTTGGCGGAGGCATTTCCATGATCGCTTTAATCTTTGACGGATCTATTTCAATACCTCGGTGTCGAACGATGAATCCCAGAAATTTGCCCGAGGAGACTCCCAACGCGCATTTGAGGGGATTCATTTTCAAATTATATTGCCGAAGGCGTCGAAATACAGTCTCCAGATGCTTTAAATGATCATCGTATGACATGCTCTTTACTACGAGGTCATCGATATAGCACTCGACGATGTCATGTATGAGGTCATCGAAGATTTTTGTCATGGCCCTTTGATAGGTAGCGCCAGCGTTCTTTAGACCAAAGGGCATAACCCTGTAGCAGAATATACCCAAAGGGGTCCGGAAAGCGGTGTGCTTCTGGTCTTCAGGATGCATTTTTATCTGATTGTATCCTGATGAACCGTCCATAAAGGAGAAAACCTCGTGAGTGGATGTGTTATCTATCATTAGCTCGGTTACCGGCACCGGGAAATCGTCCTTTGGACAGGCTTTATTGAGATCCCTGAAATCCACGCATATGCGTACCGTCCCATTCTTCTTCATTACCGGGACGATATTGGCGATCCAGTCGGGATATTGGACTTCTTGGATAAATCCAGAATCGATCAGCTTCTTGACTTCGGCGTTGATGCTCATTTCAAGCTCGAGTCGCATCCTTCTTGGCGCCTGCTTGACTGGCTTGATATCTGGGGATATTGCTAATTTATGCACAGCAATCTCCGGATCTAATCCTGGCATCTCGGAGTAGTTCCACGCGAAGCAGTCTTTATGCCGTAGAAGCACGTTCTTTAACGCAGCCACCCTTTCTTCAGATAGCAGCTCGCTGACAAATGTCGGTCGCAGGTCATCTGCCGATCCCAACTCAATTTTCTTGAGGTTATCTGCAGTAGTATGTATACCATCTTCCAGTTCTTTCGGAGTGGGCGGAAATTCTGAGATTACCTCATCATCGCTGTTCTCAAAGCACCGGGGAAGGTCATCCATGTTCTCGGGCTCTTCTTTTAATATCGTGATCGTATAACAGGTGCGAATCCGCTCCCAGGACTGAGGTAGATCCGGTCCTGCTCTTGTGGCTTTGGGTTCGTGCTTCTGTGGCGGCGTTACCCTCCAGCCGTCGGATAAAGCGAATCTGCCTTGTTGGTACTGGTCCTCGACCCAGTTCTTGAAGGTGAAGCAGTCTTCGGTAGGATGTCCTATGGCTTGGTGATAAGAGCAATAGCTCAGATGAGAAGCCTTGTTAGCTCACTCAGGGTGTCTAGATCCTGGAAGCGCGATCATTTGATGTTTTAAAGCTAGCTTGAGTAACCTCTCCGTCTTGTCTCGGGGGAAGGAGTACGCTCGGCTCGTCCTCTTCATGAGGGACAAATCCGAGCCGTGCAATACCCGATCACGTAACCCTCTAATCCTGCGTCGTTGTTGTCGGCTCCTCTTTCTGCTTCTTGATTTATTTCCGTCTCCGCATCGGGCCTTTCGTACAACGGGTTGACAAAGACGAACATCCTTGTCTTTTGCAGCCTGTTGAAATAGACGTTGCGTCCTGGCCTTCTCGTAGATGGCCATTTCGCGGTTGTGGTCTTCCCGAGCTTTCTGACCCACTTTCCTGATAGGCTTGCCCATTCGTTCTTCAAACGACGGACTCGGCGCTTCAATCGCGGGGTCTAGTTTTGATGGGGGGTTGGCATCTCCTGACAGGGCGTCCTCCTCTTCATCAAAGGTATACATAGCGTAGCTGCTGTGAGCCCGTTCCCGTCTTCCGGTTCTCGCGTATCCAAGCCTAAGTGTTTCCATTTTTCCGTTGGGCAATTTGCGTTGAGTCCCAGGGACATCCCAGATCCTGTTGTAGAACCCAGCTTGTCGAACAGTCTGTTTTAAGGGTACTCCTTGGCGCTTCAATAGCCTCTTTAATCCATTTGTATAGTATCTGGGCAGACGGATGGGTTGGAGCCTGTCGAGTGTAGCATCCGCGCCATGCCAGATCTCTTTCTCTACTTTCGACTCTGAGGATCGGTAGAATAGGATCGCCTTCTCACCCCTTTGCCTGGGAGGGACGTAAAATGTTCGCAGATCCTGCACATTGTGAGCTTGAAGTGTGTCGAGATCCTTGTAGTGTTCTCGCGGTACCATGGTGATTTGCAAACTATGGTCATCGCCAGGGGGTGTTTGTATTGACAGCCGATTGGAGAACACGGCGTTAACTTCATCTTCTGAATCACTTCCGAAGACCAACATGGGGGCGGGCGTCCCCAGGTTGTTGCGTTGAGATGGCCCTGCATAAACTATCTCTTCCTCTTCTTCGGTATCGCTCCCGAAAACAGGGATGGTGGCGGCGGTTTTGTTTTCCGGGTTGCGACACCTTTCTGTATCCTCGAAATATGGCAGGAAGTACTTCGCATCTTCGTATTTGCGGACTTCGTTCACGGAGAATGGGTTCAACTCACCTGTTACGGTATACTCAAAACCATCCTTAAAGTACTTTATACACTGATGTTGCGTAGAAGGGATGATGTTGTACTCGTGTAGCCAAGGATGGCCGAGTAAGGCGTTGTAGCAGGTCTTGGCGTCAATGACATGGAATTTGACGTCTGTGATGAGAAGTCCGAAGCGTAATGTTAGTATTACAGATCCGAGAGTCCGTGACGATTGTGAATCGAAACCGGAGATAGTGATTTTGTCACGAGCGAGGTGCTGCACACTCATGCAGATTTCCTTCAACACCCGAACATTAAGGAGATTGACGGAGGATCCATTATCCACCAGGATCTTGCCTATCTTGATATCATGGCAGTATCCAGAGACATATAGGGGACGGTTGTGGTCGCACGTCCCGAGAAGGAGGTCTTCGTCACCGAAAGTGATGTCGGCCGTATGCACTTCCTCCAGTTCATCCTTCATCCTTTCAGTGGCGAGGAAGGCTTGAAATTGCTCAGGTTCTTGTAACGCCTTAATTAGTGAGTCTCGCGCTTCTTTTGATAATAGGAGGGCATCGAGAATGCTAAGCTGAGAAGGTAGCTTCCTTAGGTGCGCTAGGATGTTATAGTCCACCTTACCCTTTCTAGGAAGGTCTTTGGCAGCCAGCTCTCTCATGACTTGGTCATCTAAAGTGATATCTTCAGTGACCTTTTCCTTTCCCTTATCTTTTCTACTCGCGGTCCCGAGATTCTTTTCTGGGAGTGTGCGATTGCGCAGCTGAATGTTCTCGCAGGCCTCCGATTTCTCCTTTTTCCTTAAAACAGATTCTTTAAAGAGAGGGCCCAGAGCCATTTCTTCATCAGAGTCGCTCCCAAAGGTGAGAACTTGTGACCCCCTGGCGTTAACCATGTAACAGTTGCCAGTAGTTCTGTTGTGCCCATCGACGGTACTTCTTCGCTCCCGACGGATCTTGCGTTTCATGCGTTTAGAATGTTGCCGATGAGCAACATATCCTTGCCACCATATCTTAAAGGCGTCGCACTCCTCCGTGGGGTGTGAGATTTTCCAATGATATGCGCAATAATCAGGGTGCCTCTCCACCCCATCGTGCGTGTTTCCTTCCGAGGGTGGTAGCTTCATTCCCATTGACATGGCTTTGGCAAACCTTTTCCTCGTCTTGAATATCTTCTTGTCTACTTTGGATGCCTTTCGCTCTGGCAGGGGTAGTTCAACTTTTTCGTTCAGTCGCCTGCGTTTGGCTCCTTCTGAAGCGGCCATCTTACGCTCCTGATCCGCTTTACTTTTTAGGCGAATCTCGTCTAGAAAAGCGTCGATCATTTCGTCTGTTGGCCATGCACGCTCTGGTACAGGCTCTGCCTCCAGCTTCTTAGTGCCGGGAGTTTTCCCATCATCGGTAAACGAGTGGGAGATTACGTTACAACTCGCCACATATCCTTCGGATTCATCCGACGAGCTCTCTCCATCATCTTCCTCTTGAAAGATGTGGTTGAGGAACTCTTGCAGTGTGACAGGAGTTCGTGCCTTTTGATTGTATTCTTCCAGCGCGTCGATTTGCTTCTGCAAGTTCGTGTGCTCGTTTCCAAGCTTCACGGACTTCTTGGATTTCTTCTTCTTTTTCTTCGAAGATTTTGACGGTTGGGCATGAGTATTTGGGCTCTTATCGCGAGTCTTCGTAGTTGGGCGAGGCTTCAACATTCCTTCGATAATTTGAGGTTCAAGAGGCTCCTTCCATTCGATCGCAGGGCACGCATGAAGGTCTCTCAGCATTCTTTTGGTTTTAGTTGATAGCACGACCTCCCATGGAGCTTCTTCAATAAAAGAACAGGTTGCCCCCGGTGTATCCGCTTTCTTAGGAGTATGCGGCTGCGGCGGGTTCACCTTCCACTTTTCGGACAGTATAAACTTTCCCTGGAGGTACTGATCTTCAATCCATCCTTTGAAGACGAAGCAATCTTCGATCGGATGACTTACCGTTTGATGGTAAGGGCAATAATTAGGGTTATTCACCTCCGTGGGTTGCGGCGGTCGCCTTGGATTTGGTAGGTTTATAAGTCTGTTGCGTATTGCCAGCTCGAATAACCGTTTCGTCTTGTCTCGTGGGAACGAATAAGGACGTTTCATCTTTTCATTATAATACCGGCGTCTTTCTTCCAGTTGATCTGCCGGTTTCGGGGCGTTAGGTTGCTGTTGGGCATTTGCGACAAAGGTTGCTCTTCCTTTACCCTTGTCATTCCGAGGTTCCGACTTCGGGAGAGGTGGTCTATGACCCATCTGGTCCATCTGAGCCAACTTGTCGACTAAAGCCTGGAATGTGGTTGGCTTAAAGAACATCATAAACTGGGAGATAGTTGCGTGGGGGTCTAGGGTTCCCACGAACATGCCCACTGCGGGTGCCTCCTCAATGCGTTGTTCGCATCTTGACCACAAATTCCGCCAGCGTATAGCATACTGGACCCAGGTTTCGCCTGGTTTTACCCTGGCGTTAATCAATGCAGTTATTGGAGTGCGTTCGCTGGCACTTGCGAATCGCTGAGTGAATAACAACTCCATTTCAGCGAACGTTTTGATAGAATCGTTCGGGAGTTCCGAATACCATTCGAACGCTGTTTCTGATAAGCTGCCCACGAACTGGCGGAGCAACAGTTTATCATCACCGCCGGTGTTACCGCAGAGGGCCCGGAACTGGGCGACATGTTGATGGGGATTGCCGGTCCCCTTATACACGTGGAATTTTGGTATCGTATAGCCTTGCGGGTATTTGATTTGGTCGTACCAGCTTGGATACGGCCGTCCCGTCTTTACGACTTGACCAGCTGCCTCAGTCGCATGATGAACCCGGATTTGCTGGGCTATGTAGTCAACCAAGTCAGCCTTAGAGATTGTCTCCTCCTTGGCCGTTGAGAGGGCTGGTGGTGGATTTAACGTTTCTCCTCGGTCGTCTTCAAGAACGATTGGGGGATCCTCGGCGGGTAAGTCCTGCTGGATCATCATTCCTATCATATCTTGGAAGAGAAGGCCCATACGTTGTATGTTGGTTGCTTGTTCGGCAGCCTCTTTGTCCTTTTTCTCCAGTATCCGGCGAAGGAATTCAGCGTCGGTTTCTTCCTCCTGGCGTGCGTCTGAGGACGTTTCTGGGCTTTCTTTTGGCCCGGTAAGTGCGGCCATAGCATTCATCATTTCTTGGAGCTTTTGCTGCTGCTCCTGGGCTTTGGTCACCGACCGTGTAAGCGGTCTATGACCCGTGGACGCGCGGCTGTCTTCTTTTCCTGACGCCATGTATACGGTGTGGACCATCATGCCCCCAGACTTAGGGCGTCTGGGCTTAGTGCTATTAGCTGTCGTTGCAGGCTGGGGGATCTTCTCTGGCTTCCTCCTTTCATGAGCCATGGAGGTTGAGGGGGCCGTTGAGGTGGGCGTCCAGACAGCCTTTCGGGGTTTAGCCTGGTGACCAGCTTCTGGTTGGATTTTCAGCTTCTTGTGCTGGCGGGAGAAGTTTGGATCGATGATCGAGTCTCGGGCCTGTCGCCAAACCTTGTAGATTTTGGAAGACAGCCGTTGAGGGGATCGGGGCTGTTCTGATTTTATTTCCACAACCTTTCTTAATAGGGGAGGAGACCTCTTTAGCACTGCAGTGGGAGAATTCCTTCGCACCTTATTTAGCATCTCGAAGCTGTTCCAAGTTGGAACAGCAGCATTAACTTCTGCCATCGGGGCTGATGGAGTTAACCCGGAGGGGGAGTTGCCCCCAGCCTTCCTTACTCGGCGCCAATGGCGACGTCGAGCGTGTCGAGCGGACGGCGTTTGGTCAGCGGTAAGAATGGTTTCGTCTTGCCCCCTGTGTAGGTGGGGGGTTGCTGTTGGTGTTAGCCTGTCAAAGACCGACGTCTTTTGGGTAGCAGGAGCGGGAGCTGAAGCCGTCAATCTTGTAAAGACCGATTTTTTGGCCGGAGAGGCCGCCTTGGCGATTTCGGGAGCAGGAGCAGCCACTTTCTTAGAAGCAGCCTTCTCTGGGATTGTAGACCTCATGATGGGTCTACCGGATTTCTGGCCCAATCTAGAGAAGACCGAGGCGCTGATGTTGGACGACCCATTGAGATGAGCCGCGGCAGGGGTAAGACGATCAAAGACCGACTTCTTGGGAGCTTCCTTTGTCAGCACTGGCGCCGTGAAGCTTGTTGGTGGGAGTATAGTCCCGAAGAACAATCCGGTAGTGGCCTGAGTCACCTGGTCCACCGGCATTGTGAATAACGAAGCAGCTTGGGGTCCGTAGGCTATACCTCCTGGCGAGGCAAAGCGTTGGTCGCAATTGCAGTCTGAGCAGTTGGAGAATTTCACGGAAGTAGAAACCATCGATCCTTTGCTTTCTGCAATAAGCGAGACGCCAATTCTTAGTATCTTGAAACCCAATAGCCACCATTAGCGAACCGCGATTGGTTCGCGAATCACGACACACGAAGTGTGGAGTGGAAAGAGGAAAAGGTCCCACCGGGCGTGCCAGAATCTGTTCTCCTCCGAAGGACGGCCGAGACATGGGCGTCTCGCCTGAAATTCGGGGCAGATGCTAATTGGTGCTATCCGTCCACCTCTCCGAAGATGCCAAGTTGATTTATGGCACCATGTATCGAAGGTTTAAACGGATGCGGCCGATGTAGCAGACTTCGTCAGATTCCCCCTCGTTTGAGGGGTTTTTGATTGTGGGGACGCTTTTCCCTGTAGGCGCAAGCCCCTGCAGTTAATTACGCTACCGCATCGCGGTAACAACTTTCTCCTTCTCCAGATGGTCACTTCGTGTCGTGTGCGTTTATTTTATGTTTTGTTGCCCGTGGATTGTTTACGGAGACCGAGTTATGTCGTCGCCCGTAGGGCGTGGACTAGTCCAAATCCGTGTTATCTTAGATTTGGGTTTGGGGGTTTGGTTTGAGGATACGTTAGCCATACTTGAGGCTAAGATCAACTCAAACGTTTGTTAAGGATACGTTAGTCTAGTTTGAGACTAAGATCAACTTAACGGGATCGTTTAGATCCGACAAAGGAGCGTTTGGGCTCCATTGTTCCAGTTTAGGGACATAGTGGTCCATCGTATGTATGGCCGTCGGGACCCGTCACCTCTCTGACGACGTTGAAGGATTACAACGACGGATGTCAGAGGAGTTCAGAGATGTACCCTCGAGCCAGAGTTAATTTGGGGGATTCATAGTCCAGTTTGTTTGAAGGTTTAAGGATACGTTAGCCATCTTTGAAGCTAAGATCAGCTTAAACGGGACCGTTTAGATCCGACAAAAGAGCATGCGGGGCTCTATTGTTCTAGTTTAAGGACATTGCGGTCCATGGGTAGTTTAAGGACATTGCGGTCCATCGTTAGTTTTAAGACATCTCGGTCAAGATTAAAGACGTCGTAGTCCGTGGGTTTAAGGACCCCACAGTCCGTTGTTAGTTTTAAGACATCTCGGTCAAGGTTAAGGACGTCGTAGTCCATGGGTTTAAGGACCCCACAGTCCATTGTTAGTTTTAAGACATCTCGGTCAAGGTTAAGGACCTCATAGTCCATGGGTTTAAGGACCCCACAGTCCATGTCAATGTGTGGTCATCGGGACCAGTTACCTCTTTGAAGACATTGAGGGATTACAATGCCAAGTATCAAAGGAGTGAAGAGATGTACCCTAGAACCGGAGTGGATTAAATAGTCCTTGGCCCAATTTGGGATCAAGACCAATTAATTATGTTATAAGCCCATTAGCCCAGTTGATTACGAATTGAGGACTTATGGCCAGCTTGGGCTGAGTCCAATCAGGAGAGGCTTTGCCTCTATCCATTAGCCAATGTCTAGTGTTAAACACTAAAGACCAACCAGTGTTGAACACTGAGAATGAGATTGACAAGTTAGTGTTTAACACTAAAAGATAATTGGTGTTAAACACCAGCAACATGGCTTTCAAATTAGTGTTAAACACTAAAACAGATCAGTATCAAACACTGGCAACAGAGATCTCAAATTAGTGTTAAACACTAAGGTAGTCAGTGTTGAACACTGCAAATAAAGTTATTTGATTAGTGTTGAACACTAAGGCAAGAGGGGTCACGTGGCGACACGTGAGAGCGCCCTCCCTTCATTTATTCTGCTGAGATTATCGCATCTTTCAGAGCATCACGTGCCATCACGTGACGGGCATTCAAATGCTTGTGTGTTAAAGCTTCTGTCAAGGGTCACGTTGGTCACGTGGGGCACTGCCTCAAAGGGGCTTTCTGTAGGTCTTTTGGGGAGGGTCACGTGGTGGCACGTGACCTTGCCTCTATGTATGTTGTTTAGAGGATCTGTTAATCTTTTCCAGGAATTAAATTCCTCGTAGGGTTGAACCCTGACAATAATTTCAGAGGAATTAAATTCCTACTTCCTTTCGAAGATTTATATTCTGGAATAGAGTTGGACTCTGAATTTTCTGTAGGAATTAAATTCTTCATATATGTGAAGAACTGAATAGGGTTAAACCCTAATAAAAGCTTTTAAGGAATTAAACTCCCATTCTCTGTTAAATTATGATTAAGGGAATTAAATTCCCGCTGTTTCAACAGAACTAGGTTCTTAATTAGGGTTAAACCCTGTTTCTCTTTGTTCTGAAGGAATTAAATTCCCATGACACAGGGTTAAACCCTAATTTTATTTTAAAGGAATTAAATTCCTATAGTTCTGTGAGAATTAAATTCTCGTGCTTCCGTTCCCTCTCTATGTTTTGGATCTGCATGGCAGGATCTCGACCCATTGAGAATTAAATTCTCAACTTCAAGGGGAGATGTGCACTTTGCAGATCCTCTATCAAAGAGAGAAGATATATGTTCTTCTGCTTTATATATCAGAATTAAACTCTGTCGAGAATTAAATTCTCTTTTCTTTCAAGGAGCCTTCCCTTTCTTACCTAGGGTTTTCTTTTTTGCAGAAGATCCAAATTCCTCAAAGTATCAAGGCTCTCTCTCTTTTCTTTTTCTTTGCGTATCTATCTCTATATCCCTATCCCTGTGTCTTTTGGCTCCTATTTATAGGAGAAGCAGCCGAATCAATCAGTTTTTGACGAATCTTCATTGAGAGATTTGATTTGCATCCATCATTCGTTTTTGACCTTTGGATTATTAGGTGAATTTTATTCACCATTGGATTTCAAATCCAGGGATTCTCCTTTGTTATTTCGGTTAGATTTAAAGGGGAAATCTTTCCAAACCCGAGATTTTCCCATGGATAGATGATATTTAATCACCTCTGAATCTTCAATTCGATTGGTTCCAGATAATCGCTTTCCTTTGGAAAGATTTGAATCTCTTTCAGAATTTAATTCTGTTAACAAAATGGGCTTTGAAAGCCGGTCACGTGTGACCACGTGACCCTTGGTCACGTGTGGGCACGTGACCCATGGTCACGTGTGGGCACGTGACCCTCTTTGGAATGAGCCCTCTTCTTTCCTTTTGCGCTCTGTCTTCTGGTTGCTGCTTAACCGTCACGTGCCACCACATGACGCCTGGTCACGTGTGAGCACGTGACCCTTGTCTGGACTCATTTTCTTGATTTAACTGGAGAACAATTCTGATGTTTTGAGCGTCACGTGCCAACACGTGACCCCTGGTCACGTGGGAGCACGTGACCTCTTTTGAAGCTTTTTCCTTGATTTGATCAGGGAACCGATGTGCCTTTGAATCCGCTTTAAAATGTCATGTGCCAACACGTGACCCTGGTCACGTGGGAGCACGCGACCTTTTCTGAAGCCCTTTTCTTTGATGTAGTCAGGAAGCTGAATCTGCCTTGATGATGCTTTTAGATGTCACGTGCCAACACGTGACTGCTGGTCACGTGTAAGCATGTGACCCTCTTCTGAAGCTTTTTCCATAAGCTTTTCCGATTTTAAATCAGGAAACAAACACCACAATAAACTGGTCCAAGAATGGTGAAAAGATTCGGTTCATCAAGTCCATGAATATCGCCGGTGTATTCGTTACTCCGAAGGGCATCACTAAATACTCGTAATGTCCATACCGAGTTCGGAACGCCGTCTTGCAAATATCTTCTGTTTTAACTCGGACCTGATGATATCCGGATCGCAAATCCAGCTTCGAGAATACCCTCGCGCCACTAAGCTGCTCAAATAATTCGCCAATGCGAGGGATCGGGTACCTGTTCTTAATAGTCACCCGGTTCAATTCTCGATAATCGATGCACATTCTCCTTATGCCATCCTTCTTCTTGACTAGAAGAACTAGAGCTCCCCAAGGCGAGTTACTGCTTCGAATCCAACCCTTCTCGAGTAATTCAGCAACCTGCTTCTTAACTTCTTCCAACTCCACTGGTACCATTGGATAGTATGCTTTAGAAACTGGCGCTGCACCAGAGACAGGATCAATCGTGAACTCCACATCTCGCTTCGGCGGTAAACCTGATATGTTTTCGAACACGTCCACAAAATCTCGAACAACAGCTGGCGCTTCATTTTTAGCAACCTCCATCGACGAAAGAACATTAGCTGTCGGCCTAGCCCTAAACTCGACTGGCCCGACAGAACTGCTTCCTCCAGTGAAGATAAACTCTGGATGTCCGGGAATCTGGAAAATTACTTTCTTTGCCTTACAATCAACGTGAGCATGGAAAGTGCCGAGAAAATCCATTCCCAAGACGACTTCATAGCTGCCCGTATCAATCACCAAGAAATCTGCAAAAAGCTCCCATTCGCAAACAATAACTGCACAATCCTTACATTCTCTACTAGATATGATCTTCCCATTCCCAGTGTGTATGTCCCAGAAACTAGACATGGTCGTGCAAGTGATCGAGTGTGTAGCAATAAACTTGGACGACATAAAACAATGGGATGCACCAGAATCAAATAACGCTAATGTGGGAAAATCATGAACAAGTAGAATACCTGAAACAACTTCTCCTGAAGTTTTAGCTTCCTCAGCAGTCAGGGTAAAAGCTCAAGCTTGATTGGGTCCCTGAGTCAGCTGCTTCTGTCCTGGAAACGGTTTCTGCGGCGGCTTCTGAACATCATCCTTCGTGTGAAGCTTTGACGGACAAGCGTTAATAGTATGATCCGTCGATCCACAAACCAAACAAAATCCTTGCCTCCTTCGACAATCTCTTTGCACATGTCCAGGTAAATGGCAGTAGTTACAAATCACGCTCCTTCTTTAATCAACGACATCAGGCTTCTTCATAGGTGTTACGCCACGACGGTTCACTGGAATACCTCTGTGTCCATGTGCTCGGTTCGGTGCAAAAGCCGGATTCCGTACTGTAACTGCTGTCTGCTGTGTACTCCCAGTCTTCATAGATAGGCTCTGCTGTTATCGGGCCGCTGTAAGTACCTGTGAGAAAGTGGTCAAACCCAGGGAGATAATCTGCCTCTGGATGTCCACATCTAAACTGCGCATGAACCTCCTTGCCCTATCAGCATCGTTGGCAACCAAAGGTCCAGCGAATCTACTGAGCCGCGTCCACTCAGCTGCATGTACATCTACAGGTGCGCCGTTCTGCTTTAGATTGATGAACTTTTCTTCCATTTCCTCCCGTGCAATCTACGGGAAGAACTTCTCCAAGAAACTCTTCAAAAAATCTGCCCACCTGATCGGCTTGGGCAAGCGGGTTTCTTCCATAAGCCACCATTCACGGGCATAGTCCACCAACTGAATGCGTACCACATCCACCCTCTTATCTTCTGGGATCTGTGCTGCAATGAGTAAGTTCTCCGTATCAACCAGCCACGGCTCCGCTGGCAACGGCTCCTCCAGGCCAGTAAAGGCAGACGGACCCAGTCTCCTAAATCCGCTACGGTTCCCACACGATCCACTGGTCTGGCCACAACATTGTTCACGGACTGCTGAACGGTCTGCAAACCTTCCTGTAAAGAGTCAGCTTGCTGCTGGTTCAGCTCGGTCTGCCGCCTTTGGTTCTCCAACATCCCACGTATTACTCCAAGTATAGCGGCTTCGTCAATACACCTTTGATACGTTTTCATATTCTTGTCTGCCATATTCCTGAAATCAAGCACCAAAAGGGTTAACATGACAACAGATTCAAAATGTAGGTTAAGGATATGAATCAGGGCTAGAACTCCAAGTTACTTAAATAGAGTACCGCATTGTAACCATGTCGCGGTATCATAGCTACAATTATATAACTCCACCCAAGTCGCCTAAGTTCTAGAGATAACCAAAGGAAACCAGGTCTCGAGTCAATATGCAAAGGAGGTTTGGATATAATAAAAGTATAATCAGGAGGATGTTAAGATTCAAAAATGGCAAGACGGTAAGGTGGCAGGACATGTTTCCTAATCACGAGTATTCTGATTCGTGTATTGGGTCCAATACCCAACTACAAAAGAATCAAACCCGATTAACCTAGATCCTATGGCTCTGATACCAAAAGAACCATGTCACGCCCCACTTCCCAGAGTACGCTATGATGGGTACGTGACATAGCCAACCATGCTACCTGTGGATAGAAAATATCCATCCACAGTCACATTACGGCTGTAGAGATATCAAGAACAATAATAAACTATCTAACACATGTCCATAAGCTAAATAAAACGAGTCAAGAATAAAATAATGCAGAAGCAAAAGATCCAATACAAGAATAAACTGGAATGTACGTCCCATAATGCGGGCTCACATCAGGAATGAAATAATACCGAAAGTAAATGAACTAACTACTAGCAAGTCCTCACTGCTCAGCCTGCTGACTGAAATACTCCTGCTCGGACTGCAGCAAAGGCAAGGAATCTGGGCCATGCAAAACCCAGACGTCAGAGTGTCATAATATCAAACAATACTATAAACAGGGGTATCAATACATGCAGGTATGAGTTTAAATGATGAAACAGGCATAACAGTGATATAAGTAAGGACAGTGGGGTAATGTGTAGTGAGTAATCTAAACTGGTCTATTGGGTTAACTACTCTCAATCTTTGAAATCAATTTAATGAATCATCGATGTAACTCAATAGTATCCCGTGCATGCCCGGGATCATGGTGAAGATTCTCGGGCTGAAACCGAGGCATGCCGCTAGACACTAAAAGGAAAAGGGGTAACGATGAATGATATCAACAGTATCATCCCAAGGCTGGCCTAGCCTCTAAAAGGTAGTGGGTAACGATGGATGATGTCAGCAGCATCATCCCAAGGCTGGCCTAGCCTCTAAAACTGATCAGTAAAGGTAGCGAACTGTCGAGTTACAAGTCATGTTTCATCATTGATTTCCCCATACCCCCAACTTATATGTGTTCAAGTCAGGTATTAAATAATCTGGAGCTAATGCCAACCCAGGATCAGGCAGGTACAGGTTTGTCTGGATAGACAACAGGAAATGTCCGTAGGGACAACAGGTCAGGTTTGTTGGCATTAGTAACAAGATCAGGTAACAGGTAAAGCAATGGTACATCAGGTCAAGTTAGGTAGTACATAGGTATTATGTCATGTCAAGAGTTGCACGGTACCATGTCGTGTCAAGTAGTAGGTGTAACAAGTCATGTCAGGGTGCATAAAATGTTATGTGGGTGCTCATAATCAAACTAACATAAGCATGGGTATACAAACAAGCATGGGGTACTAATGGAACAATAAAAATGGAACATTGTAATGTGATATGCAATCAGGTACAGATTAAGGCATATAGATGCACAGTTATGATTAGAGTTAGGGTTATGGTTTCAATATTAAGTAAAATACACTTTAACAAATATGAATTGTTAAAATCTCGTTATTATGGGTTAAATGATTTAGGGATGCAATTATACATAAAATAGGTTAAATGGATGCAAACGGGTGTCCGATAGGGTAGAAACTATAAAAAGGGTACTGTGCGCTATGTAAATAATTATTATGTGATTTAAATACGGATGTGGGTACTAGGTATAGTAAATCAAAATGCAACATTGTATGTTCCAAGTTATGAATCTAAAATGATAAAATGGACATCGAATGTTAAAATATAACATGAGACACTGGATTAAATCTATAGGTTTAACATGTAATCAAATAAGTATAAGGTATTATGAATAGCATGTAGCAAGTTTCACTTGCGTAGACGGATCGCGATACGGGTATACGGAACGTCAAACGTCGGCGGAAAAAATCACGACGCGCGCACGGTACACGGAACGAATCCAAACAGCGCACAAGGTGAATACACGGGTCAGGTATGCTCGCTGGATCATCGGGATTGTCGACGTCGTCATGGCCGGATTCCGGCAATCAAAGAACAGTGAACATTAACATTAAAATAAGAAAAGAAACATTATAGAAAGAAAGAAGAAATAAAGAATGGAAAGAAGGAAGAAGAATGAGACAGGAAGAATTGCTCACTGGGTATTCAGAGGAAGGATGGCGTCGACGGTGATGATCGGAGGAACTTCGGCGATGAGGTTTGGCTGCTAGGGGTTCGGTTAGGGTTACGCTAGGGTTTGGTTTGCTGGGGTGTTGGCTGTAGGGTTGCTAGGCACGCGCACAAGGGTCTACGAGGCATCAACCATGCCCGAATTAAAATTTAGCCGTGCCGAACAACCCGAATACGGAACTTTAAACTAGAGATTAGGCGAAAACAAGTATGCTAAACACTTTAACACTAAGTGAGAGGGATTACAACCTTTGTAGATCCGGTCCTTCACTTCATATGCTCCGTGTTGTGGTCCCTTCGCTGCGATCATCGGGATCCGGACTCTCGAGAGGTTCCACGAAGAGAAAGATGCAACCTTTGCTTCCGATCTTCGATACTAAGATGATCTACCTTGAAGTTTCTTTAACACAAGCTAACACTCATGAAATGATGTGAACACCCTCATCTAAATGGCAAGGGAAGATGAGGATGATGAAGTAGAATTTTTGCTCTCTTTATTTATCTTTTTCTCATATTTATTCATCACCTTTTGAAAAACTAGTAAGCTTTTCATGAAAGAATGAAGGAGGAAGAAGATGAACAATGTTAGAATCCTTTTGTGATGAATAGGAAAAGAATTGATATGATGAATAATGTAACCATGGTCAAACTAACCCTTGTAGAGATTTGACTAAGGTTAAAGGTTTGGTTAGGTTAAGGAAATATCTAGCATAATATCTTAACAAAGACAAAGAAAGAAAGCTTCTAGAAACTTCTAGAAAACCTTAACCCTAATCAAACCCTAACCATGTTTAATCTCTACTAAACAAGTTGCATTAGTTATCATATCATGTTACAATATTATATATCACATATATAATATTTATCGTAGAAAAATAAAATAATACAATTAACATATATCGCATATATATCAATGTATTATCCGAGTGAGAAAAAGAATCTTTTAGTGAGCAAATATTAGTTAATGCAATTTAATATATCAAATATATTATTATACATTAAATTATCGAATCAACACTTGATCCGACAATCCGGCTATATCGCATATAACCGACTAACATTTATCCGTACCGATTCATCGAATCAACACTTGATCCGATGACCCGGCTGATATCAAATATCGTGAGAATAGAATACGGTATCACATATCGCATTATCCTCGGTCCCGCACATATCACATATGTGCCCCTACTCCATTTTGCCTGAGTCAAGAAACCTCTGTGTAGGACTCTAAAGAATCGTCAATACGCCGGCAGTAGGTGATGATCATATCAAACACCCACAAGCTGCAAGCGGTCAGCTAAACGTAACAGCTACCCAGGTATTGAGCGCTCAGAAGATCAACAAGCAAGCCTGTACATTCTCCTGCGAATCCAAACAGTAACACTCCCGTACAGTCCGGTCTCGTCGTCTGATATGTTGCATATCTCGCCTAGGGGTGGTAAACGTCAGACCCCAGTAGCTTGATAAGTCGTGTCGATTTGAGGTCTATAACAGTTCGAGAAACTACTGATAACACTTACCAGTAAATCTCAGCAACCCTGGCCAGGGATTTCTGGTTATAGCCAATCGAACACAGCACAACATCAACTCCCTATACCGGGAGAGACGAATCCCCTCCTATCGCTCATTGCCTCCATGTGATTCGGGACTGTACCCAAAAGCCACATTTTTGCACGCCCTCTTGGACGTGGTATGATAGAAATCAAAGCACAGTGGGAACCACACAAGACTCTATGACGATCTCGGGTCAATAGACTACTCTGTACCAGTGTCACCGGAGAACTGCCATCTGACGTATGGTATAATACCATCTGGGAGTTCTCGGCGAGTCCGTCCAGTGTACCCAGTCTCCACTGAGCACCCGTACACCATCCTTGATGTCAAACACCGATGGATATGGGATCATCCATCGCCCATCATATGGGTCAAGATGCGTATACGCTAGTCTACTCTGGTGCATCGATGCCCTGTCTCGATACACCCTCGACTAGGAACAGTTATAGGATGTACTCATCGACTACCGTGGCCCCACTAGTATGATCTCATCATAGTCCCAGTAGTCGAGTACATATCCTAAGGGCTTTATCAACATGTAACATAGAGACAATCAGAGTACATGTTAAGATAAAGTACAACCAGATAGCATACTATCATGTCGAGCAAGAAAGTCCTCCCTATATATGTCCTAGCATCCACTACAATATACATCGTATGTACAGTAATGGCCTCTAGGGCATACATATAACTAACAATCTCCCACTTGCGCTAGGGCCATCTGTTATGGTATCGCGTACCCAACAATTAGCTGCGGTTGAAGTATCTCATACTCAACCATCCCGTAAAAGTCTCTACTGGGAAAAAGGCCTTTGTGAGTGGATCCGCGCTGTCGTCCTCTGTGTCTGCTCTCCTAACCTCGATCTCCCTGGAGATCAACCACCTCCATGATCAGGTGATACTGCCTAAGAATTATATCTGGATTTCTGATGGGACGGTAGTTCCTTGGCTGAAGCCACAACTCCATTGTCACACAATGGTAGGAACGAAGTTTATCTTATGAACTTATATATATCCAGACTGCCTCTTTGGTAGCATCCTTGGTAACGATGTATCTTGCCTTTAATCGTCTAGTATGTCACGGTATCTAGCTTGGAACTCTTCCAACATACCGTCCCTCCACTGAGGGTATAGACAAGCCTGCGACTGACATTCAGTCGTCCTTATCACCCTGGAACCCTTCCAGTGATTCTCCCCAGGATCGATTGATACCATCTCACTACAACTAGTGAGTATCCTAATATCCAATTAGATCTATCTCATAGATCCAAAACCTAGGATTTAGTAGGTATCACTTTGATCCTATATGGAGAATCCTTGTGATAAGCGGAGATTGACCGTGCGTAGCATAGGAAATTTCTTCCCTATCAAGAGTATGTCATCCACGTACTCTACGAGGATCTCCACCATACTCTCTACTACCCTTTTTGTATATACAAGGTTCATCTACCATTTTGATGAAGTCAAACTCTTTGACTACCACATCAAAACAGATGTTCCAACTCCGCGATGCCTGTTTTATTATATAAAACATCTTGCACACGTTTCCGCTGCTCCCACTGTCTACGAAGCCCTCTGGCTGTGTACTTATAGACGCTCTTTTCTAAAACATCATTTAGAAAAGCAGTCATGACACCCAACCACCAGATATCGTAGTCATGGTATGTAGCCGTGGCAAGTAGGATCTGGATGGACTTAAGCATAGATCCTTAGAAAATGTTTCAACATAATCCATACCTGATCTATGATGCAAACCTTTAACAAGTCTAGCTTTGAAAGTCTCAACTTTTCCATGTACACCAAGTAATCTTCTCAAGATATACTTGCTCCTGATGGGGATTTAACCCTTCAGATAAAGCAACCAAAGTCCATACTTTGTTGGTGTATAAGGATTCCATCTCAGATCGATAAGCATCCAGCCATTCTTACAGAGTCCCACTCCTGATGGCCAGCTCGAAACTAGTTGGGTCATCATCTCATGATGCAATCCTCGCTCCCACTGTCATAGAGAAACCGAAGTATCTCTCAGGTGGGTGAGGAACCCTACTAGATTGGCGGAGAGGCTGAGGTTCGTTGGAAACTATTGAATCCTTTGGTTCTACCAAATCATCAGCTGCAGTTTGTATAGCTGGAACCATTCCAGTTCTACATAGCAGACCTTGCCTCGAGCTTGTCCGGATTTTGCTTTTAGACATAGGCCGGACAACCCCAAATCTTAACAAGCTTAAGATATGGGCTCTTCCCTTTCCATATCATATATGAAGTGGCAGGCAACTGATTTGATTTGAACCCTATTCAATAGGTATGCAGCATCTCAAGTGCATAACTCCCAAAAAGAAATAGGAAACTCAGTAGTACTCATCATAGAGCACACCATATCACATAGGGTGCTATTGCTCCGCCCCGATACACCGAGGTGCTGTGGTGTATACGGAGGAGTAATGCCGAGAGAGAATCTCATTCTCGTTTAGAATAGTCCAGGAATTTCGTGCTCAAGTATTCTCCTTCTTGATCTCATCAAAGGACATAATACTTATACCCGTATTTTGGTTCTCTACTTCTACCTTATATTCTGTGAATATCTCAAAAGCTTCGGACTTGTGTTTCAGCAGGAACATATGTCTGAATCTTGAGAGATCATCAGAGAATGTAATGAAGTACAAAGAACCAGTCTTGGCATGTGTAGACAGGAGACTTTCATACATCAGCATGTATCAATCCCAAGAGTTCACCAACTCTTTCTCTGTTTCCAATAAACAGAGCTATAGTCATTTTATCTTTGTGACATGACCGGCAAGTTTCACAAGATGTAAATTCAAACAGATTTAAATGTGCATCTAAATGTAACTTAGCTAGCCGGGTCGCATTGATATGACCTAGTCTACAATGCCACAAGAATGATTCGTTCATTTCTGAACTCTTCCTCTTGTGTGTGTTCTGTATACTAAGAACTGTAGTTTGATTTAGAACGTCAATGCTTTTAGATAACGTGCCTGAACCGATCAACCCTTGATATAGGAAATGTTCAAAACATTATCCAACAATACAAAATTATATCCTTTCTTTACTAATAAAGAGACTGATATGATTTTGTATATCAGGTTCGGTATCTAATAACATTTGTTCAGAATCAATGTATTCCGGTAATACAGGGTGATAGTGACCAACAGACTTGGCTGCAACACTTGCACCGTTTTCTGTCTCATGAAACTTATCACCCGTTCTCAGTTCTCTACCTATCTGTAGCCCATGTAACAGATTACATATGCGGGATCCTGATCCGGTATCACATACCCAGGACGTAAAGGATACTGAGAAACAGTTCTGTGTAATGAACACACCCGAAGATGATGCATCAGCATGCACTTTCTTCGTTTGGGCGGCACGGGAAATCTGGTATTCCCCAATTTCCTGCTCTGTCTTATAACAATTATAAGTTGGAGCGGGACCAACGTTCCCCAGCTCAGTATAACAAGCGGGTTCGGTCAATATATCCGTTTTATTATCTTGATTAAGGCGTGATATGGTCGCTATCTGGAGAGAGAGAGAGAAGACACTCAGCGTATGCTCTTGCAAGATTAGATTGGTTATCTAATATATCTAATCAGGATGTCTCCCACTGTTTTAATCAAATCTTCCTTCAAACCCTAAAAGGAAAGACTAGCCGGGATTAATTACACGCTACAAGTTCGCCAATCTTTCAGCCAGGCCAGTGTCGGTACTTTGAGGGAGGTCCCCCGTGCTTTCGCACGAACCTAATTAATGTAAACCTCGTTTTCCCAGGGGCGTAACCCCGTTGACACCTTTCTAGACACTTACTTGATCGGCTAATTGTAATGTGTAAAACTCTCCCAGGAGTAACTCTTACTCGCAGCGGGTATCGGGATCCAACTATCTCATAGAAGGTATACAATCTCATTACAAATTTCAACACTTGAAATTCCCGATAATATTTTACCCCTAGCACTTATGACCTTAACTAAGGTCAACATATCATAAGCACTAGTCAAGTTCTACCCGTCATTTCATGATTAATCAGACCCACCCTACATGACCCTCAACTATGGTCGACATAATCACATGAATGTCCTAACTAATCGCATCATATGCTGTGTAGGAAGACATCACTTAGCTACCGTACACTACGCCTCAACTAAAGTCGACATACGCAGCACGAATACTAAGTACTCTACTTCCTAAAATGACGGAGGGCTACGACAGGTTTTTATGAAAACCCTTTGCGTAATGAACTTGATATCGTTGTAGAATCGAGTGATTTTAAATGGAGTGTTTTTGAGGCTTTTCTAGTTTTGCTAAAGGGGTCACTCCCGGTGAAGGGATCGTCGGCCCTTTCCTCATTGAATAAGGTGCAGGATATATCATATATATCACTGTGCAAAGCAGAAACTATGGAAGCAATCAAAAGACAAACCGAGGGTTTGTAGCATCTGCCAGTTATTGCTAAAGGAGTCACTCCCGGTGAAGGGATCTCGGTCCTTTCCTTATCGAATAAGGTGCTGGATGTTCTACAAGGAACACCACTATGCAAAGCAAGAACTAGAGCTACCAGTTTTTAAACAAGTTTCTACAACATCTTAGGTTTCTTTTAGTTTCATTAATCTCATTAATGAAGTCCCATTTTTATTATGCACGAAATCTGCAATATAACATATATCTCATATATATAATATACACATTCGTCACAGGCAGTAATATGATCTCATCACAGAACATTGCAGCAGAAGAACATATATGAAATATTGGATATACTAGGACGTCCGTGTTTTCAATACGAGCCTGTATAAAACACGGATTCCACGGTCGCGATGAATAGCCAAACCCACATCCCTAGACCCCTACGAGAGCGGCAACTAACACTGCCAATTCTAGGGTTAGGAGACCCGATCTCGACTCCTCGAGATGGTCTCCCACTGGACCTCAGAACCCGGTTACTTGTGCTCCCCTCCTTGGGTCTACCTAATGCGGAAAAATAAATAATATACAACGGTGACGGCTTCCGCTACCTGGAAGTGCCCCAATAAAAGAATATTACATACAAATGAATATTATATGAATGAAAAAGAAAAACTCTCATCTCACATAAAACCCCCGGCTATTCAAACGCGACGATCCAATACAACATATCACAGCAACACATAATATCTCATATCATCAACGTAAGCAAGTATGCGTATCCCGATTGTCGTTGATGTATAGCAACGAAGCCGGCGATACACCACATACTACGCTTACGGTCACAGAAAAGAAAGTGTAAAACTACAACAGTTGGAATCCGCAACCTCTTTAGACATCGCATGCCTAACCAAATGAATTCCTTAGACATCGCATGCCTAACAATTATAAACCCCGCATTTTAGTCTCATTATCGAAAACTCTTTTCAATATCAAGTCGGGCAATTCAACAAGATTCCCGACGTCCTGATCGAATGCTCATCGCAAACTTTAGTAGACGGCCGCACCCCTGATACCGTCGACGAAGTGCACCAAGGCGGAACACCGCTACCGCGAGCACCCGAACGGATGCTTTCGACGACGGGGTTCTCCTACAGTCACTTGGTCGGGGCTACGGGGCGTGGCTGTCTATTAAGTTTACCCGGCGAGTATCCGCGTACACTACGTGATTGCAACGGACTTTTGATCACATCAAAATTCCGTGGCAACCGATCATCTGAGACTAAACTGCTATGTTTATAATATTCAAATCAGTTATCTCATAACTACCTGTGGATTCCAAATATTGTATCACATTCCAGATAAATAGAAAAAGTTAAACTTTCCGATCGAATCATCAAGCACCCAAGATTTCCCCAATATATCTCAACACTTGAAATCAGTTTAAAAACATCCATTACATGCCACAGTAGCAATGGTCCAGCCGTAGAAGGGTCAAGCCAATGCCTCACATGTGGCACGCCGTACCGCCCCAAACCCTAAGGTTCAAAAGGCAGTTCAAGACGGTCACATAATCGAGTTAAGGTTTGTTGTCTTCTAGAGGGTCCACCGTGTTACTTGCACGACTTAGAACGTTCTTAAACACGAGGAAAAATCCAACTTTTGAAAAATTTTCCGACAGGGGAAAAAGTGAGTTATTGATATCCGTTCGAACTTTTTAACAGTTTCTAAAAATTATCCGGACAAAACACATAGACAAAATTAGACAATCCGATCGAATAATTGAATCCGCAAAACAACCCCAGAAAAACTCAACTGTTGAGTAAAAATAAAAATTTCCAGAAGACTCAGCACATCAAGACAAGAATTACTGTGCAAGCCACGTGGTGTAACTCAGTCAAATGGCCGCGGAACCGCCGCGAAACGCAGGGTTAGGCCGCGGTTCCGTGCCTCACTTGACGAGTTAGAATCACGTGCTTCACAGTAACTCATAGAATTCCCTGCTGAATTTTTTGGCAATTTTTAATTCACAAAAATCCAAATTTTCAGAAAATTTCCAGAGAAGGGGTTAATTCGGGTTTTCCGGGTTCGATCGGACTTCAAACTTCGTCTAAAGCTCTAGCTTGGCTCTGATACCACTGTAGGATTGCTAGGCACGCGCACAAGGGTCTACGAGGCATCAACCATGCCCGAATTAAAATTTAGCCGTGCCGAACAACCCGAATACGGAACTTTAAACTAGAGATTAGGCGAAAACAAGTATGCTAAACACTTTAACACTAAGTGAGAGGGATTACAACCTTTGTAGATCCGGTCCTTCACTTCATATGCTCCGTATTGTGGTCCCTTCGCTGCGATCATCGGGATCCGGACTCTCGAGAGGTTCCACGAAGAGAAAGATGCAACCTTTGCTTCCGATCTTCGATACTAAGATGATCTACCTTGAAGTTTCTTTAACACAAGCTAACACTCATGAAATGATGTGAACACCCTCATCTAAATGGCAAGGGAAGATGAGGATGATGAAGTAGAATTTTTGCTCTCTTTATTTATCTTTTTCTCATATTTATTCATCACCTTTTGAAAAACTAGTAAGCTTTTCATGAAAGAATGAAGGAGGAAGAAGATGAACAATGTTAGAATCCTTTTGTGATGAATAGGAAAAGAATTGATATGATGAATAATGTAACCATGGTCAAACTAACCCTTGTAGAGATTTGACTAAGGTTAAAGGTTTGGTTAGGTTAAGGAAATATCTAGCATAATATCTTAACAAAGACAAAGAAAGAAAGCTTCTAGAAACTTCTAGAAAACCTTAACCCTAATCAAACCCTAACCATGTTTAATCTCTACTAAACAAGTTGCATTAGTTATCATATCATGTTACAATATTATATATCACATATATAATATTTATCGTAACAAAATAAAATAATACAATTAACATATATCGCATATATATCAATGTATTATCCGAGTGAGAAAAAGAATCTTTTAGTGAGCAAATATTAGTTAATGCAATTTAATATATCAAATATATTATTATACATTAAATTACCAAATCAACACTTGATCCGACAATCCGGCTATATCGCATATAACCGACTAACATTTATCCGTACCGATTCATCGAATCAACACTTGATCCGATGACCCGGCTGATATCAAATATCGCGAGAATAGAATACGGTATCACATATCGCATTATCCTCGGTCCCGCACATATCACATATGTGCCCCTACTCCGTTTTGCCTGAGTCAAGAAACCTCTGTGTAGGACTCTGAAGAATCGTCAATACGCCGGCAGTAGGTGATGATCATATCAAACACCCACAAGCTGCAAGCGGTCAGCTAAACGTAACAGCTACCCAGGTATTGAGCGCTCAGAAGATCAACAAGCAAGCCTGTACATTCTCCTGCGAATCCAAACAGTAACACTCCCGTACAGTCCGGTCTCATCGTCTGATATGTTGCATATCTCGCCTAGGGGTGGTAAACGTCAGACCCCTGTAGCTTGATAAGTCGTGTCGATTTGAGGTCTATAACAGTTCGAGAAACTACTGATAACACTTACCAGTAAATCTCAGCAACCCTGGCCAGGGATTTCCGGTTATAGCCAATCGAACACAGCACAACATCAACTCCCTATACCGGGAGAGACGAATCCCCTCCTATCGCTCATTGCCTCCATGTGATTCGGGACTGTACCCAAAAGCCACCTTTTTGCATGCCCTCTTGGATGTGGTATGATGGAAATCAAAGCACAGTGGGAACCACACAAGACTCTATGACGATCTCGGGTCAACAGACTACTCTGTACCAGTGTCACCGGAGAACTGCCATCTGACGTATGGTATAATACCATCTGGGAGTTCTCGGCGAGTCCGTCCAGTGTACCCAGTCTCCACTGAGCACCCGTACACCATCCTTGATGTCAAACACCGATGGATATGGGATCATCCATCGCCCATCATATGGGTCAAGATGCGTATACGCTAGTCTACTCTGGTGCATCGATGCCCTGTCTCGATACACCCTCGACTAGGAACAGTTATAGGATGTACTCATCGACTACCGTGGCCCCACTAGTATGATCTCATCATAGTCCCAGTAGTCGAGTACATATCCTAAGGGCTTTATCAACATGTAACATAGAGACAATCAGAGTACATGTTAAGATAAAGTACAACCAGATAGCATACTATCATGTCGAGTAAGAAAGTCCTCCCTATATATGTCCTAGCATCCACTACAATATACATCGTATGTACAGTAATGGCCTCTAGGGCATACATATAACTAACATTGGCGTAGGGGTCTTGTGAAGGGAGGAGAACAGAGGAGAGAAAAGAGAGAGAAGAGAGATGGCGACGGCGAGAGGTGGTCGGAGACGGGATGAGGTGGTGGCGATGGGTTCTTGGGATTTTTGTGGGTGCAGGTAAGGCTTGGGAATGGAAAGGAGAAGAAGGAGATGGCGAAGAGGAGGAAGAGGAGGCTCGGTGAGTTGAGGGTGATAAAGTTTTGAAGTTTTAGGGTTTAGGGGTTGTGTTGGTGATGGGTTATGAAGAGGAGGCTCGGGGGTTTTATAGGAGGAAGAAGAGAAAAATAAAGGGAGTTGTTAAGGGAGGTGACCACATCAGAGGGTGGTGACGCGATCCAAGATGCGAACAATAATCGCGAGAGGTGAGAGAGAGATAGCACGAGAGGAGAGAGAAAGGGAAGAGAGAGAGAGAGAGAGCTGCGGAGAAAGAGAGAGAAGGAGAAAGGGAAAGAGAGAGAAAAGCTGAGAGAGAGCTCGTGGGGCCTGGCAATAAAAGAGAAGGGTTTTGATTGGTTGGTGGGAAAAAATAAAAGAGAGAGAGAGAATCGGATTTAGTTAGTAAAAATTTTAAAAGATTTAAAATGGTTTTAGGAAAATCTTTTGAACTGTAAAAAAAATATTAGAATTAAATTTAAAATTCAAATAATTGAATTTTAGCGGGATATAAAAATATTTCAAAATGCGTCCGGATCGGGTCTAAAAATTTAGATTTAAAATACGAAAATTATTTGTATGCTCCAAAATTTGAAATGAAAGATTATGTAACGAAAAAGCATACCCCCAAGAACGGAAACACGTACGTGCGTGTAGCCATCCAAACATGTCCGTTTCACTGAACGGGACGAGAACACGGTGCGCGGACGCTACCACGGGGTTAGGGGTATCATGCAGGCTATGAAATTCAATTTTAATCTATTTTACGTGATCTAAAATGTTATATGTAAAAATACGCGATGCCAGGTGAAAAGTTAATATGCACTATATATGAGATGCACGCGTCTAATTAACAGGACATGGTAGTTTAGGAATATGAATCAACCAGTTCAAGCAAGCGGGTCGGGTCGAGTGCAATGTAAAAGTGTAAACTACCATTCGCACCCAAACAAGATATATCAGTAAAATACCACAGATAAGAAATACTGAAACAGAAATTGGTATAACTGAACTCGGTTGTTACAGTATTGATTGTATAATTGGTTGACTGACCGAAACCATGATATCAGTAAACGGATGTAACCATAGAATCATGTAAATGGAATAACTGGAGATCATGTAATTGGAATGTATATCCATGGTTCGGTTCAGTCGAATTGTATAGATTGATGATTGGATTCATGGATTCATATTGAATTGTAATATTGAAGATTGTAGATTGTACTTAAATCATATTCAAGTCAAATATAATCAGACTCAAACCCGAGTCAGACAATTAGAAATGTAAATCGAAGTCTTGATTAATTCTTACCTATAATTTGCTAGGGTCCTTAGGGAAATTTATAAAACTTGAGGGGGTTTTATGTAAAAATACTTTTATATACTTTTCAAAATACACCTCAAGTATTCGTTATTCATCTTTAGAGTTGTAATGAAGGTGGATTTTATATTGTGATATTTCTAATGAAAATATCCTAATTTCATAAATAAAGGTATTTATTTATAAAGTTGATTTATTTGGAATTCATAGTATTTTAGTGTAAAATTTATTTTTGTGATTTTTAGAAAAAGGTGAAATATTTATATCATAATAAAATAGGTATTTTAATGATAAATATATATATATTTATACAAAAATAATTTTAATAAATATTTTATATTCTAAAAAATCACATTTTCTTAAGATGTCTTATTTTAAATTTTTCGGGACCGAATGCTCCTTGCGGAGATCTGAATCTCGCACTACTAAGCCCGAGGATGTGCGATAAACCGCACCATCCCGAAAGGGTTCCCCAAAGTGGGTTGTAGCGGCGCTTTGCAAAGATTGTAAATACTAAATCCTTTAGAAAACGGTTTTATGAAGTAAATGGTATTTATTTGTAAAGGTGTATATTTTCCGTATTGTATGTTCTAGTTTCTCCTAAATTAACTAGTCTATTCCTAATTGATCCAGACGACTAGTTGTGAGATGCCTCAAATCGCCTCTTCACCGTCAATTGTGGCCAGGTAAGTACAAGTGAGGAAAGGAGGGATCCGCTCATGAATCACCGTGAGTCGGGCCTTTTAAAGTTACCTTTCTCACTTGCCTAGCCTAGACACTACAAAGTCAGGTTTAGATAAATGACCGATGTCCACAACTTATCGTATTTTCATAATAAGTGGTACTTCTTTAAAAAGTGTATCAAAACTAAATCTTTTAGAAATGGTTTTATTAAATATATGGTATTTAAATGAAAATGTTTATTTTCTCGTATTCTAGGTTCTCGGGGGTGTTGCATATGAGTGTGTGAGGAGGTAGGTCATTACCTCATGATCTACTTTAAATGTATAGCAAGTTTGATAGGGTTAAATGAAGGATTGAAACAATGTGATATTTAAGTGAAAAATATAAGAAATTGAAAAAGCTATCATTTCATGTGACGAAACTTGATCAAATTGTTTAATTAGTATTTAATAGTCAACTTAAGGAAGTTTAGGTATGATTGTATTAGTGAGAAGTGGAATTATATAGAATACCGAATCGGGAATCGGATTTGTTCCGATTCTGTCGGGTTTTGTAATTTCGTATTTTGAGAATGGAAAAGAGAGATAGAAAGGAACTTACGGGTTTTAGATTACTCAAGAGAGTGAGAAGGAACTAGAGGGATTGTCGGTGTGTTGCGTCGTCGCCGATAGTTCCTAAGATGATCGCCGGAAGTTCCTCCGGAATTTCGTCGGAGCTTCGCCTTGAGCTTGTTTTCAAAGTACATGATCTTTGGAAAATTTTTGAGAGAGTGGGCTCAGGATTTTAGGGTGAGAGGATAGTGTGTAGGGTTGGTATTTATAGGGTTAGACTAGGGTTAGGGTAGATGAAAAGTTTAAAATAAAAATGTGATAAAATGTAATAAAAATGTATTAAAAGTGGAGTAATTGGGGTTTTTAAAGAGCTCTGGAAATGGTCTGAGGCTGAAATTTTGCATGTGCATAGGGAATATGAAAAGACACAACTTTCATGTTGGGGTCGTCGCCGGAATCGGCCGACTCGGCCGTGAATGAACCCAGAAGACAAGAGGAAACAGTCGAACTTTGCAAAAAAGAGAACTTTATTTATTTATCAAAAGGTATTGCGGGCTCCTCAGCCTTATATAAAATTTGAAATTACAACAACGGGGGAAGGGGGTGCAGAAAGCATTGCTCGTGGTACTCCGAAGAAATTGCCGCCAGCCGAGCCCTTGCCGTCTCGGACCTCTGCCTCCGATGCTTCCCGCGAACCCTCGACGCCACGGACGGGCCGAAGGACTCTCAGCCGGGCACCCATCGGCGAGATGCCTCAGTTGGTAACACTCAAGGATGAGGGCCACCGAGCGATCATGCCGACTCTTCGAGATCAGGCTGAAACGGCATAGCGATCTCAGCTTGCCAACCGCCTCGTCCTTCAGTTACTCGGACAAGGGGTTGTGCAGCTCCGGCGATGCCCTCCAAATCGATTACATCAGCAGCTGGAGCAGGGGTGATCGCCGAGGAAGCAGGCGGCCGAAATGGTCCTTTATACTCCGAACCACCACAGGAAGCGTCTCCTCGGAGCTCAGCTGGTCGTACAGTATACATCTTCGAAGGAAATGATATCGGAGATGGAAAAAGGGAATTTGTCCATTCTTATGATTCAAAGTGTAAAGCTAGGAATGAGCAACACAACCTCTCTATTTTATAGCCTCCACTGCGTCCCAAGAGTCCAATTTGCGTGCGCAATGGACGTGAATCCAAGGATTCACTCGATTCTTCCAATACTGTTCCGCCACGCGGTGGATATCCTATATTTCTCGGCGAATCGAAGGCGGAGCGACACAGATCTTCGAACGCTTCTCCTCCCTTATGCATTTATGCCACGTGCTGCACGCGACGACCACTTTCCCTGATATTCACACATCTCGGAAGGTCGGGTAGAGCCTCGCAACACCGAGCAGCTACCCTGCTCGGTCTATCCTTAGCGGGTAACTTTTATCCATCTATGCTAAGGATCAAAGCCCTCACCAAAAGGCAACCGAGCAGCTACCCTGATCGGTCCATCCATGGCTGGCAGTTCACTACCCACCGACGTCAATGATTAAAGCCCTCGCCAAGAGGCAACCGAGCAGCTACTCTGCTCGGTCTATCCTTAGCGGTAACTTTATACCCATCTATACTAAGGATCAAAGCCCTCGCCAAGAGACAACCGAGCAGCTACCCTGCTCGGTCTATTCTTAGCGGGTAACTTTTTACCAATCTATGCTAAGGATCAAAGCCCTCGCCAAGAGGCAACCGAGCAGCTGCCTGCTCAGTCCATCAATGGCTGGTAGTTCACTACCTACCGACGCCAAGGATCAAAGCCTTCACCAAGAGGTAACCAAGCAGCTACCCTGCTCGCCTTAGCGGATAACTCCCTACCCACCCATGCTAAGGATCAAAGCCCTCGCCAAGAGGCAACCGAGCAGCTGCCCTGCTCGGTCCATCCATGGCTGTTAGTTTTTTACTAACCACCGACGCCAAGGATCAAAGCCCTCGCCAAGAGGCAACCGAGCAGCTACCCCTGCTCGGTCCATCCTTAGAAGGTAACTCCCTACCCATCTACGCTAAGGATCAAAGCCCTCGCCAAGAGGCAACCGGGCAGCTGCTCTGTTCGGTCCATCCATGGTTGGTAGTTCACTACCCACCGACGCCAAAGACCAAAGCCCTCATCTAGAGGCCACCGAGCAGCTTCCCTGCTCGGTCTATCCTTAGTGGGTAACTCCCTACCTATCTGTACTAAGGGTCAGAGGTCCTTAACCCCGGCGACACCGACCGATCTTAAAAGCGGTGGTCGCCGGTCCAACTCGGCGCATCTTCAGCGTGCGATCACCACCTCAACTTCGGGGCCATAAAGACGCTGACCTTACACCAGTCTTTGCACACTTGACAAATAATTGGATTTAACCCGACGCGTGATCACCAACTAAAGGACCGGCCGCTGACCTGACGTTCATCAGGCGAGCAAAATGAGACATTACCACAAAATGAAAAGGTTGCAACACAAATTCCTGAAAAAGGGCTTTATTTACAACTCGTAATTTCCTACAATGGTATTGTGGGCTCCCCAGCCTTACAAAATCGCCCGAAGGCTTACAAAATTCCAAGACGAAAACAAAAATATACAAAAAAGGAGGGCAGGAAGCCTCAGGCCTCAGGGTCGGGAAGGGCCTCGACGTGCTCGCGGCCACATCGGGAGCGGGGTGGCTGCTTGAGGGTCGGTGCCCCCGCAGGAGCTTCAGCACTGGGAGCCGAGGTAACCGCCTTCTCCCCACCGCCCCCACCAGGGGCCTTCCCCCCGGTGACGCTTCCGGCGGCATCCCTCTGCGCTTCACCCTCGAGGGGGCACTCGAGCCGGAGCTTAGCGTCGGGAAACTTCGGCATCAACGCCTTGATGGTGTCGAAAGCGTTGTGCCAAACGAGGGCCAAAGCTTCGGCGTGGTTGGCATAGAATTGATCTGACGTCCTGTAGCTCTCCACCGTCTTCATAGCCCAGAGGTCAGCACGCCTCACTGCTTCCTTCATCGCCTCATTTTCCCTCTTAAGGGTATCCCGCGTCTTCTTCTGGGTGGCAACGAGCATCCTGGCATCTTCCAACTTGGCCTCAATGGCCTTGTTGGACTCCATCAAAACTCTGATGGTCTCCCGGCAGCCGGCGTTCACCCGACCCTCTGCTGCCACCCGATCTTCAAGGGCGGCGATCCTTTCCTTCGCCTCGCAAAGCTCTCGGCTCAAGCCCTCTTCCCACGAGGAAGACTCGCTGGCGATTTGCATCGTCGGGGCAATTTTCTCATCCTCCATGTTGACAACGAGGGCGCAGTGCTGGAGGACCTGAGGAAAACAAAGGAGGGGTCAAAAAAGGAACCCGATCCTACGAACAAAAAGTACTTAATAAAGACCTGAGCGGGAGGCGGACATTGACCTGCATGGCCTCCTGAGCTATGGCCTCCATTTGGGCCCTGAGGGTTCCCCGGGGGATTTTTCCCCCAGCCGACCTGTCCATTTCCGAGAGCAGGCTGTCGGCAACGGAAAGCCCCGAGGGCACCTCGAAGCAAAGATCCCTTCAATCCATGAAGATCGGGGAAGCCGGGGAATGGGGCACCGTCCTATGGTGCCTCTTGAGGAGGGGCGTGGGAACATCGGCCTCGTCTCCCATCTCCAAAACCCGGGGTTCCTGCTCCCGGGCATGTTTGCGGCTCTGCATGCAGCCGGCCTCTGAAGCCCGGGGTGTGCTGGAACGCCTGGCCGGAGCGGCCGCCGGCGGAACCGGGATCGAGGCAGGGCGTGATGGGCCGGCGCCTCCGGCTTTCATCCCTTTCTTCTCAGCCATCGCAGCCTGAAATTTGGATCGGTCCATCGGCTCTGCAAAATGAAGCGAAAATACAAAGAAGGAGTCAGCAATGCCAGAAAAATAGAAGGATATACAAGTCTAAACGGGTCGCCTAAACTCCCAACTTAATCTCAAACTGAGCGGGGCTGAGCCCGACCCAACTGTGGGCCTGCTCGGACAGCAACACATTGGCCCGTTGGACGGGCTCCCACTCCGACACCGCCACCGCATTGGGATCGTTCGATCGCCTCACCCGCGGGCATTTGGCCCTGTGCCACCGGACGGGCATAGGCCAATCCTTACCCTCAGGTAGCCCGACGAACAAGAACTTCTCCTTCCATTCATGAATGGAAGAAGGCACTGCAATGACCTCCGACCCGGCCGCCCCTCCTCTGTGTTTTCTAAAAGAAATACATACCCAGCTAGGCTCGTCCCTATGAGTGCCGGGGTGATTTTTGTAGCAGAGGGAGGAAAGGAGAACGTTCAGGCTGAAAAGGATCTCATGCAGTCTCAATCGGACCAGGAACCTGAGGAGAATCCTCCACGAGTTTGGCACTAACTGGCCCGGGGCTAATTGAAAGCAATGCAACGCCGCACTCACCTCGGGGGAGAAGGGCAGACGCATGCCGGCCTAAAAGGCCTCCAAGTATAAGGCAATCTCCTTGCCCCGTACCTGGTCTGCCCTCTCTCCCTCCCCGGCCAAGCGAAGCGAGTAGCCGGGGGAATGTAGAAGCGAGCCCGGATTGTGGCGAGCTCGTCCACATGCCTCAGGAGGGAAGGCACGTCATGAACACTCTTGACACATGCTTTGGGGACCGTCCCTATCGCACGACCCCAGGGAGCATGACTAACCCTAACTTCCTGGGAGGATTCTGACTCGGGCGAGGAAGAGGAAGAGGAAGAAGCAGAAGAGGAAGCTGCAGAATACTCCCTAGACTCTACCCAAACTATTTCTATGGACTCCCCAGAGGAAGACATCTAGCCTGACCAAAGGAAGGGGTCTGCCGAGGAAAGAACGCAAGAAATCCGACCTAAGGGGAAGAGCACCGAGCTAACACACGAAGGGCTGAGGAAATTATAGTGAAGTGTGCACCCTGGGGAGGATCCTACCTCTATTTATAGCAGTCGGCGAACACATCTTATGGCGCCGATCGTATCCTTCTAAAACAACACTTCGCATTCAACGGCCGTCAACGTTCCACCTGTCGCACACGCATTGGGTGCGTCCCGTCAAGCGCGAAGAACACCGGCGGCCCGTCACGTCAGCCAACCAACGCCGGACACGTGGCCTGACGTTTCGGCAAATGTATGCCCGTATCGGTGCTTCCTCTTTAATGCAAGATCTCTCCCCTGATCCGCTGATGTCCTCGAAAAAAATATGATTAATTGTCCGGGAATCCGCGCCGACGATGTTTTCAAATAAGAACTTGGCCCAGGCGACGGATCAGACCACTTTTGACCCGACCCATGAATAGGTCGGTTTGAGAGTGGGGGGCTAATGATGATGCTCGGTACCGAGGACTCCCCAGATCATGATACGCGGCAGATAGCGTGTCCCAAAGCTTACGAGAGAGGAGCAAGAAGGGTACATTGGAAGCATACCCCGGGCCTTCCTCCCGAGGATGTTCCCAACCTTCAATGGCCTCCCAGACCACTCCTATGCTCGTCTTCTAAACAATCATTGGCTCGCCTCCGAGCCCTCCCGCATGCTGAGTTCCCTCAGCTCTCTTAGCTCGCCTCCGAGCTATCACAGAACCAAGCTCTCTCGGCCTCCCGCTAGTTCCCGAGCCTCCCGCCGAGCTTAGCTTCCTCGGTATCACTGACCGACCCACTGCGCAGATCACAGGCGTCTCCGCCACAGCTCCACAAATCTCGCCAGTCGTGAGATATCCGCCGCCCACGATCCCGCATTCCACGCCATCGTGTTCCCCCATTAATGAGCGTATCTCGTCATTAATGGGGGATCCCGCCTTTCACTCAGGCGTAACGCCCAGGGACGTAACGGCTGGCGTGAATCTCGCGCCCGCTAGCCCATGGCTGCCACTATATAAAGGTTGCCACTATATAAACCCCTCTTCAGACGATTCAGGTAAGGCAATTTTTACCTAATAGGCCGCTGCTCTGCCAAAATACCTCGACTAACTTGATCGTTGGAAGGTCCTCGGTGGTACAACCATCCGGGACTTTCTTGCAGATAGCTCGGCTTCATTCCAAATCAAGCCTATTGAGATCCACATGCATCAAGAGGCAACCCTCAAACTCAATCTCAGCCATCCGTCAACGCTCACTACAGATTGACGGAATATAACATCTGAAGGAGATCACAACCTCCATCACGAATTAATCAAATACTAAAGTTACCTTTTTTTTCCAGATCCCCATTTAATAAAAGGCAACATAAAAATCCAATTCTAATTCTATCCAAAATCAATCAAAATCGACAAAAGAAACCATATAAATCCAAATAGACTTTGATTTAAGAATGTTGGGGAGGGAAGTCGATCCATAGAACAATACTCGCAACAACACTAAATCACGTAATCCACACAATTACGCAATAACAACGAAAGATCTCAAATAAATAAGTACGAGAATAAATAAGAATCAAATACAAAAAAGAGAGGCACACGGGATTTGTTAACGAGGTTCACCTACCGTATGATTAGTCACTGGCAGATCAGAATCTGCAATGTCTACTATAATTTTGAATCAAGTACACCACGAGCAAACCTTATAAGATTTCTCTCAAATCTCTCTAGATCTAAGCCGTCACCCTCTCAATACAATAGTCTCTCCTTTTGATTTAATTTGATCGGCAAACCTTAATTTTACCAAAAATAGAGATAAATCACAATTTGATAAAATAGGATTCACAGAAGTTATCGTGACGGTAGACGTCTGACCCATATTTGGACAGACGTCTGTCCCGACTCTGTAAATCTTTAGCTCCTTAAGACAGACGTCTGACCCGCATGTAGGCAGACGTCTGCCTGTGCTCTGGATTGTGCTTCGTTCTTCCACAGACGTCTGTCTTGTTGGCCTGCAGTTCTCTGCCGTTGCTATGGTGTTTCTGACATACTTCTTATACATGTCCATATGTCTGCCTTATTGAACTGCAGACGTCTGACCTGAAGTAAATTCCATAATTAGTAACTGAAAGAAATCCTAAAAGGGGGTGAATAAGATTACTCCACCAATATGCACAATTTAAAAATTCTAAACTATACTTGCAAATACAAACCATAATTGAATAGCTAAGCAAAAGATACTCCAATAGAGATAGTGGCTAAGCTAATTACAATTGTGCAATATAAACCACAAGCAAAAATATCAAGTAATGATCATATAGAGTAAGTAGGGAAAAAACATGCAATTTCTAAGCTAAAGCAAATAAGCAATCAGAGAGTAAGAAATTGCAAATGCAAACACGCATGTTTTATAGTGGTTCGGAAGACCCCCTAGTCCATTTTCTTTAGGCGCACGAGCCCGTTCTACTAAACACGTCTCCACCGAGACTACCACGTTGCGCACCTGCAACTTTGTACATCCATGTCTTTCTCTTGGAGACAAACACGTTACCCGCAAGCAACACACAACCCAAACACGTCTCCTCAAAAGATCATACTTTGTTCGCTACTATGAACAACACTTTCCTTACAAGCTCGTCTCTCTACAAGCAAGCCCACTCAACCTTCTTACAAAGGCACCCTTGCACTCAAGAACCCTCATACAAAGAAAGAAGAGCAAGAAATACGAGCACAATTACTCTTTAAAAGATTTTCTCTCAAGTTCAAGCTGATACTCTAAGAGTATGGATATTCAATTGAAGCTCTTGAATGTGTGTGAGAATGATTTGGATAAACAAATGAAAAACACTTTCAATTCTCACAAGAGATGAGATTTTTCTTTTCAATATCATTCAAGAATAAGCAAGTGAAATTCTGTGAGTAATTGGGGCTCAAAAAACTAAAGCAAAAGTCTATTTACAGCCCCCAAAGAAAACTAGCCGTTATGGGTCAAAATCAGCAGAAAACACTTACGGCAGACGTCTGAAGAAAAAATGGGTAGACGTTCGTCCCTTTATAAAAATCAACGCAACGGCTATATTTTTCAAAAAATTCCTTCATTAGACGTCTACCAGATTGGGCATCGGACGTCTGAAGAACAAAATCATTTTCAACCCGAGACTTTAACCCAGATTTCTGAAGAACAATGGGCAGACATCTGAAGTTATAAAAATTCATTTTTCGAAACCTTCAGCAGACGTCTGTCCCATTGAACTGCAGACATCTATCGATAAACAAAAATCTAACTAAAGACTTTTGGACAAACGTCTAAAGTTTAATTGGCAGACGTCTGAAGGTATTAAAAATCCATTTTCAAATCCTTCATTAGACGTATGCCCAAATGAACATCAGACATTTGTCTCTCATGAAAATATGCCATATGAAAACACATAGAGAAACCCAGATGTCTGAATAAGCTTTGGTCAGACGTCTGAAGCACAAAACGTATGAAAACTGATATTTCTGACATTTGGAGGTTTTGTAAAACACAGAAAGAGCACCAGACGATTGAAGCACATCTGGATAGACGTCTGAAGTATAAAAAACTCAGAAACTTATGTTTTAAAAAGAAAATCAATTTTAGCTCGAAAAGCCAGATGTCCATGCAATGAAAAACATTTGTGCAAGCGTATATAAGTGTTCAAGAGCTCTAAATGATATAACCATAATCTATAGAGTACTTATAAGGATTCCTATGTCGATGTCGCAGTGAGTGGTTGCTGAGTCGGCGACCACGAGCGTCAATTCTTTGACAACTTGAATCTTCGACACGAGCTCTTGAACTTTGGCGAATTGTTTGATCTTCAACTTGACTTCCAATGATCTTCGTCACTCAATTTACGTGCATCTTGAAATCGATATTTGATCTTCAAATGAACTTCGCTTCGACTTCGATCTTTGACGCTCCAAACTCGGACTTTGGCTTCTAGCTTCTTCGCTATACGTAGCATGAAATCTTGAACCCTTGTATTTCGGTTACTTGGCTTCACGAAACTTGAATGTGCAATTTCGGAAGCTCTTGTCCGTATCTTCCAACTTCCATTAGATTTGCCGTTTAAGCTCAATTTCCTCTATCCTCCTTTATATGCTTGTGCCGTGAGATATCCTGAAAATTCTTAAAAGAAATCTCAAAATGACCAAGCAAATCATATACAGTGTTATAAAATAAACATGATAATAAACACGATATATGAATATCCATTGTTTCAATATTGCAAAACTATGAATAGTATATCAATGTCAAGATAGGAATCAAAAGCATGGCATGGGATATTGCTATACTATAGGTATTTATGATGTCTAATAAATAGGCAAGATCATATAATACGACATCATAAATAACCATTCAAAATTTGAATATCAAAATAATGAAAATGAATAGTATTTCAATATCCAAGTGCATAACAAAAAAAATCATGAGATATTGAAATACTATTCGATATATACACGTTATGGGATATGCAAACTAATAAACACATGTATATAAGTTTAGTGTCGATAAATAAGGCAAGATAAAGCAAGTGACACAAAATGACTATTCATGTTTTGAAATACATCATCAACACTAACAAAATCATAAGCCATCATTAACAATCTTCCACTTGGAGATGCTTCAGCCTTGATTCCCAACGCGAGTAGGCTTCACATGGCTCCGCTCTACTTTCTCCTCATCAGATTTTCATGGAGTGCTTCACCAACTTGCAACAGAAATCCAGCTTGTCTCTGTCTACGACCTTAGTGAATATATCCGCCGGATTATTTTCTCCTACGATTTTTTACAATGTCAACTCGCCATCTTCTATCGCTATGCGAATAAAATGGTACCGCACATTGATGTGCTTCGTCTGAGAGTGATATGCCGTATTCTTCGTCAAATGTATCGCACAATAGCTATCGCTCCATAAAGTATTGAAGTCTTGTTTATTCCCTAATTCTTCAAGTAGCCCTTGCAATCATATCATCTCCTTACTGGATTCTGTGATCACCACGTATTCAGCCTCCGTCGTTGACAATGCCACCACGTTTTGCAATTGAGAGACTCAACCCATCGCTGTTCCCCCAACTGTGAATACGTACCCTATTGTGCTCTTCCCACTATCTCGATCACCCGAGTAGTCCGTATCAACGTAACCTTGAACCTTTAGAGAGTCACCCCCGAAACATAAGCAATGACTTGACGTACCCTTTAGATACCTCAAAATCCACTTCACCGCATTTCAATGTTCCTTCCCCGGGTTTTGCATATGCCTGCTAACAACTCTCACTGCATATACAATATCTGGTCCTGTACTCACCATTTCATAAATCAAACTCCCCACCGCAGATGGATAAGCACACTTGTCATCTTATCTTTCTGCTTTTGAGTTTTCGGGCACAACACCTTGCTGAGTTTGAATGTTTCACTAAGGGCGTACACACCGGGTTTGACTTGTCCATTGTTCACGGCTAAAAAACTGGCTCAAGAACTAAAGTTCAAAACCCTGGCACTGGCACAAGCAGCGCCAGATGCTTTTTGGTGCCGCATCATGTGTAAGATGTTGGATATATGTATGCCCTAGAGGCTATTATTTGATAGTAGATGTATCGGTATGTGTATATATATATTCAGAGGGTATTCTTGCTCGACATGATAGTATGCTATCTGGTTGTTCTTTATCTTGACATGTTCACTTGATCATGCTTATTACTCATTTGGTACATGCTAATAAAGCCCTTAGGATATTTTCTTGACTACTAGGATTATGATGCAGATCATACTAGTAGGACATGTGTAGTTTATAAGCATATCCTTAAAATGTTCCTAGTCGTGGGTGTATCGAGACGGGGTATCGATATTCCAGAGTAGACTAGCGTATACGTTTCTTGACCCATATGATGGGAAATGGATGATCCCATATCCATTGGTGTGGTGACACCAAAGATTTTATACGGGTGCTCAGGGGAGACTGTGTACACTGAACGGACTCGCCGAGAACTCCTATGTGGTATTATATCTATCGTTGGATAGCAGTTCTCAGGTGACACTGGTACATGTTAGTCTGTAGACCCGAGATCGTCATAGAGTCTTGTGTGTGCTCCTACTGTACTTTGATCTCCACCTGATTTTTTCCGAAAGGATAAGGATATAGTAGGTTTGTAGTTTAGTAACCGCAATCAATAACGGTGTCGCGTGTAGCGAGCGTTAGTGAGAACGGGTCGTCCTCAGGGATTCGAGAAATTCGTAAAGTCTTGCTTTAGTTGAGTTGAAAGAAATAGTAAAGAAAATCAAGAAATTGTTTCAAGAGTTGATTGAAGTAATTGTTTCAAGAAATTCAAAATATTGTTTTCAAGAAAGAAAATTCAAGAAAATATTCAAGATTTAGTTATCAAGAAAATTATAGAAGGCTTGTAGAATTCGAACGGAATTGGTAGCCATGGATGAATATTCAAAATGATTCATCTTATCTATTGGTAGAATTAAAACTAGATTAATGACTAAAAAATGAGAATTAGGGATTTCTTGAAGAAACTAGAGTTTCTCCTTCATTGCCCTTTGTCCTTTCATTGATTGCCATTCTTATCTAACCTTTAACAAGAAGGACCATCAATTTAATCCCCAAATTGTGATGAAATTCATAATAAATTGATCTCACTCACAATTTGGACATTAATGATTCTTTTTGCTAAAGTTTATAATCTCCATAAGACTTAAGATGAATATAGAATTCTCTCACCATATAATCTACCAAATTTCTTCGAATCCTTAGCAAGCGGAGATTTACTCACACATTATGAAAATAAAAGAATCATCAAATAGAGATTTCATAATGTGAAAATTTAAAGAAAGCAAGACTAAAAGTAATGATCACCTTTATTATTTAACTTCAAATTACAACCTTTTCAATCCGAAATTAGAAGAAGAATAACTCTTGATCACTCCTTTGAAGAGGTAATATCTCCATCGATTTTCGCTTTGCTCGATCACTGTGAGTCTTGGATCTATCAAGGATCGCGTGCTCGTTGATGACGATCGGCTTTGCATAAAGGAATCTTGAATGATCTCGCTCAATGAGTTTCTCAATGATTCTTGATCTTGGATCTTGATTTGGAATTGGATCTTTTTAGCTCTTTTCTTGATTTGGTTTTTGGATCAAAAGTGTCGAACCCCTCACCTCAAGGCTTAGGTCCTTTTTATAGCCCCTAATCAAACTTCCCCCATAAGCTAGGTTGTTACAAGGAGGCTTCTAGAATAAGCTAGGTAGTAATCAAGCTTCCTCAATAAGCTAGGTTATTATAGAAAAGTTTCCAGAACAAGATTGTTACAACGAAGCGTCCTCAACAAGCTAGAATGTTGCAATGAAGCTTCTGGAGAATTCTCGTCATTCGACCCTCTGACTCGGCCGTGGATCCGCGGTGACTTGGCCTGACTCGGCCGCGGTTTCGCGACCGATTTGTGAGATCTTAGCTTCAATTTTCTTGCGTCTTCTAATGTTGGTCTCTGGGTTTATATGTGATATCTGGAATCTTCTTCTCTCTACTGAATCTCTGCCAGAATTTAACTCTTTGATTTCTTGTATTTTATCGGCAAATTTCTGATTCCGGTATCTGATCTGGGCTAATTTTTGCACAAGATCTCAATGAAGAATGTTAGAGATATACAATATTATGCACGAAATAATAAACATACAATTTCATTCAAAAATGTTGATTATAATGTATAACACATGGTAATTGATATTTTCTAGACGAACTTATAATATGTGTTATATTTATAACAAATATCCTTAGATGATTAGAAAAGTGAGGAAATTGTTATGTTAAAAATTGCAATAATTTCGAATGAACAAATTCCCCCAAACTTGACTTTGATCGTCCCTAGCAAACTTCTTTTATTCAGGAGAAGGAGAAAATAGAAAAAGAAAAACTAACTACCACACTTTCGTAGGCAACACGATTGCACTGAGCACGTGCAACAAGCCTTTAAACCTCTAGGTGTCCTTAGTAAGAGGAGTGTTGTCTCCTGAGGGTTTTCAACGGATTGCACCCACAAAATCCCATAATAAAAGAAAGATAATGAAAGTTACATATAAAGATAAGAACTATAAAAGAAAGAACTTGAAAATCAGAGTTTTCAACTACACCAGCTTTTCGGTTGTCATGAGCCCTATCTTAATAATCATGAAAAGATGTTAGAAATTACATCATATCTTAATAAAATATCGCCGTTATTCTTCATCCCTACCTGTCTTCCAAACACCGATCATATACCCCTACGTGTGTGTAAAAGACATCTCTACACTCGGAGAATTCAATTCAAGCTATCATACTTTGTCCATCTATCTCAGTACTTTTTAGTCAGTGAATATTTTAGATGGAATTGCTCACACATTTTTCATGCGACCGTTAATATTTCTTGAGGTACTAACCGACCGATTACTAAATGTGCTCACATATTAGGCGTAATTAGCAATTTTCTCGTCTTGCAACACCTAAGGCTTAGCAGTGACTCCCAAACCAGTTGGTCTAAGGCACTAGGTGATGAAGCATCCTCGCTTTATTTTTGTTATGCTGCCTTGGTGATTACAAAACCAGTGTTCATTTTTCTTCACCATTTTATACTTTTATTTTTCATTTTTATTTTCTTCGTATTTTGGATTTTAGACAAGAGAAGGTATCCTCTACTATCCCGAGTTTCAAGACGTGTGTAAGTGCGTATAGTAGGGTATCAATGTTCAAATGTTTGGCTTTCAAAATAGGAACTATTTTTCATACTTATTTTTATCCTCAGATTAGTGACTTCCTTCATCTTACTAACCCTTGGGACAACGGCTCATAACTAGTTATTGCAGGCTTTGTTTAAGAAAACATTTAATTTTTTAGTTTTCTTAAACTTTTCAATCTTTTAAAAGTAATTTTTCACTTTCTAATCTTTCATTATAAAAGAAATTTTTTTAAAATTTAAAAATTTTATGCTTATGCAAAATGTATAATACAAAGTAATGCGTAAATAAGCACAAACCTCCCCTAAACTTGTTTACATCAGTGTCCTCACTGTTGTCATCTTTTAAATCTCAAAAACCTGTAGACTTGGGAGGAAAATTTATTAACGGGGGCAAGAATATATGGACGTGAAAACCTCCCTCAAACTTATTTTTAATCATATGGATATTCAATTAAGTCTTTTTAAACTCACCTCCATTCTTATGATGAGACCATTTTATCGAGGCATGGAGGTGAGACGGAGGAAATTTAGTTATTATAAATCGGGTCCTGTAAAAACAGGAGCTCCTCTGTGGGGTCAGTGGAAAAATACGGTTTTAATCTATGCCTATTCACTTTGAAAATTGAACCGTTTTTACTATTTTCAACTTTAACTGCCCCATGCGGGTATACATACCGCACCACAAATGGTCCTTTCCAACAAGATCTTAGCTTACCCGCATAAAGATAGAGACGGGAATCGTAAAGAAGGACTTGTTGTCCTAGGGTAAAAGTTTTTCTCAAAATATTTTTATCGTGAAATACCTTAGTCCGGTTCTTTACTATCACCGCATTATCGTAAGCTTCATCGCGGAGTTCTCTTAGCTCATTTAATTACAGCTTTTGAAAGTTGCAGGCTTGATTTAAATCGAAGTTAAGTTCTTTAATGGCCCACATTGCTTTATGTTCGATCTCGACAGGAAGGTGGCAAGACTTTCCAAATACTAGGCGGTAAGGATACATACCAAGATCAGTCTTATAAGCGGTACGAAATGCCCAAAGAGTATCCGTCAATTTGGTTGACCAATCTTTACGATTTTTAGAAACCGTCTTCTCCAAATTTTTTTTGATTTGCCTATTAGAAATCTCAGCTTGCCCGCTCGTTTGGGGATGATAGGGCATAGAAAGTTTATGGTTGATTGAATATTTCCGCATCAAAGTCTCGAAAGACCGATTACAGAAATGCGTCCCATTGTCGCTAATTATAGCGCGAGGGTGTCCAAATCGCGAAAAGATATTTTCTTTAAGGAACTTAATAACAACCTCATTAGTGCGACATGGTATTGCTTCCACTCATTTTGAGACGTAATCAACCGCTAACAAGATATACAAGTTCCTAAAAGAGTTGGGAAAAGAACCCATAAAATCAATACCCCAAACGTCAAAAATTTCCACAACCAAGATAGGTTGGAGAGGCATATCATTTTTTCGAGAAATCCGACCCGTGTGTTGACACCGTGGACAAGTTTTGCAATGTTCAAATGCATCGTTGAATAATGTAGGCCAGTAAAAACCACATTGCAAAACTTTCTCCGCCGTCTTACATAGACCAAAGTGACCACTACATGTCTGATTATGACAGAAAGAAAAAACACTCTTGAACTCATCATTGGGGATACATCTGCGAATGATTTGGTAAGGACAATACTTAAACAAATAAGATTCATCCCAGTAAAAATGCTTTACTCGGGATAGAAATCGATGATTGTCTTGTTTAGACCGTTCGCTGGGGATAAGTCCCGTTGCTAGATAATTCATAATATTCACGAACCAAGGTTCGCAGGATACGTTCAAGAGCTGTTTGTCAGGAAAAGAGTCTTTTATTGGCAAGGTCATAATAGGTGAAGAAGAGATGCGTGAAAGATGGTCGGCTACTACGTTTCACATCCTTTCTTATCTCGTATGACAAGATCGGATTCTTGTAATAATAGGATCCAACGTATTAACCTGGCTTTAGCATCCTTTTTAGATAAAAGATGTTTTAGGGTGGAGTGATCGGTGTAAACCACAATCGGTGAGCCAATCAAGTAAGGCCTGAGTTTTTCTAATGCAAATACAACTGCCAATAGTTCTTTCTTGGTAGTTGTATAATTAATTTAGGCATCATTAAAGGTCTTACTTATATAATAAATCGCATGTGGCATCTTATCAATGTGCTGTCCTAAGACTGCACCAACAGCTAATTTTGATCCATCGCATATAAGCTCAAACAGATGGTTCCAATCAGGAGATGATAGAACGGGGGCTGTAGTGAGAGATCTTTTGAGCGATTCAAAAGCATTCTCACACTCCGAATCGAAGTGAAATGTAGTATCCTTGGCCAAGAGAAGAGTTAAAGGTCTAAAATCCTTAATGAATCTCCTATAAAATTCTGCATGAACAAGTAAAGATCGTATATTTTTGACGCATTTGGGATGAGGAAGGTTATGGATGACATTTATTTTAGCTCTGTCTACCTCAATGCCTTTTCGTGAAATGACATGTCCAAGCACGATACCTTCTTGGACCATGAAATGGCATTTTTCCCAATTCAAAATTAAGTTCTTATCCTTACAGCACGTAAGAACTGCGTCAAGATGACGTAGGCAATCCTCAAATGAGTCCCTAAATATAAAGAAATTGTCCATGAAGATCTCCAGAAAATTCTCGACCATGTCTGAGAATATCCTTATCATACACCGCTGAAATGTAGCGGGAGCATTGCATAACCCAAAGGGCATGCGTCTATAAGCAAATGTACCGAAAGGACAAGTAAATGTTGTTTTATCTTGATCCTTTTCGGCAATAGGGACCTGGTTATAGCCAGAGTATCCGTCCATGAAACAATAATATTCATGTCCAGCTAATCGTTCCAACATCTGGTCAATGAAAGGTAGAGGGAAGTGATCTTTCCTCGTTGCGGCATTGAGTTTTCTATAATCAATACATACACGCTGCCCAGTTTGGGTGTGTGTTTGGATCAATTCATTAGCCTCATTGTTTATGACCGTGATGCCAGACTTTTTAGGGACTACATGAATAGGACTTACCCCTTGGCTATCCGAGATTGGGTAAATTATACCACTATCTAAGCACTTGACGATTTCCTTCTTTATCGCCTCCTTCATGATGGGATTCAACCGTCTTTGTGGGTCTCTTGTTGGTTTGGCTTCATCCATCAAATGTATATGATGTGCCACAATCAAGGGACTAATCCCTTGATGTCTGCCATTGTCCAACCAAATGCTTGCTGCTTAGATCTCAAGACCATCAAAAAAGCGTCCTCTTGCTCTAAAGCTAGAGAAGCGGATATGATCACGGACAAAGACTCATTCTCACCTAAATATGAATATTTAATATGAGAAGGTAATAGTTTAAGATCTAATGTCGGCGGAGAGATAATAGAAGGTGGGGTAAGAGAATGACATTCAGAACTCTGAAGAAGTTCATAACCTGTATAGGATATTGACTCGGAAAGCGCTACTGACTTTTGTGACGAGTCAAAAGGTTCAAACTCGTGGGTGGACTCGTCAAAAGTTTCCTCACTATGATACTGTGCAAGATCAAATAATGATGTATTAATGTCGTCGAGATCATCAAAGAAAAGTCCTCAACCTTGCAGTTTTCGGGAGTTATCTCGTGGACAGAACATATATCAAGTAAATGAGTAGAAGGTTCAGATGGTTGACTTCCTATCTTGTAAATATTAAGCTCAATTGTCATTTTCCCGAAGGTTAAGTTCATAGAACCGTTACGACAATTAATAACAGTATTGGAAGTGGCTAAGAAGGGTCGACCTAAAATCACCGGAATTTGGTTCCGTGGGTTCGCTACAGGTTGTGTATCTATAACAATAAAGTCCACAGGGAATATAAATTCCCCAACTTTTATCAACACATCCTCAAGTTCACCCTTAGATTTGGTGATAGATCGATCTGCCATCTGGAGAGTGCAGTTGGCAGGTTTCAACTCTCCAATACCTAACTGTTCGTAGATAGAGTAAGGAAGCAGGTCAGCACCAACGCCAAGGTCGAGTAAAGCACGATTAATATTTTTACCCTCAATAGAAATAGAGATTGTAGGACAGCCAGGGTCCTTACGTTTCTTTGGTAACTGATGGGTAAAAGCTATGCTAACATTACTCGTCATAAACATTTTTTCGGCACTTGAGTCTTTCTCTTCCTAGTGCACAAGTCCTTAAGTATTTTCGCCTAAACCGGAACTTGTTGTATAGCATCTAGGAGAGGAATATTTATGTTAACTTGTTTAAACATTTCCATAATCTTTTCCATTTGTGCATTAGGTTTGTTGGCCCTCAACCTATTTGGATAAGGAGCTTTATCAATAATAGTTGGGTCCAACATTTGTGGAGAAGTTCGCGTAGATAGAACGGATCCCAAAATTGGAGTAGGGATCATTTCAGGTTGTGTCAATGAGGTGGGCGGAAGGTTCGAGCCTCGGGAAAATTGGAGAATAGGCTCGGAAGAAGATGGACTAGGGTCAGAAGTGGAAGCGAAAGCGAAAGTGGAAGCCAGGGTATCATTGATTGATTCCTCATTATCAATCTCTTCACCGACATGGTTGTCTAGCCCTCTTCCAGATCTCTACGTGGTAATAGCACTCACATTATGATGCGAGTAGCCAGGATTCGGTAGGGGTTGAGCTGGAAGTTTCCCTTTCTCTCTAGCACTCATCGCGGCATTTAACTGTGCAATTTGTGATTCTATCGTTTTTATACTCTCACTGTGGGAGGCGGAGTCATTCTTTATAGTGTCGATAGAAGACCTTATATCAGCCGACATTCATATGGTGTGTTTCATAAACAAATCTAAGGTTTGTTCAAGTGCAGAGGAGTTTTTGGTACCGGCCGTTTGGAAAGAATTATTATAGGGTGCAGAATTGTTGGCTGGGTTTTGAAAAGTTTATGGTTGAAAGGGGTGCTGAATCTGTGTTGGTTGCTGTTGCTGTGGAGGAACCCTTTGAAAGTTATTTTGGTTTGGAACGGTATTTTGAGTTTGGTGTTGGTTCCAAGCAAAATTAGGGTGATTTCTCCAATCTTGATTATATGTGAAAGAATAAGGATCGTTTCTAGGTCGTTGCTGAAAAGCAGCATTGGTGTGTTCTTGACCTTGAAACAGAGAATTCAAAGGACATTCTTCCGTCAGATGTGATGGATCGGAACAGTATCCACACACGGTTTTAGAGAGCGTTACCTGGTTTAGGGAGGCTAATAAAACTTTGTTTTCCATAGCTTCGAGTTTTTTTTGCATTGCTATCATCTCGGCTTTTACTGCTATGGAAACATCAAGTTGATGGATACCACCCCTAGATGATGGACTAACACTTTCCCATTGCAAAGTATTTTCAGCAAAATCTTCCAAAAATTTCCAAGGTTCACTATCGTCTTTAGACATGAAATTGCCTTGAAACATGATTTCAAGCATCTGTTTTGTATTTGGATTAACTCCTTCATATATAATTCGGTATAGATCCCATATATGGATCTGTGATGAGGACATTGGACAAGCAGATCTTTGAATCATTCAAAGCATTTCGAAAATGGTTCATTGGGAAGCTAGGGAAGCTGGTTGATTTCACTCCTAATACGGGCGGTCTTATGATTGGGATAGAATTTCTTAAGGAATGCTACAACGAATTCATCCCAATTGAAAATAGAGTGTGCGGGTATGTTATAAAGCCACTTTTCGACTAAATCGCACAAAGTAAACGGGAGAAGATGCAAACGCATAGTATCCACAGAAAGTTGTGAAGTGCCCATCATAGCATATACGTTTTCGAATTTGGTGATAAAAACGTATGCGTCTTCAGACTCTAGACCGTGAAATTTAGGAAAAAGATTGATATAGTGTGGTTTGATTTCGAAATTATCCCTATTGGCTGGTGGAATAGAAAGACAAGTAGAAAGAGAACCACGTATAGGGGAGCATCTCTCTTGGAGAGATATACGCGGTAGATTCTGCGCACCTGCGGGTGGTGGCAGAGTGGTGTTATTGAAATTCGATGGAGAACTGTCCATCTCGGTGGATGTGGTTTGTGGTGAGGAAAAAAGAAGATGAAGAAATACCGACTTCGGAGTCGATAGAAGAAACGCGGATAAGACGGGCACTAGAATCGCATGTCCAGCCGAGCATGCACTAAGCGGGTTTAGCGCAAGTGGCAGTGTATGTGCAAATTAAAAAACAAGTTCAGTTTTTGGTTTGTTTTGAAAAAATATGGATGTAAACAAATCACAAAAAATGCACAATCAATCCTAAATCTAAGGTCACCTAGGTCAAGTCACTAGCCCGCTCCTAGACTTCCAGAAGACAAATCGTAGGATAAATCCTTTATTACCTCTTTGTCCCTCTTGTGGTCAGGTAAGTGTCGGGTTAGTGGGAGGTATCCGCTATGTAAATAGCGGGCCTAATTAAGTAACCACTTGTCTTAGACACACTTGCCTAGACACTATAAAAGAAATGCGAATAAGCAGTAGATTACCCACGACCTTTCTCTGTCCTAATTGAACGCGACAGTACTTAGATTCTTGTCTAGATATTTTTTATTAATGAAGGGTGATGCAGATGCTAGTTTTGTGATTTTTGGGGTTTAGGAAGGGTAATGAAATCCCCACCTAATCTGAATTTGGTCTTTGCTCCTTAATTTCCGTATTAAAATATGCAAAAACAACCAATATCAAAACATGCAACAAGAATTTTTTTCAGCGGCGAATTTTTGCAAAGAATTCTGGAGAAAAGTTGTTATTGGACAAGATCAGAGGAGAGAGAAGGAGATAAAGAATATACCAGAGAAAATTGAAGTCTCAATACCTTAATACCACCGCGGTTTCGCGGTCAATTTGAATGATCTTTGAGAAATTTATTTTTACTGGTGCTCCCCTTGGTCCTCTGGTCTTAATGAAATAACCTGAATCTTTATCCCCTAGCTATAGTGTTTCCAGATATCCTTGCAAAAAATTCACACCCTAATTGTTAAGCACACGATGCGTTTTTAATTTAAATTTTGATGGAATAATAATATTTCAACCCAAATAGCAAGAAAAAACAAATTACGCACGTATCCCCGGCAACGACGCCATTTGATTTTTTCGAAAAGAGAAGGATATAGTAGGTTTGTAGTTTAGTAACCGCAATCAATAACGGTGTCACGTGTAGCGAGCGTTAGTGAGTACGGGTCGTCCTCAGGGATTCGAGGAATTCATAAATTTTTGTTTTAGTTGAGTCGAAAAAAATAATAAAGAAAATTAAGAAATTGTTTCAAGAGTTGATTGAAGTAATTGTTTCAAGAAATTCAAGAAATTGTTTTCAAGAAAGAAAATTCAAGAAAATGTTCAAGATTTAGTTATCAAGAAAATTATAGAAGGCTTGTAGGATTCGAACGGAATTGGTTGACATGGATGACTATTCAAAATGATTCATCTTATCTATTGGTAGAATTAAAACTAGATTAATAACTAAAAAATGAGAATTAGAGATCCCTTGAAGAAACTAGGGTTTCTCCTTCATTGCCCCTTGGCTTTTCATTGATTGTTATTCTTATCTAGCCTTTAAGAAGAAAGACCATCCATCTAATCCCCAAATTGTGATGAAATTCATAATAAATTGATCTCACTCACAATTTGGACATTAATGATTCTTTTTACTAAAGTTTATAATCTCCATAAGACTTAAGATGAATATAGAATTCTCTCACCATGCGATCTACCAAATTCCTTCGAATCCTTAGCAAGCGGAGATTTACTCACACATTATGAAAATAGAAGAATCAACAAATAAAGATTTTATAATGAGAAAATTTAAAGAAAGCAAGACTAAAAGTAATTATCACCTTTATTATTCAACTTCAAATTACAACTTCTTCAATCTGAGATTACAAGAAGAATAGCTTTCGATCACTCCCTTGAAGAGGTAATTTCTCCGTCGATCTTCGTTTTGCTCGATCACCGTGAGTCTTGGATTCATCAATGATCACGTGCTCATTGATGACGATCGGCTTTGCGTAAAGGAATCTTGAATGATCGCGCTCGATGAATTTCTCAATGATTCTTGATCTTGGATCTTAATTTGGAATTGGATCTTTTTATCTCTTTTCTTGATTTGGTTTTTGGATCAAAAGTGTCGAATCCCTCACCTCAAGGCTTAAGTCCTTTTTATAGTCCCTAATTAAGCTTCTCCCATAAGTTAGGTTGTTACAAGGAGGCTTCTAGAATAAGCTAGGTAGTTATCAAGGTTCCTCAACAAGCTAAGTTATTATACAGAAGTTTCCAGAACAAGATTATTACAACGAAATATCCTCAACAAGCTAGGACGTTGCAATGAAGCTTCTGGAGAATTCTCGTCATTCGACCCTTTGACTCTGCCGCGGATCCGCGGCGACTCGGCCTGACTCGGCCGCGGTTTCGCGGCCGATTTGTGAGCTCTTAGCTTCAATTTTCTTGAGTCTTCTAATGTTGGTCTCTGGGTTTATATGTGATATCTGGAATCTTCTTCTCTCTACTGAATCTCTGCCAGAATTTAACTCTTTGATTTTCTGTATTTTATCGACGAATTTCTGATTCCGATATCTGATCTGGGCTAATTTTTGCACAGGATCTCAACGAAGAATGTTAGAGATATACAATATTATGCATGAAATAATAAACATACAATTTCCTTCAAAAATGTTGATTATAATGTATAACACATGGTAATTGATATTTTCCGGACGAACTTGTAATATGTGTTATATTTATAACAAAGATCCTTAGATGATTAGAAAAGTGAAGAAATTGTTATGTTAAAAATTGCAATAATTTCGACTGAACACCACCCTACCACGGCTCTACTGAGTCGTGCAAACAGGTGGATTTTGGGTACAGTCCCGAGGCACATAGAGGCAATGAGCAATAGGAGGGGTTTCGTCTCTCCCGGTATTGGGGGTTGATGTTGCGCTATGCTCGATTGGCTATAACAGGAAGTCCCTGGACAGGGCTGATGAGATTTACTGATAAGTGTTATCAGTAGTTTCTCGATCTGTTATAGGCCATATACCGGCATGAATTATTGAGTTATTGGGATCGACGATACCATCTCTAGACTCGATATGCATTATATCCGATGAAGAGACCGGACTGTACGGTAAGTGTTGCCAGTTGGCTTGGCAGGAGTTTTGACAGGTTCGCTTGTTTTTCTTCTGATCGCTCAATACCTGGGAGCCGTTACGTACAGCTAGTGCCGCTGACGGTTTGTGGGTATGTGATATGATCACTGCCTACTGCTAGCGTATTGACGAGTCTTAGAGTCCCACAGAGGGGTTTCCTAGCTCAGGCGAAACGATGTGGGGTGCATATGGGGATATGCGCGGGAGCTTGATTAAATGCGAGTATATGATATCGCATTTTAATCTAGCGTTTTCTATTGGTCGGGTCGTATGTGATATGACCGGATTATTAAATCAAGTTTGATTTAATATTAATGATCATTAGCTCATTTATTATTTAACCCTTTTCTTTAATGTGTATGCATGAATGAATGTATGTATATATTGATATGAATGCACACATGCATGCATACATGTGTCATGGTTGATGATATATTGGAGATGGCAATGCAAGACCCACATGGAGAAATATTTATATATTTTGATTATTAAGAAAAAGGAAAATGGGAATAAAATCATGGCTAGGTTTCTACACTCTTCTTATGTTGACCTAAACCTAAACCTAAACCATGGTTTCATTTTCCATTTGTTCTTTAACTCAACATCAAAATATCTAGATATTTATTAACCATGGTTTTGAGTGAGTGTGTCTCTCTAATTTATATTTTCTATTCTCATTATTATTGTGGGATTATCACAAAAGAGCTCAAGTTTAGTCATCTCCTTCTTCTTCTTCCTCTAAGCTCTTTACCTCTTCAAAAGTGAGTGAAGAAAAATAAAAGAAAATGTTTTTAAGTGAGATCACAACCCACATCACCAATCTATGTTAGTCTAGCCCACTAGTGTAGATTGTTTGCTTCATTTCCATCTTGATCAAGTGAAGCTAGGAGCTTGAGCCAAAGGACTTCGTGGTGGATCGTCGTGGACTTCAAAGGTTTGAAGCGAACCCGTTCAAACACCAAGCTGATCCAAGGAGTCATAAAGAGGGAGGTCTACAAAGGTTGTAATTCACCCCTCTTAGTGTTAGACACTTGCTAGTATATGATACTTGCCTTTGTTACCCTAGATTTCTGGTTCGATTCATGGTTGGTTTTGCTTAGCGCCTCTAAATTTTTATTGTAGTATGTTTGATGTAAGACAAACCTTAGGCATGGTGCTAGGCAAACCCTACAGTGGTATCAGAGCCAAGCTAGAAACTTAGACGATGTTAGATAAATTACGAAACCAAAACAACTTCGAAAACTGAAACCCTAAACCTGCTCTCTGTCGAATTTTTCAGAGCCTCTAAAATTTTTTTAAGCAGTTGCAGAATGTTACATATGATGTAATATCAACACCAAACGAAAATGAGGCCATTCCACCGGATTTGACCCGGCGAAATGCACAAAATATCCGGCGTGGCCGGTTTTTCCATGTCCACATCGCCTCGTTTTTGTTTGGTGCTATGGTCTCTGGGGTTTGGTGTTTCAGGTATTATTTGTTTTTACTAAGATTGCATGTGATGTTATCTTTCTGTAAAGGCTATTCGAAGTGTTTCGTAGTCGTAATTTTAACATTGTTTTAGGTAACCTAGACGACATTTTATAGTTCGAATGAACATCAAACACCACCTCATGACACCCTCTAGAAATTTTCCAAAAGTTGGAATTTTCCAAGTTAAAAATATTCGAAAAATCATGCAGGTGATTCTATGGACTCTCTAGAAGAAAGTAACCCTAACTCGATTCTATGACTACGGAACCGCGGCCACACCCTAGGGTTTGCCGTAGTTCCGCGGCGCCATAGGTGAGGCAAGGGTTGACCCTTCTACGGTTTGTCCATAGGTACTGTGGAATGTTTTGGGTATTTTAACTTTGCTCAAGTGTTGAGCTCTTTGGGAGATGTGGGTGTTTGTTGATTCGATCGAAATGTTTAACATCGTCTGGATATTTATGAATGTGATACAATAATTAGAATTTACACTAATTAGTTTTGTAAAAAGTAATTAGTTGTGTGTAAATCTAACATTTTGGTCTTGGGTGGAATCGGGAATCTTATTGAATTACCCGACTTCTTTTGAAAAGGTATTTTCATAGACGAGACCCAAATGTAAGATTTGCATCGTTAGACATGAAATCCAGAATATGTGATATTTCGTGTTTATGATGTCTAAAGGCAGTGATGATTCCAATTGTTGTAGTTTTTCACTTTCTTTTCTGCGACCGTAAGTGTAGTATGTGATGTATCGCCGGTTTCGCTGCTATACGTCAACGACAATTGGGGTACGCATACTTACTTACGTTGATGACATGTGATGTTATGTGTTGCTGAGATATGATGTATAGGATCGTCGTGATTGAATGGCCGAGGGTTTTATGTGAAATGAGAGTTTTTCTTTTTATTCATGTAAAATTCATTGTATGCAATATTCTTTTATTGGGAAACTTCCAGGTTGAGGATGATGTCACCATTGTTGTATATTATTTACTTTTCTGCATTAGGATAGACCCAAGGTGGGGAGCACAAGTGACCGGGTTCTAAGGTCCAGTGGGAGGCCATCTCGAGGAGTCGAGACCGGGTCTCCTAACTCTAGAATTGGTAGGGTCACTTGCTGCTCTCGTAGGGGTGTAGGGGTGTGGTCTTGGCTATTCATCGCGACCGTGGAATCCGTATTTTCTATTGTTGGTTAAATACAAAATACGGACCTCCTAGTATATCCTATATTTTCATATATGTGCTTCTGCTGTTGATATTCTGTGATGTGATCACTTTATACGCTGAGACGAATGGTGTATTATATATGATATATTATAAACGTTGCTTATGTTTTGCATCCGTGCTAGTCCCACCCCGCTATGTCTTTAGTTAAGTAACCTAACGGTACATAACGGGACACTGTGGTGAATGCGGATGTCATAAGCGTACGTTCTATTTTCATTTCTTTACTGTGATGGCTTAAGGACTTAAATGATGAGACTACATTAATGAGATTAATGTAAAGAAAAAGAAACCTAAAAGATGTTGTAGAATCGGATTTGAAACCTACTCGGCTTTTTATGAAAAAGCAAGTTTTCAAAGTGTGGAGCATAAGCCACTCCTTTTAAAACCATTAGATTCTACAACGATATCAAGTTCAAAGCGTTAAAGGTTTTCTTAAAAACCATTCGCAGCCCTCCATTATTTTAGGAAGTAGAGTACTTAGTATTCGTGCTACGCATGTTGACTATAGCCAAGACGTAATGTACGGTAGCTAAGTGATGTCTTCCTACACAGCATATGATGCGATTAATTAGGACAGTCACATGATTACGTTGACCATAGCCAAGGGTCATATGGGTGGGTCTAATTAATCATGAAATGATGGGTAGAACTTGACTAGTGCTTATGATATGTTGACCATAACCAAGGTCATTAGTGCTAAGGGTAAAAACCATATTTGGGTTTTCAAGGGTTGAAATTTGCAATGAGATTGCATACCTTCTATGTGATAGTAGGATCCCGATCCCACTGTGAGTAAGAGTTGCTCCCAGGAGAGTTTTGCACTTTATAATTAGCTAACCCATTAGGTGTCAACGGGGCTACGCCTCTGGGAAAACAAGGTTTATTTTAATTAGGTCCGTGCGAAAGCACGGAGAACTTCCTTCAAAGTACCGACACTGACCTGGCTGAACGGTTAGCGAAGTTGTAGAATGTAATTAATCCTGGCTAATTTTCTTTTTAAGGTTTGAAGGAAAATTTGATAAAAGCAGTGGGAGATATCGATTAGATAAGATAAATAACCAATCTAATCTTTGCAAGAGCTTTCGCCGAGTGTATTCTTTTCTCTATCCTAATAGCAGATACCCATGACTGGACTTAAGCTTTTGTTAGAGAAAAATAAGCTAACCGGACCGAACTATAAAGACTGGCTGAGAAACATTAACATTGCTCTCACATATGATAAGGTATCATATGTCCTCACTGCCTCAGCCCCTCCTAGCCCAGGCCCTGAATCTTTTGTTGCGGATAGGGAGATTCGCAAAACGTGGGATATTAACTGTGCCACTGCCAAATGCCTCGCGCTTGTATCGATGGACAATACACATCAAAAGCAGCATGAGCAGATGGATGTTCAATCCATGTTTCTCCATACAAAAGAGTTGTATGGGGAGCAATCTCATACCCTATGGTACGAAGCATCTCGAAAGTTGTTTCATATGCGGATGGCTCCTCGCACACCAGTAGGTGATAACGTTTTGAAGATGATAGCTCTTATTGAAGAGCTTGATAGCCTCAGATGGACAATGGAGAACGAACATTATATTGATATTGTTCTACCGTCTCTTCCCCTTGCCTTTGCTCCATTCATAGTAAACTTCAACATGCATAACATGGAGAAGTCACTACCCGAACTTCTCAATATGTTGAGAAGTGCGGAGAGCACGCTCAAGGCAAAGTCTCCCTCTCTGATTGTTAGGCAATCTTCCTCTTCTGTCCCAAAAGCTAAGGCCAAGGAAAGGAATAAGAAGAAACCCACCAAATCGAGAGGTGGAATAAAAAAGGCACAAGGGAGAGACAAATCCAAGGCTGAGAAGTCGGGAAAAGGAGAATGTTTCTACTGCAAGAAGATGGGGCACTGGAAGCGAAATTGTACTGAATACCTTGTTCTCAAGAAAAAGAAGCATGGTGATGCTTCTGCTTCAGGTGTGTTAGTGGCTGAAAACTGTTTTTCTATAAACTCCACTTCCTGGGTATTGGATACCGGTTCGAGTTCTCATATCTGTAATTCTGTGCAGGGCTTGAGAAATAGCAGAGTTTTGAAGACCGGTGATCACACTCTCCGAGTTGGAAATGGTTCCAATGTACATGCAGTTTCAGTGGGAGAGTATTACCTGGGGTTGCCGTCGGGTTGTATATTGGTTTTGAACCTATATTATTATGTACTGAGCATGCTTTGTAATATAATATCCGTTTCTTTGTTAGAAAATGAAAGATATCATTTTGTATTGCAGCATAATGTTATGAACATTAAACTGAATCATAAGTTGATTGGTTATGGTATACTTAATAACGGGATATACGTCCTAAATCAACACACAGTTTTCGACATACAACACAAATAAAAGAAAATTTTCAGATATAAATGAAACTTTTCTTTGGGATTGTAGACTTGGTCATATCAATGAAACAAGACTAAATAAGCTTCATAAAGATGGATATTTAAATCCTTTTGAATATAAATCTTATACGACTTGTCAGTCTTGTATCAAAGGGAAAATGAGCAAAACTCCGTTTACTGGACACGGAGAAAGAGCTACAGAGCTTTTGGGCCTCATACATAGTGATGTATGTGGGCCAATGTCTATACATGCGAGAGGCGGTTTTTCTTACTTCATAACTTTTACTGATGATTTCTCAAGATTCGGTCATGTGTTTTTATTAAAGCATAAGTCTGAAACTTTTGAGAAATTCAAGGAGTGCAAACTTGAAGTATAAAAACAAACAGGAATGAGTATCAAGATACTTCGATCAGATCAGGTGGAGAGTATCTTAGTACAGAGTTTTCGAACTTGCTAAAAGAGAATGGGATTCTCTCTTAGCTCACTCTCCCTTACACACCGCAGCACAACGGTGTGTCAGAACGGAGGAATCACACCTTATTGGATATGGTGCGATCCATGATGAGTGATGCTAAGTTACCTCTCTCCTTTTGGGGGCATGCATTAGAGACTGCATCATTTCTGTTAAATAGGGTTCCAACCAAGACCGTGTCTACCACTCCATATGAGATATGGTATGGGAAAAGACCATCTCTTAAACGAATTAAGATTTAGGGTTGTTCGGCTTTTGTTAAAAAGCAGAATCCAGACAAACTCGAGACACGATCGGTTAAGTGTATATTTGTGGGATATCCAAAACATTCATTTGATATCTTTTCTACCGCAAGGAAGAACAAAAGGTGTTTGTTTCTCAACATGCCACATTTTTAGAAAATGAGATTTTTCCAAATGATACTGATGGCAATGTGGTAGATCTAGAAGAGGTTCTAGAGACACAAGTTACAAATGACGACTTGGTTGAACCTGATGTTGCAATAAAATCTTATGAACCTCAGCCACTCCGTAGATCTGGTAGGACTTCTCGCCCACTGGAGAGATACTACAGTTTTCTCATTGATGGCGATGGAGAAGATTGCATCATGGATGATGATGACCCTACCAGTTTTTAGTAAGCTATCACGAGTGGTGACTCTGTGAAGTGGCTGGATGCCATGAGATCCAAAATGGAGTTTATGTACACCAACAAAGTATGGACTTTGGAAGTTGTACCCTCTAGGGTAAAACCCGTAGGGTGCAAATGGATCTTTAAGAGAAAGATCGGTGTAGATGGGCAGGTGGAGACCTATAAGGCAAGGCTTGTGGCGAAAGGATTTCGTCAAAGACCAGGACTGGATTATGACGAAACCTTTTCTCCTGTAGCTATGCTTAAATCCATTCGGATCCTACTTGCTATTGCTGCTCACTACGACTATGAAATCTGGCAGATGGATGTTAAAACTGCTTTTCTAAATGGTGATTTAGAAGAATGCGTTTATATGGATCAGTCAGAGGGCTTCATTGATAGTGGGCGCAGCGGGAAAGCATGTAGGTTGCTTAAATCCATTTATGGATTGAAGCAGGCATCACGAAGTTGGGACATCTGTTTTGATGATGTCATCAAAGAGTTTGATTTCGTCAAAAATCCAGATGAACTTTGTGTTTATAAGAAAATTGTAGGGAGTACTGTCACATTCCTCGTATTGTACGTGGATGACATTCTTCTGATAGGAAACGATGTTCCTATGGTATAATCGGTCAAACTGTTCTTATCACAAAGGTTCTCCATGAAGGATCTGGGTGATACCTCATACATATTGGGCATGAAGATCTATAGGGATAGATCTAAAAGGTAGTTGGGATTGTTCCAAACCAGGTACATTAACACCATCCTAAAGAGGTATAGTATGGAAGACTCCAAGAGGGGTGCCTTACGCGCTTGTCATGAAGTCACTCTCTCCAAGGACTTTTGCTCAAAGAATGATGAAGAGAGAGCTCGCATGAGTATTATATCCTACGCTTCAGCCGTAAAATCTATAATGTATGCGATGTTATGTACTCGCCCTATGTAGCTTATGCACTGGGTGTAGTAAGCAGGTATCAATCCAACCCAGGGGAGAGTCACTGGACAGCTGCGAAGAACATTCTTAAGTACTTGCGAAGGACTAAAGAAATGTTCTTGGTGTATGGTAACGGAGATCTCCAAATGGAGGCCTTTACCGATTCGAGCTTCCAGAGTGATAAGGATGACAACAAATCTATCTCAGGATTTGTATTTACCCTCAATGGAGGGGCGGTATGTTGGAAGAGTTCCAAACAGAATACCGTTGCAGACTCCACGATGGAAGCTGAGTATATTGCTGCAAATGATGCTGCCAAGGAAGCCATCTAGATGAGGAAGTTCATCTCGGAGTTAGGAGTAGTTCCAATCATTATTGATCCAATACCATTGTATTGTGATAATAATGGGGTTATGGCATTGGCCAAAGAGCCCAGATCCCATCAGCGATCCAGACACATCCTGAGGAGATATCATTTGATCCGGGAGATAGTTGATCGCCGTGAGATCGAGATTCGGAGAGTAAATACAAAGAATAACACCGCAGATCCACTCACCAAGGCCCTCCCTCAGCCGCAGCTTGAGCGACTTTTTGAGATGTTGGGTATGAGATACACCAATAATTGGCCTTAGTGCAAGTGAGAGATTGTTGGATATATGTATACCGTAGAGACCATTATTTGATAGTGGATGTATCGGTATGTGTGTGTGTGTGTGTGTGTATATATATTCAGAGGACATTATTGCTCGACATGATAGAATGCTATCTGGTTGTTTTTAATCTTGACATGTTCACTTGATCATGCTTATTACTCATTTGGTACATATTGATAAAGCTCTTAGGATATTTGCTTGACTACTAGGATATGATGCAGATCATACTAGTGGGACATGTGTAGTTTATAAGTATATCCTTAAAATGTTTCTAGTCGTGGGTGTATCGAGACGGAGCATCGATATTCCAGAGTAGACTAGCGTATACGTTTCTTGACCCATATGATGGGCAATGGATGATCCCATATCCATTGGTGTGGTGACACCAAAGATTGTATACGGGTGCTTAGTGGAGACTGGGTACACTGAACGGAATCGCTGAGAGCTTCTATGTGGTATTATATCTATCGTCGGATAGCAGTTCTCAGGTGACACTGGTACAGGTTAGTCTGTAGATCCGAGATTGTCATAAAGTCTTATGTGTGCTCCCACTTTACTTTGATCTCTACCCTACCACGGCTCTACCGAGTCATGCAAACAGGTGGATTTTGGATACAGTCCCGAGGCACATGGAGGCAATGAGCGATAGGAGGGGTTTCGTCTCTTCCGGTATTGGGGGTTGATGTTGCGCTATGCTCGATTGGCTATAATAGGAAGTCCCTGGTCAGGGCTGATGAGATTTACTGATAAGTGTTATCAGTAGTTTCTCGATCTGTTATAGGCCATATATCGGCATGACTTATTGAGTTATTGGAGTCGACGATACCATCCCTAGAATCGATATGCAGCATATCCGACGAAGAGACCAGACTGTACGGTAAGTGCTGCCAGTTGGCTTGACGGGAGTTTTGACAGGTTCGCTTGTTTTTCTTCTGATCGCTCAATACCTGGGAGCCGTTACGTACAGCTAGTGCCGCTGACGGTTTGTGGGTATGTGATATGATCACTGCCTACTGCTAGCGTATTGACGAGTCTTAGAGTCCCACAGAGGGGTTTCCTAGCTCAGGTGAAACGATGTGGGGTGCATATGGGGATATGCATGGGAGCTTGATTAAATGCGAGTATATGATACCGCATTTTAATCTAGCGTTTTCTATTGGTCGGGTCGTATGTGATATGACCGGATTATTAAATCAAGTGTTGATTTAAAATTAATGACCATTAGCTCATTTATTATTAAACCTTTTTCTTTAATGTGTATGCATGAATATATGTATGTATATATTGATATGAATGCATACATGCATGCATACATGTGTCATGGTTGATGATACATTGGGGATGGCAATGCAAGACTCACATGGAGAAATATTTATATATTTTGATTATTGAGAAAAATAAAAATGGGAATAAAATCATTGCTAGGTTTCTACACTCTTCTTATGTTGACCTAAACCTAAACCATGGTTTCATTTTCCGTTTGTTCTTTAACTCAACATCAAAATATCAAGATATTTATTAACCATGGTTTTGGGTGAGTGTGACTCTCTCATTTATATATTCTCATTATTATTGTGGGATTATCACAAAAGAGCTCAAGCTTAGCCATCTCCTTCTTCTTCTTCCTCCAAGCTCTTTACCTCTTCAAAAGTGAGTGAAGAAAAATAAAAGGAAAGGTTTTTAAGTGAGATCACAACCCACATCACCAATCTATGTTAGTCTAGCCCACTAGTGTAGATTGTTTACTTCATTTCCATCTTGATCAAGTGAAGCTAGGAGCTTGAGCCAAGGGACTCCGTGGTGAATCGTCGTGGACTTCGAATGTTTCAAGTGGACTCGTTCAAACACCAAGCTGATCCAAGGAGTCACAAAGAGGGAGGTCTACAATGGTTGTAATTCTCCTCTCTTAGTGTTAGACACTTGCTAGTATATGATACTTGCCTTTGTTATCCTAGATTTCTAGTTCAATTCATGGTTGGTTTTGCTTAGCACCTCTAAATTTTTATTGTAGCATGTTTGATGCAAGACAAACCCTAGGCATATTGCTAGGCAAACCCTACATAAGGCACGTGGCGCCAATGCTTCTTAGCGCAAGCAGCGCTAGATGTTCCTTGGCACTGCACTACGTGCATGGCACGTGGAGCCAGCACCAAACTTTGAAACCCTCGCTTCAGATAGAGCTTAAGCTCTATTTTGGAAAATATTTTCCCCCATCTTTCTTAAAACAGAAAGATATTTTCTTGTTAACAAGAAATCTTCTGTATATTTTTCCAAAACAAGAAAAATATTAACTCTATTAACAGAGGGCTCTTGGATAAAAAATCCAACGGTGCTTAAGTATCCAGGTTGATTTTAAGATTAATTTGAAAGATCTCTATAAGCGAATTGAACTTTCTTTCACAAAAAATTCAGTATATAGAAAGGCTCTTTTTATAGCCTTATTACATGAGTATAGGAAGATATGAGGAAAAAAATAAAATAAGAAAGTTACAAACAGATTCTAACTAATCTGAGAAATATCTTACTGTTGACTATTTCCAACACTCCCCCTCAAGTTGGTGCGTAGATGTCCATCATGCCCAACTTGCTTATGAGTCTCTCGAACACTGCTTTGAATAGTCCTTTTGTAAAGATATCTGCAGTTTGTTCTTTTGTCGGAATATAGGGGATACAGATGGTACCGGCATCCAGTTTTTCCTTAATGAAGTGGCGGTCGACTTCAATATTCTTCGTTCTGTCATGCTGAACGGGGTTGTGTGCTATACTGATGGCAGCTTTGTTGTCGCAGTATAGTTTTAGTGGCTGAGTTATAGGCTGCTTTATTCCTGTAGTACCCGTTGAACCCACAGAACTTCACAAATACCGTTGGCCATGGCTTGAAATTCTGCCTCCGCATTACTCCTTGCCACGACACTTTGTTTCTTGCTCCGCCATGTAACTATATTGCCCCACACGTACGCAAAATACCCTAAAGTTGACTTCCTGTCCACGATGGAACCTGCCCAATCCGCGTTAGTGAATACTTCGACGCTGCGAGTCTCACCTTTTTTGAAGAATAAACCTCTTCCTGGTGCGCCCTTTAAATACTTCAAAACTCTATATGCTGCATCAAGGTGCTCTTCTTGAAGTGAGTGCATAAATTAGCTTATCATACTCACTGCAAAGGTGATATCGGAACGCGTGTGTGAGAGATAGATCAATTTTCCCACTAATCTCTGGTATTGTGGAATGTCCACTGACAGGCTCTGTGTAAATTCTCTGAGCTTTTTATTCGGATCTATCGGTGTCTCCGCAGGTTTGCAGTTTGTCATCCCTATTTCTTTGAGAAGATCGAGAACATACTTCCGTTGAGACATGACAATGCCTTTCTTAGTTCGAGCAATTTCCATACCTAAGAAATACTTCAATTCTCCCAAGTCTTTTACTTCGAACTCCCTGGCGAGACTTCCTTTTAACTGGTTAACCTCTTCCTCGTCATCTCCTGTAACAATGATGTCATCAACATAAATAATTAGTATTGCAATTTTTCCATGTCTCGATACTTTATAGAACATGGTGTGATCTGCCTGAGCCTGATTGTATCCTTGCCCTTTCACAAACTGATGAAAACGTTTGAACCAAGCTCGTGGAGATTGTTTAAGACCGTAAAGTGATATTTCCAATCTGCGCACTTTGGAGCCGAACCCTTTTTCAAACCCCGGCGGAGGTTCCATGTACACTTCTTCGTCCAGGTCTCCATTCAAAAACGCGTTCTTCACATCTAGTTGTTGAAGTCGCCAATCGAGGTTTACTGCAACTGACAGCAAGATTCGGATCGTGTTTAGCTTAGCCACAGGTGCAAAAGTCTCCATGTAGTCGATCCCGTATGTTTGATTGAACCCTTTAGCAACGAGCCTCGCCTTATATCGTTCTAGGGTTCCATCTGCACGGAACTTTGATGTGAATACCCATTTGCATCCTACAGTCTTCTTTCCTCTAATCAGCTCCTTCATGTTCCAAGTCTGATTTTTCTCAAGTGCATTCATCTCCTTGAAAATCGCCTTTCTCCACTCTGGAGCTCTCAGAGCATCCTGTACAGTTTTTGGAATCTCCATAGCAGACACATTAGAGGTAAAGGCTAAAAAACTGGGTGAGAGATTATTTGAGGACACAAATTTTGATATTGGATATAAGGGATGACTAGTACATAACCTTGTGGACTTTCGGAGGGCTATGGGAAGATCCAGCTCACTGTGATCCGGTTCTGTTCTCGAGTCAGATTTTTGGTGGGGCAGAACAGAGTCGGCCTCTGCTTCTGGATAAGGATCTATTTCAATTAAATACTCCTGTTGCGTTTTTTCTAGACCTGTTTCACGTTGTTTCCTTTTGTAAGTTTTAATTTCCACATCAGCTTCTGGTGGATTTAAATCCATGGGGCAAGTTGTTTTAGGAGTCGGTGGTGTGTTCCCATTTTTATGGGATTTTTCTGGATTTTTTAATAAAGGAACCGAGTTTTCAACAAACATATTTTCTGCATTTTCAAGGACCTTTTTTTGAGTGTCCAGTAAATTTTCACTGTTTTGGTTTGCCAGGTGTTCAAAAAACTGGTCTAAAATGTCTTGATTTAAAAAATCTAGATCTTGTGAATTTGTATGTGGGATTAAGTTGGATATTTTTGGGAGACTATTTTTTATGGAAACCGAGTCTTCACTATTTGTTTCCCCCTGAAGAGGAGGCTTAAAAAAGATTTATTTTCAAAAAACAACACATCCATTGTGATAAATATTTTATTTGATAAAGGATCAAAGCATTTATACTCTCTTTAATTCGTGGCCTAGCCAATGAAAACACATTTTTTCAATTTTGGATCAAGTTTACCCCTAGTGGGGTTATGATCGTGAACAAACACGGTACAACCAAAAATTTTCAACGGCAGATCTGAGATTGCAAGGCGGCTTTGAGGGTAAAGGGATTTTAACAAGACAACATGTTTTTTAAAATTGAGAATTTTCGAGGGCATTCTATTAATAAGATAGGTTGCTGTTAAAATTGCTTCATTCCATAATGTTTTTGGAACATGGTTGGTGAATAATAATGCCCTAGTAATTTCAAGAATGTGTTTATTTTTTCTTTCAGCCACACCATTTTGTTGCGGTGTGTTAATGCAAGAACTTTGGTGAATGATACCTTTCTTTGAAAAAAAATCTCCCAAGGTTTCGTTAAAAAATTCTCGTCCATTGTCACTTCTAAAATTCTGAATTTTTATGTTAAACTGTGTTTCAGCCATGGCATAAAAGGTTTTGAAAACTTGTTCAACTTCTAATTTCTTCTTTAGCAAAAACATCCAAAGGACTGTAGTATGATCATTAATAAATGAAACAAACCATTTTTTCCCGAAGACTGATAAAACGTGGGATGGTCCCCAAATGTCACTATGGATTAAGGCAAACGATGCTGAAGGTTTATACGGTCGAGGTGGATAAATTGCCCTTTTGTGTTTGGCAAAAGCACATACTTCATATTGAAATTAAGAAGGATTTTTATTCCAAATCAACTTTGGAAACAAATGCCGCATACCATGCCCATTGGTGGTGGTTCCGCGGTCTATATGTGGCCTCTCTGTGCTAAATTTCTTCTGGCACTCTAACACTTGGAAATATGATTTTTGGAATATTTGGTTTTGGCCCAGATCTGTTTGAGTGCTGGATTGTATTTGGGGCCAATTTGGAAAAGTTTATTCGATCGAAATTTTATGTGTTTATCAGTGCATGTGATAATATCTGCGACCGTGAATATCATTAAACGGTACAACCCGACTAGTTGCTATATGTTCAACTAGACGGGTTTGCAAACGTGATATTCATGTTGATGTTCTGAGTTGTGCTGATATTGTGGTTGGATTGTCATGGTGGATAGCCAGTGGTGCAATGGTAGTTGTACAGATCAGATTCATTTGTATATTTGTTATTGCGGGGCGAGCGTCCGACATGTGGACAGTCGTCTCTGTCAGATTGTATATTCTTTTATTGAGGTACGACCGGGTTGAGGTCGATGTCGCCATTGTCTATATACTTTTCTTTTCTGTACTAGGATTACCTCGCAATAGAGTGCTCGAATAGCCGGGTTCTAGAGGGCAACGGGCCTACATCTCATGGCATTGAGATGGTGGGGGCCTTACTATAGAATTGGCGGGCTATTCGCTGCACTCGTAGGGGGTATAGGATGACCCCATGGTGGTGTGCTCAAGTTATCGGATTCCGTGAAGTGCTGGGTGGCCCATTCACTTTGTTGATAGGGTTGCCTCACTTCTGGGATTGGCGGGTAACTTGCCGCGCTCGTAGGGGTCCAGGTTTTCATTGCACGGGTTATCCACACGACCGGGAACGTCGGGTCTTATTTTCGGCTCAAATGAAACCCGAGGCTCCAAGATTATCTACCATTCTGTGTTGCTTGTTGATGTTCTGTGATGTTGCTTATATCATGCCTGGGATGAATGTTATATATATATATATATATTTATATATATACTAGTAGATATTGTATATGTTTAGCATCCGCGCTAGTCCTGCCCCTGCTCTGCCGTTAGTTAAGTAACCTAACGGTGCATGACGGGGCCCCGTGGTGAATGCGGATGACATATTCGTACATTGTATTTTCGTTCTTTTTTCTGGTGTGATATGGATTAATTGATGGGACTGCGTTAACTTTGATTAATGCAAGGAAAAACAAATCTAAATGATGTTGTTGGAACGGATTTTTGAAAACTGTTATTACAGACATTTCGTTTTGCTTTGCACAGTGGTGTTCGGTTTTGAATATCCATCACCTCATTCGACGAGGCAAGAGCCAAGATCCCTTCATAGGGAGTGACCTCTTGGGCAAAAGTTTACGTCAGTGTAATAATTTCACTATAGTCGATTCTTTTGCTTTCCATCGTGGTATTCAGTTAGGAATATCCTGCACCTCATTCGATGAGGAAAGAGCCGAGATCCCTTCACAGGAAGTGACATCTTTAGCCAAAGTTTACGCAACTATATATTTGTAAAACTGCTCGGGTTCCTTCAACGATATCAAATTCATTACGTTAAAGGTTTTTTGCCAAAAAACTAGCCGTAGTGCTCCGTCATTTCTTACGAGTAGTACTTAGTATTCGTGTTGTGTTTGTTGACCTTGTTAGGCGTAATGTACGGTAGCTGAGTGGTGCTTTCTTATAGCATATGATGCGATTAAGTAGGACAGTCACATAGCCTTATTGATCTTGTCAAGGGCTTATGCGGGTGGGTCTAGGGTAATCAAGATAATGAAGGGTTGAACTTGACTAGCGACTTATGATTTGTTGATCTTGTCAAGGTCATAGGTCGTTAGAGATAAAAACCACATCGGTAGTTTCAAATATATAGGAAACTTACCAGGCATGCGCATACCTTCTGGAGTGTGGTGAATTGAGTGGCTTCCATCAAGTTATCATGCGATGATAGTTGGATCCCGATTCCCACTGATATATAGGTGTTACTCCTCGAGTGATTTTCAGATGATCCCGAATAATTCTCCTTTTAGAGTTTGAAGGAGAATTCAAGGAAACAGTAGGAGCCATCCTGATTAGATAAAATGATTAACCAATCTAATTTAGGTTAGAGTGCATGCTGAGTGTTTCTTTTATCTCTCTTTGGCAGCGACCATAGCCTGACCTTAAAAACTCATGAACCGAGTTAACCGAACCTTCTTAAAACACTTTGGCTTTTTGGATTGTCATTAAGTTGTATACATCCTTGCCGCTCCTATTTTCCCTTTGCATTTTTCCAGAACACTCCGTATCATTATGAAGATCTATATTGATTGGATATTCTATCGTATAGTTACATACGAACTCGAAGAAACTTGTTTCAGTTCGAGAATGGATTCCGGTTCTAGAGAAATTGAATAGGATTATTCGGTTGTCTTTTCTCTTTACCTTCTCTCAGGTTGCGAGGGCTCCTAGTATTAAGAGAGTATACCTATTGCGCTTATTGGATAGTCTTCTTCAAAACCATAGGCAGGTGCCGAAGGGTAGGGAAGGAAGAAACCAATTAGCCTGAGTGTGGTGTACAGAAGGTAATAATTAAAGACATAGAAAGGGATTAGGGTAAGGGCAAAGAAAATTGCGACTACTATCATTCACGACAAAGCCGCGTATACCTCTGCCACTCCTACTTCCCCTTTGCATTTCTACAGAACACTCTGTATCACTACGAAAATCCATATTACTTGGATATGCTATCGTATAGTTACATACGAACTCGAAAAAACTTGTTTCAATTCGATGATGGTTTCCGGTTCGGGAGAAATTGAATAGGATTATTCGGTTGTTTTTTCACATTACCTTCTCTCAGGTTGTGAAGGCTCCTGGTGTTAGGAGAGTACACCTATTATGCTTATTGGATAGTCTTCTTCCAAACCTTAGGCTGGTTCCAAAAGGTAGGAAAGGAAGAAAACCAATTAGCCTAAGTGTGGTGTACTGAAGATAAGAAGTAAAGACATATAAAGGTATTGTAGTGAGGATAAGAAAATATACGGTTACTGTCATGAATTTGGATAGTGGAAGAGGAATTACTAGGAATACCCAGCTACCCCTTCGAAACATTTTCATGTTTCAGTTTTTACTGTGCGGTGTTAATTGAAAACTGTTTTCCCAATTAGATTCTGACTCTAGGGTATGTATTTACCAGACTTGATTCACACATCTGTATGGCGTTACGGATGCTGAGTGGGAGTATGATATTGGGAATTGGGTGATTAGATCCTCAATATATATATATATATATATATATATATATATATATATATATATATATATATATGAGAATAATGGAGGAAAGATGCCATAGGAGGGAATTTCCTCCTATGGCGCCGAAAAAATACAATCTCCATCGTGTTTTTCGACGATCGGCACCCATCATCTTCATCGTTATCATCTAAGATATGGGTACACCAAATTTCATGTGATTCTACAAGTTTTTCACCGTTGAATTAGTGGGTTCAAAATTAACGGTTTACCGACAATAGAACTTTTTACATTGCTAAATGAACGGTGAAAATGTTATAGAATCAAATGAAATTTGGCGTACCCACATCTTAGATGATAACGATGAAGATGATGGGTGCCGATCGTCGGAAAACACGATGGAGATTGTATTTTTTCGACGCCATAGGAGGAAATTCCCTCCTATGGCCTCTTTCCTCCATTATTCTCTCTCTCTCTCTATATATATATATCAGAATTCTTTGGAATTGGTGATATTTGAGGAAATCACCTGGATTTTTCCTGACGGCAAATATTTGGTTTGAATATCCGTTGTTATGCACCAATTTCAAACTGATATATCTGTTTGTTTATTTTATAAAGTGAGATATAACTTTTTGAAATTATGTCTATGACATTTACCTATATCAGTTGATAGTTAGGTAAGGAGCATTCAACAGCGGTGTAATTCTTCTTAACCATAACACAGTTTTCAACCTACGACACAAAGGGTTCGAGTTATTAAACTCAGTGGACTTATACAAAATATTGTATGTTGTTCGATGTCCATTAGGACAAAGGGGTTGGTATTTGTACTATATTCTGTTTACTCATGTCTTCTCTAGTTTTAGACAAGTATTTCGTTGAAATACAAGGTCCGGATTTTGAGAAGATATAGGTATAAGAATAAAGTAGAGAACCATATGTTGCAAGTATCAGGATTCTTCAAGGTGATCGAAGATGTAAATACTTGTGTTAGGTATTCCGTTGTAAGTAATAGTTTTGAGAACTTTCTTCTCTCTCAGGTTACTCATCCGTGAGTACGCTCCTTGATGATTAATGTTGCTTGGCCTTCTTCCATTTAGTTGATATGCACTGTGAACGGCTACATGTATTTTAAATTTTGTTCCAATTAAATTAGTGACTTTATTTCTATATTGAATATAGAATGGATTCATATCTTAACGATGTTAAGGTATATGGAGTTTTCCGGCTTATGCTTAAAACTAGAATCTAGATAAACTCTAGGCACGTTTCAGTAACAACAGTTTGTGGGTTTTCCCGGGCTTTGACGAGGGTTAACATTCTACCATCTGGAAGATCAATAGTTATATTGTTCTTGACTTGCCACAGTTTTAGAAAAATGGATTCTTTTCAGAAAATATTAGTGGGAGTATGGTAGAACTGGAAGTAATTCCAGAACCACAAATGATTATTGAAAATTTAGCAGAACCTAAGGATTCAATTGGTTTCGACAATCCATTAGCCACTCCGCAGATTTGGTGGGTAACCTCAGCCACCCGAGAGGTACTTCGGTCTCCTCAAAGAAGGTAACATGGAGGTTTTTGATTACCCAAACTTGCCACTACTGTTGTTCTAGACTATGAGATCTGGCAGGAGGATGAGTATAACGTCGTTCTAAATGAGCTTTAGAAGTGCACGTGTATATGACTCTGCCAGAGGGTTGTTGTAGTCAGTGGGAGCAGCGGAAGCATAATGGGTAAGTAGCTTATGTCTATTTATAGACTAAAGAAGGTACATCAGAGATAGATCATCTAGTTTTGATGTGACATTCATAGAGTTTGATTTCATCAGAACAATAGATGGACCTGGTAAGAAGGTAGTATGAAGTGATGTCCTGGTATTTGGATGACATACTCTTGATAAGAAGTGTTTTTCCTATACTACTATCGGTTATACTGTGGTTGTCACAAGGTGTTTCTCCATAAAGGATCTGGATAAAATATCAGGGATTCTGGTAACTAGATCTATAGTTTTAGATCTAGATTTGGGAAGTGTCCCAATTAGGGTACTTTGACACTATTCTAAAGTGTTTTAGAATGGATGACTCCTGGCGTGGTGGTGTACCCGTAGGTGATAGAGTCACTCTCTCTAGAGATGTGTTCTAGACTGATGAAGAGAGGGATTTGCATGATTGGCATATCTCTTGCTTATGCAATTGAGTCAATCATGAGATGTCAAGTACCACACCAGATATTGCTCTAATCTTGGAGAAACGTTGGGAAGCAGTTATGAACATAAGTGGATGTTCTTGGTATATTGTAACGGCAGCCTTCTTCAGGAGGCGGTTATCATTTCAGGCTTCCAAAGTGACCTGAATGACAGAGTGGCTGTTAGAGTTATAGTTTTCCCTTTTTTGAGGAGCAGTATGTTGGACAGGTTGTCCAAGCGGATATTGTGGAAGGCATGGCACATGATACCGATTAAATTCAGTGGTTGATACAGTTTAAGAAGTTTGTTGGATTTGGAGTTCATTTGTGAACTGGGTCCCATCAGATATCCAGACAAATTCTAAGACAGGTATCACTCATTTTGGGAGATGGTCTTCTTCCGTGAAGTTGAGATATAGAGAGATAAAGATAGAAACATTGGAGCAGATCCACTCACCGAGGCTATTTCTCGAACGTAATAGTTTCGCAAATAGGATTTGCGAGACTGATTAGTAGAAAAGTTGGGTGTTCGGTATCACACGGACTGTGACTATGCGACACCGCAATAATTAGCCTTAAGTGCAAGTGGGAGATTGTTGGCTATAGTGCCCTCAAGTCAATTATTGTAATCGCAGGCATGTGATTATGATGATTTAGGGAGGACCTATACGGGAAGAACTGTCTTACTCAAAATGATAATATGCTATCTGGTTGGCCTTTATCATCATATACATGCATCATGTAGTATTACAGATCACTATTACATGTTGATAGAGCCTATAGGATTCTTGCTTGACTACCAGCATTATGATGGCGATCATATACCTGGGAGCTGGGTGGTCTTAAGCACATCCTTAAATGTCCCTAGGAGTATCGAGACTGGGTATCGATACTCCGGAGTAGACTAGTGTATACTTATCAAGACCCTGACGAGGGGCGGTGGCCGGTTTCACAAGCCATTGGTGTCAGTTAGTCACCTAAGATAGTATACTGGTGCTCATTGGGTTATGAGTACACTAGACGGACTCGCCGGAAACATTCTAGATGGTATTATATCTATTGTCAGATAGCAGTTCCCAGGTAACATGAGTACAAGTTAGTCTGCCGACCTGAGATCGTCATTTGTCTCGTGTGTGTTCCCACTGTGCTTTGATTACTACCCTACCACGGCTCAAAGGAGTCGTGCAAACAGGTTTTAGTTGGGTACATTCCCGAGTCACATGGAGACAATGAGCGGATCGTCAGGGATTCGTCTCTCCCGGTATTGGGGGTTGATGTGGCGCGGTGCACGGGTGGCCATCACCAGAGATTCTTAGCCAAGATAGATGAGAATTATTGATTTGGATTGGTAGTTTCTCAGTGGGTGATGGGCTTCATACCGTCACGAAATATCCTGTTATTAGGGGTCTGACGTTATCCACCCCCTAAACTTGATATGCGATACTCTTAGACGAACGGACCGGACTGTACAGAGATTGTCATTGACAAGCTCAGTAGGGGTTCGGATGAGTTTGCTCGTTGGCCTTCCTTTCGCTCAATACCTGGGTGGCCGTTACGTACAGCTAGTGTCGCTAACGTGCTTGTGGTTAAACCCAATGCCAGCGTATTGATGAGTCTTTAGAGTCCCAAATAGAGGGTTTTCACGGTTCAGAAGATATGATGTAGATGACGTATGTTGGTACATATAGGTGTCCAATTAAATATGTGTACAAGATACACAGACTTTTATCGAACGGTTGATAATACTAGCGGCTTAGGATTGAGCCGGATTATTAAATCAAGTTTTAATTTAATAATATATATTTATATATATATATATATTTATATGTATTCTAGTATTATTGTTCACTATTCATTTTCTCTCTTGGCTATTCGTATTTTTATACGAATACGCGTATATGTATTTCGATACGTATACCGGGATGTATTTCATATTTATACAGAATATCTTCTAGAAGATGTACACTTCATTATATGATTTTATTTTTAGAAAATCATTTGGAAATGAGGTGGAGGGTGAGGTGGCATGAGTATGGTTGGAGGTATGTAGAGAGGTATGGCTTTTGATTGTTTATTGTAAAATATGCGTGATTTTTTCTTGCATGGTTGAAAGACTATTAGCCATTCTTTCTACATAAGACTCACACTCATTCATTCATACTCTTTGGAGACTTAGCCATCTTCTTGAGTTGCTTATGCCCATGGCATTCCTCACTTCCTCCTCCTTCTTCTTTGATTGCTCACTTGAGCATGAAGTATGAAAGAAAAAGATAGTGAGATATTCCTACACACCCCACTCTCCATTGCTAGCAACTTTGGAGCATCGGTTGCTTCGCTAGGCGAAGTTGGAACCTGCATCGTCTCCCTCGGGTGGATCATCTTCGACGGATGAAGACCGGAGGCCAAGCTCGATCCAAGACACCTCAAGGAGCTAAGGATAATGGTGGAAGACTGAAGCATACGGATCATTCGGTATAATACTTCTATCATAGTAGTTTAGATCTTTGTTAGTTAGCTAGTTTAGATTTATAGTTCGATTCTAGACGGGTTCATTAGCACCAAGTTTTTTAAATGTCATTTTTGTTCTGCATCGGCCACGATAGATGGTCAGGGCGCTATCGTAACCTAATAGGCAGAGGCAGTGCCGCTAAGAGAAGCGAAGACAGAGAACATCCTACACTTCTTCAAGAGTTATATGATCTACCGGTTTGGAGTCCCATGGCAGATAGTCTCGGACAATAGACCAGCATATAGAAACCATAAAAAAAGCCGCTTCGCACAACAGCGTAAGATAGATTGACGATATTCCTCTGTTTATAACCCCCGAGCCAACGGTCTAGCTGAAGCTTTCAACAAGACGCTAAACAAGCTCATAAATAAGATGGAGTCCAAGAGTAAGAAAGACTGGCATGAGAGGCTACATGAAGCACTTTTGGCCTACCGAACAACGTTCAAGACGACCGCCAAGACAACACCCTATGCATTGGTGTTTGACACCGAAGTTGTGCTCCCGTTGGAGATTGAGTTGCCGTTATTGTGGATGGAGATTCAATATAAGCTTACAGATGAGGAAAACACCTATCTCTGGCTCGAAGAACTCAATGCACTCGATGAAACTCGTCTTGTAGCACAACAAATCCAGGAAGCCCATCAGGCAAAGATGACATAAGCATATAAAAGGCTAACCAGGCCGAAAGTATTTTGTAAAGGCGAACTCATTCTGGTTGTCAAAAGACCGATAATCCCCAACCGAGAAAAGCGCAGGAAGTTCGAGCCAAACTATGAAGGCCCATATATCATAAATAAATTCTACCAAGGTGGAGCTTATATGTTGATGAACATGCACAGGGAAAGACCCTTTCGACCAATAAACGTTCGGTTCTTTAATAAATACCATGCTTGAAGAGTTCTAACTTGGGTCAATAATAGATGACGACGCCTATGTACACCCCTTATCTTCTTAGGTCAAAACTCTGAAAGTCCCAAGGCGAGCAATACTCCCTGAATATATGCTGCCCTACGGCCGGTCTCCAAATTGACCAACATATACAATACACGGGCATAACCAATCCATACCACCCCAAAGTCCCGCTGGGTGAGTGATGTTCCCCAATTATATGCTGCCCTAAGGCTGGTCTCCAAATTGATTACAATACACAATCCGCGGTCTACCCGTAGAAAAGCTACATCTGAAAGTTCCACTGGCTGTACAATGTTTCCTGAAGATCCGTTTCCCGACGGTTAGTTTCCAAATCGACTACCGTATATAATCCATGGGTTACCAGCAATAAAATCACATTCAAGACCTCCTCAGTTGGCCAACCAAGATACCAATGAGGAGAATACCCACTTATGTATCCTCATGACCAATGAGGAGAACGGTGCAAAAAAAGGTACGTCTATAAGCAAGATGGACATAAATGAAAACCTGAAAGGGCTCCGTGAGTAAAAACAACAAGACTACCCGCGAGTTTGTGAAAACCCTAAAGGGCGCATGTTCACCGCCGAAAACAAAGACAAACTGGGATTGAACGTATTGCCTAAATTTGGGGGCAGATGCTATTTGGAATTATCCATCTACCTCTCCGAAGATACCAAGTTAATTTACGGCACCATATATCGGAGGTTTGGACAGACGTGACTGTTGTAGTGTGACTTCATCAGATTCCCCCTCATTTATGAAGGGATTTTGATTATGGTGACGCTCTTCCCTGCAGGAGTAACCCCCTGCAGTTAATTACGTTATTACATTGCGATAACCACTTTCTTCTTCTCTAGCAGTTTACTTCGTGTCGTATGTTATTTTGTTTGTTATGGTTGCCTGTGGATTGTATACAGAAACTAGTTTATGTCGTCGCCCGTAGGGTGCGGATCAGTCCAAATCCGTATATTTTAGATTTGGGTTTGTTTTATTTAAGGACCATTAATCTAGTTTGAGGTTAAGATCAACTTAAATATATGAGCATTTGGCCTCAATTTATTTTAACTAAGGATACGCTAGTTTTATTTGAGACTAAGATTAACTTAGCAAAATTTTAAGGATCATTTTTATTTAAGATCCAATAACAGAGAATTTGTGCTCGGCTGTAAGAAACTTTTCAGAGAGACTTAGCCAATTTGGGTTTTGTCTGCTCAGTCTTTTTTTGTTCAAAAGTGCTAAGCACTTATTTGGGGTTTGCTTATTCAGCCCCTTTGTTTTTATGCAAAAGTGTTAAGCACTTGTTTGAAGCTTTGACGCTCACATGGGTATTCTGTGAAGCCTTCAGTTATGGGCGCTGCCCAATCAGTGCTGAGCACTCGGCCGTTTTGGCCGTATATAAAGTGCTAAGCACTTTTGTATGGTATCCACATGAGGAGCACGCGCAGCGCTGGGCGCTTCCTAATCAGTACTGAGCACTCAGCCGTTTTGGCTGTATATGAAGTGCTAAGCACTTTTATATGGCGTCCACGTGAGGAGCATGTGAGGCGTTGGGCGCTGCCCAATTAGTGCTAAGCACAAAGCCGTTTTGCCTGTATATGAAGTGCTAAGCACTTTTGTATGGCGTCCACATAAGGAGCACGTGAGGCGTAGTCTAAATAGTGCTAAGCACTCAGCTGTTTTGGTTGTATATGAAGTGCTAAGCACTTTACTCAGTGCTCACGTGTATTTCACATGAGCCGCTGGCGTTCTGTTTTGGGCGCCCACATGTTTGTCACGTGAGGCGTTGATTTCCTTTTGTTTTGGGAATCTGTTGAAGATGCCCACGTAGGAAGCACATGCGGCGTTATTGTTTTTTCCTTTTTAGAGATTGAATCTCTGTTAATGGTATTTTGACCATGAATGGACCAAGATCTTTGTTTTGAAGATCTGGGATTATTTTTTCTTCAGGAACTAAATTCTTATGTCATTTTCTTTTATATGAACTAAGTTTCTTTTAGGATTAAATTCTATTTTCTGAGGAATTAAATTCCCATAGGATAGGTTCATTTCCTTTTTCCTTTCTTTTTTTTAACCTAGATCTTTTCTGAATCTTTGATTCTCAAGAATAAAATCTTCTCGATGAGAATTAAATTCTCAACTTGTAGGAGACTTATTTTGTGGATCTCAGATCCAGAGAAAGACCTAAGTTCTTGAGAAGGGTTAGACCCTTGGGTATGTTATGATAGGTAAAGGAGATGTTTTGATCTCTGTGGTTTCTTTACCTATGGTTTGAGGGGAAAAAGATCTTTTTCTCTATTGAGAATAAAATTCTCTGTTGCTTTTGAGAGCCTTATGTATTTTTTGCAGACCCTTATGGAGGGTTCCTTCTATATGTCTGTCTCTTGAGACTTGAAGTCTCAGATCCTTTATATAGTGGAGGCAAATTATTAATTAGTTTTGAGAAAATCTCTCAATGAGAGATTCTAATTGATTTAATTGGTCTTAAAATTTGTTTAGGGAATTTACCCACCGTTGGATCTTTGATCCAAGGATTTCTGTTTCACAGAATATATTTTCTTGGTTTTAATAAGATTAGGGGAATATTTTTCCCATATACCGAATTTTATTCTGTCAAACGGTGATTTTTAATCACTATGGGATTTTTAATCCAAGGGCTCTCTGTTATATAAAGCACATCTTTCTTTATTTAGAAAGATATAGAGAAATATTTTCCCATCTCATTGGATCTTTGATCCAACAATTTTCTGTTCATTTAGAAAGAATAGGAGAATATTTCCCCATAATAGAATTTTATTCTATTATTTGATGATTTATCATCACTATTGGATTTTTGATCCAACGGTTCTGTTTAACAGAGAGTATCCCAGTTTTTAGGGAAATATCCCCCTGTAGAATTTAATTCTACTTGATTTTAACTTGGACTCTGGCGCTCACGTGTTGTGCACGTGGGTGCCACTTAAAAATTTAGTTCTAGGCGCTCCTGTGTTTTGCACATTGGCGCCCACATGAGCTTCACGTGCGGCGCCACCATAGGATTTAATCCTAAAGGGTTGGCGCTGGCGCCCTCGTGGGGAGCACGTGAGGCGCTGCCTCATTAAATTTAACAGAGCTTAGCTCTTTTATTATGTTTAAATATTGGGAGAACAAATGCCCCCAACCATTATTCTCACATGGCTCACACGTGAGTGCAACGGTGTCACTTTTTCCACTATTTGAACTTTTAGGGAGTTGAACCGTCCCTTCACATCCTATAAATAGGGTCTTTGGCCCTTAAAATGACTGCCGTTTTTTCATCTTCTTTCTTGAACCTTCTTTTCTTTAGAGAATTTAATTCTCGTTTCCCAAAACTTAGATCTCTACCTATAAAACTCAGAGTTAAACTCTACCACATAAAAAATTGGTAAGGATTATGAACAGAGTTTAACTCTTAAAAGAACCTTCTTTTTTATTTTGGATTTTTAACCTATTAACAGAATTTGGCTCTTTTTTTTTGAAATGATCTCTTAGAGATCTTAAAAAGAACTTTTCCCCTTTTTGAGTAGACCGTGGGTCTCAAATCAATGGGCATTCCTAATAATCGTTAGTTCTCTTCTTGATCTTTGAGGGTTTTGGAATGCAATTCCATTACATTTCCTATCTGTCTCCAACATGGGGGATTTATGAGATTTAATCCTATTATCTGAGCAATTTAATTCCATTTTGTCTTACATAGCTTAGCTCTAAGAAAGTTTTGAACTTTTTGGGTTTTATTCCCCTCATATTCCCTTATATATATATATATATTTATTTATATATATAGGGTTCTAATACCCTTTTTCTACATATTTGAATCTGTTGCAGAGCTCGTTTTTCGAGAACATTTGGAGTTTTTAACTCCACTGCTCAATGGGATTATTCATTTAATGAGAATCCTTTTGGATTCCCACAATGGGTGCATGTCTCATAATTGATGAGCCATCCCCTTGATTTTGTGGGGCCCACTGTAGTGATTTTAATATGTCATAATGGAGTACGGATTTGGGTGTAAAATGCTAAGGCCCTTAGCTACAGTTAATTACGTTATGCCAATCACTAACTCTTTACTGGTTTTTCTTTTCAGGTACTATGGCCTCCGGTTCCTTTTTTCCTTACATTCATTCGGAGAGCGCTTTTGTTGACACGCCTACAGACCGCGAAGTCTTTGCTTTAATCCGAGACTACGATCCTGTTGGCTATAGTGCCCTCAAGGCAATTATCGTAGTCGCAGGCAGGTGATTATGATGATTGAGGGAGGACCTATACCGGTAGAACAGTCTTACTCGAGATGATAGTATGCTATCTAGTTTGTCTTTATCATCACTATTACATGTTGATAGAGCCCATAGGATTCTTGCTTGACTACCAGCATTATGATGGTGATCATATATGTGGGAGCTGGGGGTCTATAAGCAAATCCTTAAATGTCCCTAGTCGTGGGAGTTTCGAGACTGGGCATCGATACTCCAGTGTAGAATAGTGTATACTGATCGAGACCCTGACAAGGGGCGGTGGTCAGGTCTCACAAGCCATTGGTGTTAGTTTGTTCACCTAAGATAGTATACATGTGCTCATTGGGTTATAAGTACACTGGACGGACTCGCCGGGAACCTGCTAGTTGGTATTATACCTATTGTCAGATAGCAGTTCTAAGGTGACATGTGTACAGATTAGTCTGTCGACCTGAGATCGTCATTTGTCTTGTGTGAGTTGCCACTGTGCTTTGATTACTACCCTACCACGGCTTAAATGAGTCGTGCAAACAGGTTTTAGTTGGGTATACTCCCGAGCTACATGGAGGCAGTGAGCGGATCGTCGGGGATTCGTCTCTCCCGATATTGGGGGTTGATGTCGCGCAGTGTACGGGTTACTGTTCATATCATAATTTTGCATTATTATATTCCCCATTTTTATTCATTTTACAAATAAATAGGGGCTTTTGATCCATGTCTGCTATATAGTTGCAGGTTACAGGTTCTCGGAACAAAACAGTGAAAATGATGAAAAGACTTTATAAAAGTAAGATTTCGACCAACAAATAGAGAATCTTTATCATGCCTACAGTTTGAAGAACAAATGAAAATCAATGAACAATTTCAAAAAGTACAAAGGCAGCGCAAAGATTTAAGACTTCATCACGAAGCGAACGGTAAAAGTCCACCACATTCTACACTGTGGAAATCTGGAAGAGATTAGAAGACATTCTGAAGAACCAAATGAAGAAAAGTTAAGGAAAATGCAACATAAAATATACCTGAGAAAACAGTGCCAACAACCCCACCATATGGCCGCGGATCTGTGGCCAAACATGGCTTTTGGCCGCGGTTCCGCAGCCATGATGAGCACGTGTCGGTGCAAAATTTAACGGGGTGACGGTGCGTTGACTAGGCTTCTCAGGATATTTTTGTAATTCTAGATATGGATCAGATGTAAACCCTAGGGTTTCTATTATCTATAAATAGAAACCCTACAGCCTCTTTTGAGGTGTGCCTCCTTTTGGGTGCCTCTTTAGAGATGCCTCTTTTAAAATTCCAGATCTTAGATTTTCAATTCAATGTAATCGTCAAAGAGTGCATCAATAAAGAAGTAAGTTTTTTATCTTGCCCTAGTTAATTTCTTTTCTGCCCTAGTTCTAAATTTCTTTTCTGCCCTAATTATAAATTTTATTTATCTGCCGTAGTTATTAATTTTATTTATCTGCCGTAGTTGTTAATTTTATTTATCTGCCGTAGTTGTTAAATTAAAATTATAAAAATGAACTCTTAGATCTTAAAATAAAAACACCATTTTTTTGGATTAACTCGTTAGAACACAAAGATAAGGAATCCATCTCCCTGTGGACCGACCCGTACTCAACCGGCTAGCTACCAAGCGACGCCGTTCTTGATTGCGGTAATTAATTCTTTGATCTAAAAACTCAATACAAATCAAATGACGCCGTTGCCGGGGATGGCGTAGTATTTTCTTTTTGCAATTTCGGGTTAATCTAAAATCATAAAATTGAAAAATCATAAAAACTGAAAAAAAAAATATAAAAATTTATCATCTTGTTATTTTTGAAGGGTATTTTGTTTGAATTGTGCAGGATTGACGAACGGATTCAGATCTGGAAATATCCAGAGAGCAAAACAGCAAACAACAGATCTGAACAAGCAGAGGATAATAAGAACAGAAAACAGAAAAGATTTGGGGATCTAAACCAATGATTTGACCGCAGAACCGTGGTCAAAGGCAACATTTAGCCGCGGAACCGCGGCGCCTTGCTGACGTCAGCAAGCAAAAATCCTTCTGTAAGTTTTCTCTTCTTCTCTGTAACCCCATTATCTCCTCTGTAGAATTTTCCTGCAGGGTTCTTTGCGCAAAAATTTCTCCCCTTCTCCAATAACTTGATCTTGTGCAGGATTCTTTGCGCCGCAAAATTAAAGAATTTTTGCAAGTGTTTGATTGTGTTTACTGCTTTGCATATCTAAATTGACTTTAAGGGGCTTTTACACCAATCTAGATTTGGTGGGGATTTCATTACCCTTCCCAGGACCCCACAAATCACATAAAGCATATTGCATGGACCATCAAGTTAATTAAAAAAGATTAGACTCAGCCCTAAGGATTTCGCGCTCAATAGGACAAAGGAATAGTTGTAGGCATCGACCATTGATCTAAACCTGATTTTGTGGTGCCTACGCTAGACAGGTAGGGAAAGGTAAATTTAAAAGGCCCGTCTCACGGTGATTCGTGAGCGGATCCCTCCTTTCTCTACTTGTGCTTACCTGGCCACAATTGGCGGTGAAGAGGCGGTTTGAGGTCCTCACATCTTGCCCTTTGGAACAGTTAGAAGCTGTCTAGCTGACCTAGGTGACCCTAGATCTAGGCTTGATTGTGCATTTGTGATTGATTGAACATGTGTCTAAGCCTTTTATTGAAAATCTTTTTGCAAAAAGCTCCTTATAAAAAAAACACAAAAAGGAAATTTTTTTATAAAAACCTGCCACTTGGTGCTAAGAAATCCATTGCACCCCACTTGCACCTACATTCTTTTTCTTTTCCTTTCTTACATCATGGGTACTCCACCTCACAAAACTCTTACCGAACTTTAGTACCCTCATCCAAACATTGCTTCATACGCGAATTGTTTTGGTCGAATTACGGAGGACCCCTCCATGCCCAAAATTTCTTTGAAAGATCGAATAAAAGCGTCTAGGAGAAACAGTTCGACTCCACAATCCACTTTGTATCAACAATTTTAACCTTCACCACCTTCTTACGTTGATACTCCTTCTTCAAGTCCTGTTATAACTCCGAAACCCATGTCTATTGCTGAACATATTGAACAATCTCGTAACCGATCTTTCACTCCTTTCAACACTTCCAGTTCTTGGGATCAACAAGTGCATTCACCTTTTTATCCAAATGTTGATCCTACTCTGTCAAACCATTCAATTCCTACCAGTCCTACCCGATTTTCACACCTTCCCTAGACATTGCTTCTACACAACCATTTAGGAGTTTCACGTATCCAAACAACTTTGAATCTTTTACTGAAACCCCTTCACAACCCATGTCTAGTCTGGAACAGTCGTTGGAAGCTTATATTGTAGCGACAAACCAACATATGAGAAATTTGGATGCGTCCATTGCCACCCTCATGCAACCTAGTGACCTGGTAGCTAGTTTCCAACTAGCTCCAAAAATTCCAATGTATGATGAGGCGGTTGGACAGATTGAGAATTTGAGTGGAGAGAGTGAACTGTGCACCCTTCCAAATCAAACCTACCCATCACCAATTGAATCCCACAACTCCGGTTTTGAATGTCTATCAAGTGTCCCAAAGGATTCACCAGTTGAAAATAAAACGTTTAATGAGTTGTGGGACTTTGTAGTGCTTGATTTGCCAGATTGTGAAGGGTCCTTTTCGAGTGAAACCATCACCAATTCTTTCGAACTTTATACCTCCAATCTAGAACCTGAATTGATAAATATCCATGTTTTTGATGAGGTGTCTGAAAAAAATTGCATGGATATTGACGCAGGGAATATTTTGGATGATGAACCCGCAGATTTGACTGAATTTTTCTCTCCAATTCATCATCCCAAGTCATTAAATGTTTCTCCCGAACTTCATGTGCGTCTTGATTTTGATGATAATTGCATGGATGAAATAACTTTTGAGGAGAATTATGAGGATAGTATTGAGGAGAGTATCGAGGATAGTATTGAGGATGAACCAATTTTGTTTGATGAGTCGGATTTTCCAAGTTATCCTCCTAAACCTTTAACTGTTATACTTCCTAAATTACCCCCCTTCATCATTTCCATCATTCTGACCACGCAAGAAATCACGTAGGAGGACCGTGATCTTGAAAAATTTCTGTTCGATCACAACAGTTTTGACGTCACTAGCGCGTTCCTCCTTGAATCTGACACAGTTTGCACAACCGATAATGATTACGAGTGTTTCACTTTTTTGAACGATTTTGAAGACTCATTACCCGAGTTTGAGTCCTTTGAATTTTCGGATGAGTCAGTTGAACCATCTGAATCGGTTGCTTACAGTGATTTCGAACCATCGATGGAATCCTTCGAGTTCGAGACAGTTTCACCAATTTTACCTTTAATTGTTTCACCTCTGAAACTCGAACTCAAGCCAAGTCATTTCGAACCGTTGATGGAATCCATCGTTTCGACCGCGTAAGAATCCTTCACGCTTCCATTTTCAATGTGTCGTTTACCAAGTTCAACGTACCTATGTTTTCTCACGAATCTTGAGAGATTTGACTCCATTTCTCGACGGGTTGATAGATTTGCACAATCGCTTTTAACACATCGGTCATCACAATTCGTGCTAATTTATTCACTCAATTTACACCCTCAAGTTCATACTACACTTCTTTCTCTCTTCCGCCATTTTTCTCCTAATATACCGAGATCATATTCCACTTTTCTTCCCATACGGTCTCGTGTGTTTCTCATTTCTTTTCTCTACACTCCATTCTTTCACCAACCACACCATTATAATGATAAAATTTTTGAATGGTTGATGCTAACCTTTGGCTTATGTAAAGCCTTGTATAGTTTGATACTGTGTTTTTTCTCCCCCCTAACTCTAAACTTTAATGTTTAAAACAGTGGAAACACTGTCTCACTTAAGTTTGGGGGGGACCTTTTTGTATATATATTTTGTTTTTCTTTTAACAATAAAAAAAACTAAATATAAATAAGTAAACAGGGGAGTGCCGACAATTTTGACTCTCTTGGTGTTGCCTGACAGTGAGGACACTGTCAAGTTTAAGTTTGGGGCTGTGCTCGGTAAGGTTTCTTCCTTTGCATTCATTTGTACATTTTTGCATTTGCATACTTATTTTAAAACCCATAAAAATTGAAAATTTTTAAAAATTATAAAAATTAAAACATTCAATTTTGGCCATAATTGATTTGAGTTTGACAAAAAGGTTAATTAGCTAGGAATAACTAGATCTTAGACTTAGTAAATTAAAAACCCTAAAAATAACCTTTCTAAAAATTTAATGGTAGAAAGTATATGTCTTTGTAGTTTATTTAGAAATAGGCAAATTTCGAGTTCACTTCTTGGGCTAAGTTAAAACAAGGGAAAAGTATTGATATTTTTATTAAAGTATAAGTCTGAAAAATAATTGCTAAGTTTAAGTCTAAATTCTGAAAATATATACCCTACAAATTGCACAAACACGAACCTTGAAACTTGGAATAGTAGAAGAGACTTTGAAATGCTCTTGTCTAAAGTCCTTAGTATGAAGGAAAATAAAATAAAAATACAAGTGTGAATAAAGAGATAAAAAAATGAACACTGGTTTTTGTAATTACTTAAGGCTGCATAAACAGAAAAAAAAATATTTAGCGAGGGTGCTTTATCACCTAGTGCCTTAGACCAACTGGTTTGGGAGTCACTGCTAAAGCCTTAGATGTTACAAGACTAGGAATTACGTTTTAATGTGCAAACACATTTTGTAATCGGTCGTTGGTACCTCAAGAAGTATTAACGGTCGCATGAAGAATGTGTGAAACATTTCATCTAAAAATTCACCAATTGAAAAGTACTTTAGACGATGGAAAAGAGTATAATAGCTTGATTTGAATTTCCAAGTGTAGGGGTGATATACACACACACATAGGGGTATATGATTGGAGTTTGGATAAGAGATAGGAATGAAAAATAGGGCTTATATCTTTAGTAGAAATGATAAAAATTCCTAAGTTGAGATGGAACCCTAGAAGGAAAACTCAAAAGATGCTAAAAGCTAAGTAAATCTACAAAACATATATAATCTTAAGTTAAATGATAACGAAGCGTGAAAAATACGGGTTGATAATTTCTGAGTTGAAGATAATAGAGTTTCTTGTTAGAAAACATCATTGGAGAATAAAAGTCAATAGGCCGAATTGATAGGATTTTGTGGGTAGTATCCGCTGAAAACCCTCAGGAGACAACACTACTTCTACTAGGGACACCTAGAGGTTTAACGGCTTGTTGTACGAGCTCATTGCAATCGCATTTCCCTGCGAAAGTGAGGTTAGGTCTTTTTCGAAAATAAAAACTAGTTTTGCTCGAGGACGAGCAAAAGATAAGTTTGGGGGTATTTGTTCATATCATAATTTTGCATTATTATATTCCCCATTCTTATTCATTTTATAAATAAACAGGTGCTTTTGATCTATGTCTGCTACATAGTTGCAGGTTACAGGTTCTCGGAACAAAAACAGTGAAATTGATGAAAAGATGATACAAAAGTGAGACTGCGACCGACAAATGAAAGAATCTTGATCATGCCTACAGTTTGAGAGACAATGAAGATCCATGAACAAGTTCACAAGTACAAAGGCAACGCAAGGTTCAAGACTTCGACGCAAAGCAAACGGTACAGTCCACGACATTATGCACTGTGGAAATCTGGAAGAAAACTAGAAGACAATCTGAAAACCCAAGCGAAGAAATAAGTAGGAAAATGCAACAGGAATAAAACCAGTCAAATTCAGCCAATGACCTCTCTACATGGCCGCGGAACCGCGGCCAAAGAGGGCTATTGGCCGCGGATCCGCGGCCGTGCTAGACACGTGTCGGTGGAAATTTTCATGGTGCGGCGGTGCGTTGACTAGGCTTCTTTAGGGCATATTTGTAAATGCAGATGTGAATCGAATGTAACCCTAGGGTTATGATCTATAAATAGAAACCCTAAACCTCTTTTTGAGGTATGCCTCTTCTTGTGCCTAATTTTATTCATCTAAATTCAGAATTCAATTTCTGTAATGTTGAAGAGAGCATCAAATAAAAATTAAAGTAAGTCTTTTCTTTTCTTACCCTAGTTTAATTTTCCTTTCTGCCCTAGTATAACTTTTATTTATCTGCCCTAGTTTAGATTTTAATTATCCACCCTAGATTAAATAATTAGGTTATTAAAAACAATCATAAAAATGAAATCTTTTGTCAATTCCCTAATGAGTGAGTAGTTCCTCACTTGTTAGGGTTAGGAATAGGAAATGTTTGAGAGATGAAAGTCTCTCACCCCTTTCTTGCCCATCACATATTAATTAATAGGACTCTATGCATACATACACACACCGCTCCCTACGGCACCCTACCCACGAGGTAACGGTGATACCGTAGTATAAAAGACCGGTTGTGCATGTTTTCCATAGAGGTTAGGGTAAGAATTAAGAAAGGACGGACAAGGACCTAGAGGAAGAAACATCGTTTCTTCCCGATCGTCCCAATCCCCTTTATTAATTATTACCATAACACCTAAAGAGATCTAAATGAAGGCATTGAAAGCGGTGGGAAATCTTTAATTTCCAAACTTAAGCTAAACCTAACCCTAGCAAGATTCTAATCCTAGTCTAAATCAACTTAGTTTTTAGTGATAATTAAACCAACACCGTTTGGAATTAACTCGTTAGAACAAACTGAGAATACACAACATACCTGTGGACCGACCCGTACTCACCGGCTAGCTACCAAACGACGCCGTTCTTGATTGCAGTAATTAGAAATTTTTGATCGTAAAACCTATCACACAAATCAGTTACCATCACCAAAAATCCTTGGCCAAGGTAGTCGAGAATTACTGATCTAGGATCAGTAGTTTCTCAGGTGGTGATGGGTTTCATACCGATACTAAATGTCGCATTGTTAGGGGTCTGACTTTATCCACCCCCTAAACTCGATATGCGATACTCTTAGACGAACATACCGGACTGTACGGATATTGTCACTGTCAGGCTCAGTAGGGGTTCAGGATGAGTTTGCTCGTCGGCCTTCCTTTCGCTTAATACCTGGGTAGCCGTTACGTACAGCTAGTGCCGCTGACGTGCTTATAGTTAAACCCACTGCCAGCGTATTGACGAGTCTTTAGAGTCCCACACATAGGGTTTTCGGTTCAGGCGATATAGTGTAGATGACGTATGTTGGTACATACAGCTATCCGATTAAATATGTGTACAGGCTGCACAGACTTTAATCAGACGGTTGATAATACTAGCGGCTTAGGATTAAGACGGATTATTAAATCAGGTTTTGATTTAATAATTTATATATGTATTTATATATATATATATATGTATTCTAGTATTATTGTTCACTATTCATTTTCTCTCTTGGCTATTCGTATTTTGGTACGAATACATGTATATGTATTTTGATACGTGTACCGGAAAGTATTCCGTATTTATACGGAATAACTTCTAGAAGATGTCTACCTCATTCATTGATTTTCTTTTTAGAAAATCAATTTGGAAATGAGATGGAAGGTGAGTTGGCATGAGCATGGTGAGGCATGTAGAGAAGTATGGGCATTGTTTTGTTTAATGAAATTAAAAATGAGATATTTTGTGTGTGTGTGCATGATTGAGAGAGAAGGGGGCTGCCATCATTTTTTGATGGCTTGTTCATTTTGTTTTTCCTTACTTGCTTCATGACTTGCTCTCTTCACTTCATCACTCACTCACTTGGAGAAAACACTTAACCGCATTTCTATAGTTGCTCGTGCCACATGTTTCCCCACCTCTTTCATCTTCTTGAGTTGCTCTCTTGAGCATTGTGATGAGAGGAAAATTATAGTAACACATTCCTACACCTCCACTCTCCATTGCTAGCAACCTTAGAGCGTCGGTTGCCTCGCTTGGCGAGACTGAAGCTTGCGCTGTTTTCCTCAGGTGGATCATCGTAGATGGAGGAAGACTGGCAACCAAACTCGATCCAGACGATCACTAGGAGCTTAGGAAGATGGTTGAAGACCGAAGGACACAGATCAACTCGGTATAACCATTCTAACTTCTTTATATATGCTTGCTAGTATAGGGTTTAGGATAGATCAGGGCATCGGGTAATGGTAGCGCCAGTTTAGAAAATTTTTGTTCCGCATTTGGCCACGGTTTGATGTCCGGGGCACTGCTGTAACCCAACATGGTATCAGAGCCAACCCGTAAACCCCTTACTAGCAGTTTAAACAATGTTTAAAGTATCGAAACCGAAACAACCCCGAAACAATGCACTGCATATTTCAGTTTCTGTCGAATTTTCAGTCTTCAAAAAATTATTTTGGCAACTGCAGAAGACTACTATGGTGACCACTAGACAACACCCCAAATACGAGCCACTTCCACCCCCTTAAAACCAGCCACATGTGCAAAAATTCCGAGCTGGACGGCCTATTTCATGAGTTGGGGTTTCATAGTTTAGGTATGGTCTGGTCTCTGGAATATTGGTTCAGTGGTATTGCTTGTTTTGCCCAGTTTGGATATAGTGTTGTCTTTTGTTCAGGGGAAATTCGGGGTGTTTCGAAGTCGATAATTTAACACTGTTTAAATATTTATAGTACATCCATTACTATCTGCGATCGTGACTGTCATTCGAGCGGTATAACTCGTGTAATTGCTATATGTTCTTTTAGACGGGTTTGCGAACATGACATTCACGTTGATGTTCTGTGTTGTGCTATGTTGTGGTTGGATCGTCGTGGTGGATAGCTATGGTGCAATGGTAGAACAGTTTAGTTTCATTTGTACATTTGATATTGCGGGATGAGAGTCCGACATATGGACTGCCGTCGCTGCCAGTTTGTATATTATTTGTTTGGGGCACGACCGGGTTGAGGTCGATGTCACCTTTGTACATATTATTTTCTTTTCTGTACAAGGATTACCCCGCGATGGAGTGCACGAATAGCTGGGTTCTATAGGGCAACGGGTCTGCGTCTCATGGCGTTGAGACATAGGGGACCTTACTCTAGAATTGGCGGGCTATTGGCCACACTCATAGGGGGTATAGGTTGACCCATGGAGGGGTGCTCAAGTTACCGGATTCCGTGAAGTGCGGGGTGGCCCATTCACGTTGTTGAAGGGGGTTGCCTCACTTCTGGTTTTGGCGGGTAACTTACCGCGCTCGTAGGGGTCTAGGTTTTCATTGCACAGGCTATCTACACGACAGGGAAACGTCGGGTCTCATTTGCGGCTTAAGTGAAACCCGGGGCTCCAAGATTATCCACCATTCTATGTTGCTTCTATGATGCTTCTGCGATGTTGCTTTATATCATGTCTGGGATGATTGTCATATATATTTATATATATACTAGTAGATGTTGTATATGTTTTGTACCCACGCTAGTCCAGTCCCCGCTCTGTCGTTAGTTAAGTAACCTAACGGGTGATGACGGGACACAGTGGCGAATGCGGATGGCATATACGTACATTTTATTTTTCGTTCTTTTCTGGTGTGATATGTTAATTGATGGGACTGCGTTGATTCTTATCAATGCAAGGATAAAACAAACCTATATATGATGTTGTTGTAACCATGTTTTTAAAAACAGACATTACAGACGTTTTCTTTTGCTTTTCACAGTGGTATTCGGTTATGAATATCCAGCACCTCATTCGACGAGGCATGGGCTGAGATCCCTTCATCGGGAGTGACCCCTTCGGCAGAATTTTGCGTCAACGTAATAACTTCACTATTGTCGATTATTTTGCTTTGTATCATGGTATTCAGTTTAGAATATCCTGCACCTCATTCGATGAGGAAAGAGCCGAGATCCCTTCACCGGGAGTGACCTTTTTAGCAAAAGTTTGTGCCATTATATATTTGTAAAACTACTTGGATTCCTTCAACGATATCAAGTTCATTACGTTAAAGGTTTTTCTCCAAAAACTAGCTGTAGCCCTCCGTCATTTCTTTCGAGTAGTGCCTAGTATTCGTGCTGTATATGGTTGCCTTTGTCAAGGCGTAGTGTACGGTAGCTGGATATTGCTTGTATGTTGCATAGTGTTGCGATTATCTAGGACAGTCGTATAACCTTGTTGGCCTTTGTCAAGGGTTAATACGGGTGGATCTAGATTAATCTTGGATAATGACGGGTTGAACTTGACTTGTGGTTTATGATTTGTTGGCCTTTGTCAAGGTCATGAAACCACTTGGGGTAAAAACACACATCGGGAGTTTCGAACATACATGAAACTTGCCAGGCTTGCGCATACCTTCTGGAGTGTGGTAACTTGAGTGGATTCCATCAAGTTATCATGCGATGATAGTTGGATCCCGATTCCCACAGATGAGTAGGATTACTTCTCGGGTGATTTTAGATGATCCCGACTAATTCTCCTTTTGGTTTGGAGGAGAATTCGAGGAAACAGTAGGAGCCATCCTGATTAGATAAAGTGATTAACCATTCTGATCTAGATTAGAATGCACGCTGAGTGTTTCTTTTCTCTCTCTCTTTGGCAGCGACCATGGCCCGAACCTTGACTAAAACTCATGAACCAAGTTAACCGAACCTTCTTAAAACATTTTGGCTTTTGGAATGTCACGGTGTCGCATATATCATTGCCGCTTCTATATCACCTTTTCATTTCACCAGAACACCTCGTATCATTACGAACATCCACTCTTATTGGATAAATCCATCGTATAGTTACATACGAACTCGAAAGAACTTGTTCCAGAATCGAGGATGGATTCTGGTTCTGAATAGATTGGATAGGATTATTCGGTTGTCTTTTCTCTTTACCCTCTCTCAGGTCGTGAGGGCTCCTAGGATTAATAAAGGGTACACCTATTGAGCTTATTGGATAGTCTTCCTCCAGACCATAGGCATGTACCGAAAGGTGGGGAAGGAAGAAAAACAATTAGCCTAAAGGTGGTGTACAGAAGGTAATAAGTAAAGACATATAAAGGGATTAGAATAACGGTAAAGAAAATTGCGACTACTTTCATTCACGACAAAACCGTGTATACCCCTGCCACTCCCACATCCATTTTGGATTTCTCCAGAACACTTCGTATCACTACGAATGTCCATAATGCTTGGACATGCCATCATATAGTTACATACAAACCCGAAGGAATTCGTTCCAGATTCGAGGATGGTTTCCGGTTCGGAAGAAATAGAATAAGGATTATTCAGTTGTCTTTTCCCTTTACCTTCTCTCAGGATGCGAGGGCTCCTAGGATTAGGAGGGTGCACCTATTACGCTTATTGGATAGTCATCATCCAAACCTTAGGCTGGTGCCGAAGAGTAAGGAAGGAAGAAAATCAATTAGCCTAAAGAAGGTCTACAAAAGATAATAAGTAAAGATATAATAAAGGGATTGAAATGAGGGCAAGTACGTATATGGTTACTATCATGAATCATGATAGTGGAAGAGGCGTTACTAAGAATACCAGGTTAACTGTCACGACCCAAATGTGGTACGTGACCGGCACTTAAATCAAGTGACATCTAAAGATGTCGACGTGGTCCAAGTAAGCTGAAACCCGGAATCTAAACCTTTTTCTTTTGAAAACATTGGAGGTGAAGTTTTAATAATCATCAGATGGAATAATTTTTAAAATAACCATTTAAATTTAACTAAGTATGTTTAAAGAGTATCTATGACAATTTGAAATTCGACAGCACCTCCTTTGTAAATTTTGCATAAACCCCGATACAAATACAACAATAAAATAGCATCCCAACGGGAGCTAGCTTCCATGCCCAAATGGCGGAGCAACCAAGCAAACGATATAAAAAGTCGACTCCAATGAGTGGGACATCGCAACACACAAATCTAAGTCTGGCTTCTAAGTCCACAATATATCCTTTCTAAGTTGATGGAGTTTTTGGCTAGATACAAGAATATATAAATAACCAAGTGTGAGTACGATACAAAAGTAACTCACTTACCAAAGCAATCACCAGAAGAATTGTGTGCCCAAATCTGCTGATAATCCAAGCGGTAACATCTGCAAGAACTGTGGCACAACGGGGATGAGTTGCCAACTCAGTGAACAAAAATACATCACAAAGTAGAAATCGAAATGCACGATGATAGCTTGGTCATAAGTATAGTACTATCATAATCTGTACTAATATAATATGATATCCATATGTATTATAATGCAACACTAGCTGTCATGCAATCCCAAGTAGATATATCATTGTAAATGACCTGTATCTAGGTATAAGCCCAACGGTAGCCGAAAATATATGTATATAAACCTCTTCTTTAAAATAGCCGAGGAATAAATATGTCACGGTATAAAAGCAGACGTGATAGTATGAAATATAATAGATATCTTATTTTCGATATACGTCCTGCCATTCTAGTAAGAAATGTTTAGAGGTTTATAAATTTAAAGACCTCAGTGACATATCAGACATGTCAAAAATAAGGAGACTATAGCTCGTTTTTGAACCCCTTTTTATGTATGCAAATGTCCATAAAAGATAAGCAGGTACTGTCCCTCGGATCAGTCCTGGTCGGCTACAATAAATATAATATAACTGGGTACCTCATGATATCAACATATCAATATATATGGATGTCCAGTATCGACACCCGAAATCATAAATCCCTCGTGTCCATCACCGACACGCAAATGCAGACACCGTCGACACAATCTCAACAGATGATCGCCACCCGATATCCCTGGCCCCGGTCGGTATCCCATGGATATTCGTCGTGCCCAATCGAACCCCGGTCAGTATCCCCTGGATATCTGCCGTGACTCTATCTCCGGTATTGAGTATCCTCGCTAGGCTCCCCTGCCTCAATGCGGTAATCCTGCCTCTCGGTCTCGATCCGGGTCCACCATCACTCAGTCTGGATAGCATAAAAATTCGTGACCGTATATCTCTCCCACTCAGTCCGGATAGCATAAAAATCCGTGACCGTATACCTCCCCCACTCGGTCCGGAATAAAAATTAGAAAACACTAAACCCATGGTGGACGTCAACTCATCATATCCAGAAACATCAAGTAAGGAATAAGAATACTTGCATAGATCATTCTGATGATATATTATATATATACATATATAGCAGCGTCCCATACCACTGATATATATCATCCGGAATAAAACATCCAGAAAATCCATAAGAATTGAATATAACATCTATAGTACTAATATTCGCAATATGCAACAGAAAATAAAGGAAGATCGCGTAAATAATTCATACAGGTACAAAGATATCAATTCTACTGTGCCATGGCACTACTAATGATGTGTGGTGTAACATATGCGTCTGTGCTCATGCAGCATAGCAATCATTAGTATTTGTGCAAGTGTTCTAACGGTGTAATAACTTATTCATATCAATATCTACATATGCATTACATAACATAACGGTCCTATAGTGACATGGCAGTACCAATGAGGTATAGTGTAACATGTACGTACGTACTTGTGCAGCATAGTACTCATTGGCAGTTGTGCAGTGTACTATCAGAGTGTCCGTATTACGGAAACGTACAATATCATTAACTATAATGCAAAAAAGTAAAGTAATTCTAAGCATAACTAATAAATGTAACTCGGCCGTTATTTGGCATACTAATCTCATCACCATTAATACAGTATAATATCTCGTACAAAACCTCATATTATTACTATATCAAATTCACCTCTAATACGGCATGGTCTTTCGTACCAATTTACCCAAACCATAAATAACTACATGTAAATGAATGTCCTGCTAGATGCAAATTTACTCCAATAGCAATATTTTGAATAAACACTAAAACTGACTAAATATCATGTTAATATTTATAAGCTTGCGGGGGTGCTATACGCCATCCACCCGATTTTCCCCATAGATGTAAATCTATTCACCAACTCGTTGAGCTCGCTGAAATCTGTGCTACTAAGTCCGTCAACTCTGTTCCCGCCAAAAATTTCTGCGCAAAAGAGTCCAAGGTATCAAATGGCAGCGATACGTTTAAGAAAATGCGAACCAGTATCTTTCGGCCTGTATTTTGATAAACTCCCCAATGAGGAACTGTTAAATTATGATTTTATTAAAAGCATCTCGAAAATACCTTCGATTTGATATATTATGGGCCTCATAATTCATCCGGGATCAAAAGTTATGAGCAAATGTGTTATGCACATGTGATCTAAGAAAGAAGATGCGAACCAGTATTTTTCGAGCTGTATTTTGATAAACTTCCCAATGAGGAACTGTTAAATTATGATGGTATTGAAGCATCTCGAAAAAACCTTCGATTTGATATATTATGGGCCTCATAATTCATCCGGGATCAAAAGTTATGAGCAAATGTCTATGCACATGTGATCTAAGGAAGAAGATGCGAACCAGTATTTTCCGAGCTGTATTTTGACAAACTCCGGAACGAGAAATGGCTAAATTTTGATGATATTGAAAGCATATCGAAAAGACCTTCGATATGATATATTATGAGCCTCATAATTCATCTGAGATCAAAAGTTATGAGCAAATGTGTTATGCACGTGTAATCTAAAGTAATGCTCTACTACATGGGGAATGCATTTTTTAGTCCCGCATCGGGAAAAAGAGAGATAGCTTCTCTACCACTCCCATATAAATAAGAGGGGATACCTCTTAGAAAGGGTATAGTTAAATCCTCAAAGAATTCAATACTCAAAGGAGCTTAGTTCTCCAAAGGAGCTTAGTTCTCCAAGATAGGAGCATGCTCCTCCCCATAATGCGCATATGCGCAAGCGCTATGCGCGCGACGTGTAACGCACGTGTGCCCGCCATGCGGCACCACGTGCAACGCACGTGCGTACCATATGAGAATATTTAATAATATTAAAAGGAGCTTGTTCTCCATATATAGAAGCTCTGCTTCTCCTCATAATGTGCATGTGCGCCACGTGCAACGCACGTGTGCTTGCCACGCGCGCACCACGTGCAACGCACGTGCGCACCAAATGAGAACATTTAATAATATTAAAAAGAGCTTGTTCTCCATATATAGAAGCTCTGCTTCTCCTCATAATGCGCATGTGCGCCACGTGCAACGCACGTGTGCCCGCCACGCGCGCACCACGTGCAACGCACGTGCGCACCACATGAGAATATTCAATTAAAAGGAGACTCGTTCTCTATAGGAGCTTGCTCCCCCCATCATGCGCATATGCGCAAGATCCTTGTGCGCTGCATGCAAATATGAGCGTCCAACACGTGTGACGCACGTGCGCCCAACACGTGCGATGCACGTGCGGAACGCAAAGAAGCCTTTTTCAGCAGCGAGAAGTTTAAGCTCCATCCTGTTCTTCCCCCCTAATGAGTGAGATATGGTTCAAAGGGTACATCCCTCCACACCTTTGATATATGGCACTGTAATCTCTCAGTGTCGTCGGAGAGGTGGTGGGTCCCAACGACCAATGATCCTTCTTTCTAAAATAAAAAAAAAGAGAAAAAGAGAGAACATTGACAGAGAAACAGGGAAAGAATTCAGAGAACTCCTAAAAAGAAAGTTTGAGAAGAAATCAGAAAGAAAAGAAGGCAAACTTTTGAAAAGAAGAATTTCTTCTGAAAAGATCAATGATCTAAGAACAAGATCAAGATCTTAAAATAAAAAGAAAAAATCAAATAATAAGAATAAAATAAGAAGTAGTATACTTCTTTATTAGATTATTTGATCTACACAAAGGCATTGCCTTTTGATGAACCACTGGTTCTGGAATCTTAAAAAGATTCTTTTCTTGAATCCAAAATTGGGTCAAGATATTAAAACAGTGCCTTGCACTTGTAAATCTATACTGTTGCGCTCTTGGGTTGGCGCAAGCCACCAGAGAGCGCCACGTGTCAGCTCCAGAACAACTTGCGCTATGCGCTTTTAAAATAGAGTATTGCTCTCTGAAATTGGCGCAACTCATCAGAGCGCGCCACGTGTCAGCAGCGCACTGGCGCAGCGCACTGTGCTAACTACGCTTGCGCTCACCAGAGCGTGACACGTGTCACCTCCACATGCGCTTGCGCTCATTAATTAGCGCAAAAGGCCTAACATGCCAAATTAAATGCAATGCATTATTTAAAGAAGGGCAGAGTCCAAACAGATGCTCTGCATCATTTATAAAGGGACAGAGCCCAAATCAGAAAGGCCTTGCTGGCCAAAATAAAATGCAGTGCATTATTAAACAGTGGCAAAGCCCTAGCACAGGCCTAATAGGCCAAAGATAAAAAAACGTTGAATATTCTCAATTGGACTTAGCCCAATCATGGCCGTAAGTCCTCAAATTAAATTGACCGAGCAAGACTGCTCTCCTAAATCAATTTACATCCGGTTCAAGGGTACATCTCCGAACTCCTCTGACCCCTATCGTTGTAATCCTTCAATGACGTTAGAGAGGTGACGAGTCCCGATGACCACACATCGATACGGACTGCGGGGTCCTTAAACTCGTGGACCGAAACGTCCTTAAACTAATATTCGTCCCAAAATAGGAATGTTGGACCGAAATGTCCTTAAACTAATGCTCGTCCCCAAATGGGAATGATGGACCACCACGTCCCTAAACTGGAACATGGACCACCACGTCCCTAAACTGGAACATGGACCGCAACGTTCTTAAACTACCTATGGACCACTACGTCCCTAAACTGGAACAATAGAGCCTCCAAATGCTCTTTTGCCGGATCTAAATGATCTCGTTTAAGTTGATCTTAGCCCCAAACACGGCTAACGTATCCTTAAACATTCAAATGGACTATAAAACTCCAAATCAACTTTGGTTCAAGGGTACATCTCTGAACTCCTCTGACACCTATCGTTGTAATCCTTCAACGACGTCAGAGAGGTGATGAGTCCTGACGGCCATATATTAAATGGATCACCACGTTAAGTTGATCTTAGTCTCAAACAGGACTAACGTATCCTTAACGAACGTTTAAGTTGATCTTAGCCTCAACACGGCTAACGTATCCTTAAACTAAAACACCAAACCCAAATCTAAGAAAATACGGATTTGGACTAATCCACGTCCTACGGGCGACGACATAAATTAGTCTCCGTATACAATCCACGGGCAACCACAAACAAAACAAACACCCACGACACGGAGTGAAATTCTGGAGAAGGAGAAAGTTGTTACCGTGATGCGGTAACGTAATTAACTGCAGAGGATTGCGCCTGCAGGGAAGAGCGTCCCCACAATCAAAAACCCCTCAAGCGAGGGGGAATCTGACGAAATCTGCTACATCGGCCGCATCCGTCTAAACCTCCGATACACGGTGCCATAAATCAACTTGGCATCTTCGGAGAGGTGGACGGATAAAACCAAATAACATCTGCCCCGAATCTCAGGCTTAGACGTCCCAGTTTATGAGCCGCCATTCGGAGGGGAACAGATTCTGGCACGCCCGGTGGGACCTTTTCCTCTTTCCACTCCACACTTCGTGTGTCGTGTTTTTCCCACGATCAAATAATCGCGGTGTGTATGTTTTTGGTTGCCCTTAGGGGAGTGGATATTGAAGCCGGCATTTCGTCTCTATGAAGAATGGTATTTGCTCCCACCCTAGCAACTCAGGCTTTGTCATACCCGGCGGAGTCAAGTATGGGTCACTTACAGCCTCAAATCTCTGCAATCCGGCTTTTCAAGAAATTAATGGGCTTCTTTTTGGGTCGATGCTCCCACCTCCCACCCTCGGTGCCTCAACGCCGATGGAGGAAGCCCAGAGGATGTCTGTCGCCCAGGCAGGCTTCCCAAGCAGCAGCCTTGCTGACGGAATCGGTCCTCAAACAGCTGGCACATGCCAAAGACCAAGGTCGATGCAGGGGGCAGAATATTCAAGCTATTCAAGAAATCAATGGCTTCAAATTGCACTAATTGCAACAGCAACTCTCGCTCCGTCCCATCTGGAGGAGTAACCTACGGGCCCCAAGCAGCCTCCCTTTTCACTATGCCAGTGGAGCAGGTAACTCAAGCCACCACTGGGCTCTTCTTCGGGACCATGCTCCCGCCAACGAGCTTCAGCGCTCCTGTACCATCGCAAGAAGCTCCCAAGAAGTCGTTTTTCAGCGCTCCTATGCTTATTTACGCCTTACTTTGCATTATACTGTATATAAGCACACACAAAAAATGTGATAATAAAAGAGTAGAAAGTGAAAAATTATATTTTAAGATAGGAATAGTGTAAGAAAAACAAGAAAGTTAGATGTTTTCTTAAATGAAACTAGTAATAAGTGGTTATAAGCTGTTGTCCCAAAGGTTAGTAAGATGAAGGAAATTACTAATCTGAGGATAAAAATAAGCCTGAAAAATAGTTCATATTCTGGAAGCCAAACATTTGAACGTTGAAACCCTACCATACGCACGTACACACATCTTGAAACTCGGGATAGTAGAGGATACCTTGAAATGCTCTTGTCTAGAAGCCAAAGTATGAAGAAAATAAAAGTGGAGAATAAAAGATAAAATGGTGAAAAGAAAAATGAACACTGGTTTTGTTATCACCGAGGCAGCAATAAAAAAAATATAGCGAGGGTGCTTTATCACCTAGTGCCTTAGACCAACTGGTTTGGGAGCCACTGCTAAGCCTTAGGTGTTGCAAGACGAGGAAAAACACCTAATCAGCAAGCACATGAGTAATCGGTCGGTTAGTACCTCAAGAAGTATTAACGGTCGCATGAAGAATGTGTGAGCAAATTCCATCTAAATATCTATTAAAAAGTACTAAGGTAGATGGACAAGAGTATGATTGCTTGAATTGAATTCCCTGAGTGTAGGGATGTCCAGTTCACACACGTAGGGGTATATGATCAATGTTTGGAAGAAATGTAGGAATGAAAACTAAAAGGCGACGTTTTATTGAGGGATAATGTGATTTCTAACATTTTTTCATGACCATTAAGATATGGCTCATAACAACTGAAAAGCTGGTAGAGTTGAAAACTCTTATTTTCAAGTTCTTTCTTTTATAGTTCTTATCTTTATATAACTTTCACCATCTCTCTTTTATTATACGATTTTGTGGGTGTAATCCGCTGAAAACCCTCAGGAGACAACACTCCTCCTACTAGGGATATACCACTGGCGCCGAGTAAGGAAGACCGGGGGCAACTCTCCTTCTGGACTGACTCCGCCGACTCCAACGGCGGAAATTGATGTTGCTGTTCCAACTGGAAATAGCTTTGAACCACTTAGGAAGGTCCACAAGAACTCTCCGACCGCTGTGCTGAAAAGATCTCCTCCACCTATAGAGAGCGCTACAAAGGTGAAGCCGGAAAAGCCCCCTCAACGGCTGTTCTCTAAAATCTATAAGGTCTGGCGTCAAATCCAAGACTCGGTAATTGATCAAGATTATCCCCGCCGACAGAAAAAGGTGAAAGTTCAGCGGGAAGAGGACCGTCCTATCAATTCACAAACGGCGATAGCTACTTGGGTGCCCACGGCAAGTGACCCACGGCCGACGTTCGTCAGCGAGCGGCTATCTGAAGAAAGGGTGGCTGCGTTAAAAGACATGCTTGTGCAGCATAGAGATTGCTTCGCATGGAATTATTCCGAAATGCCAAGATTAGATCCAGAGATTGCTGTCTATAAATTGGCGATATCCCCGTACATTAAACCAATCAAAAAAGCACCGAGAAGAATGCGGCTCGAGCTTGAGATGAGCATCAACGCTGAGGTCAAGAAGCTGATCGACTCCGGCTTCATCCAGAAAGTTCAATATCCTGACTGGATCGCCAATATCGTCCCGGTAATGAAGAAAAATAGGACGGTGCGTATATGTGTAGACTTTCGGGATCTCAATAAAGCCTGCCCAAAGAATGGTTTCTCAGTGCCAGTCACCGAGCTGATGATAGATAACACGTCCACTCACGAGGTTTTCTCCTTCATGGACAGCTCATCAGGATATAATCAGATAAAGATGCATCCCGAGGACCAGAAGCACACCGCTTTCTGGACCCCTTTGGGTATATTCTGTTACAAGGTGATGCCCTTCGGTCTAAAGAACGGCGGTGCCACCTATCAAAGGGCCATGACAAAGATCTTCGATGATCTCATACATGAAATCGTCAAATGCTATATCGACGACCTCGTGGTGAACAACAAATCATACGAGGAGCATCTCGAGCACCTGAAGACCGTATTTCAACGCCTTCGATAATACAACTTGAAGATGAACCCTCTCAAGTGTGCATTCGAAGTTTCCTCGGGCAAATTCCTGGGATTCATAATCCGACACCGGGGTATTGAGATAGATCTGTCAAAGATCAAAGCGATCATGGAAATGCCTCCGCCGAGAACTCTCAAACAGTTGCGGTCTCTCCAAGAAAAGCTCGTATATATTCGACGATTTATAGCCAACCTCTCTGGCAAGTGCCGCCCTTACAGTCACCTGATGAAGAAGGGAACTCCATTCTTCTGGGATCAAAAATGCCAGGGCGCGCTGGACGAGATTAAACAGTACCTGCAGAACCCGCCAGTACTGGCTGCTCCGGTCAAGGGAAAGCCCTCATCCTTTATACAACCGCCCTTGAAGGTTCCTTAGGTGCATTATGGGCATAAGAGAACAATCAAGGGAAAGAAAGAGCACTCTACTACTTAAGTCGAGTTCTACTGGGGGCAGAAAGCAACTATTCCCCTATTGAAAAACACTGCCTGGCGTTGATCTTCGCGATAACAAAGCTCAGGCACTATGCGTTGGCGCATGAGGTCCGTCTCATTTCGAAGGTGGACCCCCTTAAATATTTGATGTCAAAGGCCATATTGACGGGGCGACTCGCTAAATGGGCTCTGCTCTTGATGGAGTTCTCGATAACGTATCAACCTCTCAAGGCAGTGAAAGGCCAGGCCATCGCCGACTTCCTCGCTGAATATCCGATACCCGCCGATTCTCCTTTGAATTGCGATCTTCCAGACGAACATGCGTTTGATGCGATTGACGGTGGTGATACCCGATGGGAGCTTTATTTCGATGGAGCGTCTTCCCTGAAGAAGCGCAGACAAAACGCCCCTATAATCAAGTCGGGGGTAGGCCTCATCTTCGTGACCCCACAAGGAGAAATAATGCGCTTCGCTTTCTCCTTAACAGAGTTGAGGACGAATAACGAAGCCGAATATGAAGCCTTGATAGCAGGTCTCGAGATCGCCATCGATATGGGAATTGAAAACCTCCTCATATACGGAGATTCTCAACTGGTCGTTAGTCAAGTAAATGGCGACTACCAAACGTGTAAACCAGAGCTGGTAAAGTACGGCGAAAAGGTGCAACAACTGTTGACCCAAATCCCTTCCTACACTTTGGAAAACATACCACGCGCGGAAAACAGCAAAGCGGACGCATTAGCTAAGCTCGCTAAAGAACTGGCTGACGAGAACCTTGATGACGTCAGAATCGTGGTACAAAGCCGTCGAGTGCTCGCCCCAGCAGAAATATCTCCGGAATCATCCGAAGAAAAGGGAGCGACTGAGCAGACGACCTTACAAATAAAAGAACGAGAAAAGGCTGAGGACTGGAGGGAAGTCTTCATAGACTACTTTAAGTCCTATCGAATGCCCGAAGATGCGTCCACAAGACATCAGCTCATGAAACGAGCTCCGTCTTTCGCCTTCGTCAACGATACTTTGTACAAGAGGTCGTTTGATTCTTTGTAGCTGAGATGCTTAGGACCTGATGAAGCAGAAAGAGTCGTTCAGGAAGTCCATGACGGAATCTGTAGTTCTCACCAAGCGGGCCCGAAGATGAAGTTGAAGATCAAACGGATGAGCTACTACTGGCCCACGATGATTCAGGACTGCCTCGAATATGCGAAGCAATGCTACTCATGCCAAATCCATGGGGACTTCATCCACCAGCATCCAAATCCACTACATCCAACGGTGGCTAGCTGGCCGTTCGAAATGTGAGGAACTGACATAGTCGGCCCTATCAAACCAGCATCATCCAGAGGACATCGTTTCATCCTTGCGACGACCGATTACTTCTCCAAATGGGCAGAAGCAGTACCGCTGAGAGAAGTGAAGACGGAGAATATCCTCCATTTCTTCAAGACGCACGTCATATACCGGTTTGGGACTCCGCGACGGATCATCTCCGACAACGGGCCTGCCTACAGGAGCCACAAGATCAGTCGCTTCACGCAACAACATAATATAGACTGGAGGTATTCTTCGGTTTATAATCCGCGGGCTAATGGTTTAGCCGAGGCCTTCAACAAGACCCTGACGAAGATCATGAAGAAAACGGTGTCCCGAAATAAGAAAGACTGGCACGAGAGACTGCAAGAGGCTCTTTGGGCGTATCGAACTACGTTCAAGACGGCCACGAACACAACGCTATACGCGTTGGTATTCGGTGCGGAAGCAGTACTCCCCCTCGAGATAGAGCTGCTCTCTCTATGAGTGGCAGTCCACTATGACTTGACAAACGAAGATAATGCTCACCTTCGCCTTGAGGAGCTCGATGCCCTTGATGAAACACGACTCATAGAGCAACAAAATCTGGAAGCTTATAAAGCAAAGATGGCACGCTCATATGGAAGATTGACCCGACCGAGGACATTCCGCCAAGGCGAACTTGTGCTAGTGGTCAAAAGGCCTATGATCCCCAATCGTGCCAAGCGGGGAAAATTCGAGCCAAACTATGAAGGCCCATACATTATAGACAATGTCTACCAGGGTGGAGCCTATCTACTCATGGATATGCACGGTGAAAGGCCTTTCAGGCTAATAAACGGTAGATTCCTAAAGAAATACTACGCTTAATGAGCCACAGCCTAGGTCAATGATAGATGACGATGACTATATCCGCTCGCTATCTTCCTAAGCTCAAGCTTTATAAGCAGTAGCCAGCCTTCGAAATGACGGACCGAAACGTTCTTAAACTAATAGCAGACCGAAACGTCCTTAAACTACTACCGCAGCATCCTTAGGCTGACGAGATAAAAAAATAAAAAATAAAAATAAAAATATAATAAATAAAAACGGTATGTCCATAAGCAAAAAGGGCACGGATGAAAACCCGAAAGGGCTCCATGAGTAAAAACAGCAGGGCTACCGGCGAGTGTTCGTGAAAACCCGAAAGGGCGCGACCTCGTAAAAAGAAAAAGAAGAAGAAAATAAAAAGAATAAAAAAAAATGGTATGTCCATAAGTAAAATGGGCACGGATGAAAACCCGAAAGGGCTCCGTGAGTAAAAACAGCAGGACTACCGGCGAGTGTTTGTGAAAACCCGAAAGGGCGCAACCTCGTTAAATGACACTTATAGGGTCCTCTCGACCTTATAAGGAGAAACCACTGCGTGAGATCCTTACGACTCACAAGGGAGCAGCACACTTAGGGATCCACACGATTCCTAAGAAGAAAATACACTTGCGAGATCCTCACGACTCGTAAGGAGAGCTCTCTTATGAGACCCTCACGGCTCATAAGATTTGAAAGTCTTAAGTTACAGAGACCTAAACCTGTGCTTAAGCAACCCCCACAACTTTCGATATTGCCCTACAAGTGGTCCAATACTGGCTCTTGTATACAATCCAAGGGCACGAATAAACATTTCCCTAACTAAGTCCCATCCGAGACTGGGGATATGTTCGCATGGTGAACAACCCTTGTAAATCCTCTCGATTTACAAAGAGAAAACCCTCCTGTAGGATCCTTACGACTTACAGAGGAACAAACACTTAGGAATCCTCACGATTCCTAAGGAGAAAATACACCTACAAGATCCTCACGACTTGTAGGGAGAAATACCTTTGTGCGACCCTTACGGCTCATGAAGTCAAAAGCCTTAGTCGACAAGACCTTAACCCTGTTCGCTAAGCCACCCTTGTTCGACGTCGACAGAGGCAGATGATGATTCGCTCCTGGCAATATCCCAGTTGTAGCGGTGCTGATGCCGAAATCGGTGTCTAATTTCAGGTTTACGGCGAAAAGCCAGTAGGCCACACATGCATATGAAATAGCCGAAATGATGGGGCAACTTGCAATAAAAAGCAGTAAGTAAAAATGTATGCATGCAAAATAGCCGAAATGATGGGGCAACTCGCAATAAAAAACAGCGAGTAAAAATAAAATAAATAGCCGAAATGATTGGGCAACTCGCAATAAAAAGCAGCGAGTAAAAATAAAATAAACAGCCGAAATGATCGGGCACCGTGAAAAATAGCCGAAATGATTGGGCAATCGCGACCTTCGCGATATAAAAGCTGAAATGATAGAGCATCGCGGAAATAAAACAAAAAAAATGATGATAAAACTTTTGCCCTACAGTTGAGATCACATCGATCCCTGTATACAATCCAAGGGCGCAAACAAAGAAGGAACCTTACTTTCCCAACAGGCTCAACCAGAAAACGAAGCCAAATCTCGACGGTTCATCCCAACCCCGAAGGAGCCAGTGTCTTCGGCAAAATACTTCGACTCGAGGAAACAAGTGTCCTTGACGAAGAAAATCCTGATTCGCGTCGACTCACAGAGCAACCAGTGTCTCCATAGGAAATTCTCGATTCGTTTCAACACCAGGGAAACAAATAATCCTTGGCAAATACCTCAACTCAGGGAAACTAGCGTCCTTGATGAGAGCCTCCTGATTCGCGTCGACTCGCAGAGCAACCAGTGTCTCCGTGGGGAATTCTCGATTCGTTTCAACACAAGGGAAACAAATAATCCTTGGCAAATACCTCAACTCAGGGAAACTAGAGTCCTTGATGAGAGCCTCCTGATTCGTGTCGACTCGCATTGCAACCAGTGTCTTCGTGGGAAATTCTCGATTCATTTCAACACTAGGGAAATAAATAATCCTTGGCAAATACCTCAACTCAGGGAAACTAGCGTCCTTGATGAGAGCCTCCTGATTCGCGTCGACTCCCAGAGCAACCAGTGTCTCCGTTGGAAATTCTCGATTCGTTTCAACACCAGGGAAACAAATAATCCTTGGCAAATACCTCAATTTAGGGAAACTAGCGTCCTTGATGAGAGCCTCCTGATTCGCGTCGACTCGCAGAGCAACCAGTGTCTCCGTGGGAAATTCTCGATTCGTTTCAAAACCAGGGAAACAAATAATCCTTGGCAAATACTTCGACTCGAGGAAACAAGTGTCCTTGATGAAGAAAATCCTGATTCGCGTCGACTCGCAGAGCAACCAGTGTCTCTACGGGAAATTCTCGATTCGTTTCAACGCCAGGGAAACAAATAATCCTTGGCAAATACTTCGGCTCGAGGAAACAAGTGTCCTTGACGAAGAAAATCCTGATTTGCGTCGACTTGCAGAGCAACCAGTGTTTCCGCGGGAAATTCTCGATTCGTTTCAACACCAGGGAAATAAATAATCCTTGGCAAATACTTCGACTCAAGGAAACAAGTGTCCTTGACGAAGAAAATCCTGATTCGCGTCGACTCGTAGAGCAACCAGTGTCTCCGTGGGAAATTCTCGATTCGTTTCAACACCAGGGAAACAAATAATCCTTGGCAAATACCTCAACTCAGGGAAACCAGCGTCCTTGACGAGAGCCTCCTGATTCGCATCGACTTGCAGAGCAACCAGTGTCTCCGTGGGAAATTCTCGATTCGTTTCAACACCAGGGAAACAAATAATCCTTGGCAAATACCTCAACTCAGGGAAACCAGCGTCCTTGACGAGAGCCTCCTGATTCGCATCGAATCGCAGAGCAACCGGTGTCTCCGTGGGAAATTCTCGATTCGTTTCAACACCAGGGAAACAAATAATCCTTGGCAAATACCTCAACTCAGGGAAACTAGCGTCCTTAATGAGAGCCTCCTGACTCGCGTCGACTCGCAGAGCAACCAGTGTTTCCGTAGGAAATTCTCGATTCGTTTCAACACCAGGGAAACAAATAATTCTTGGCAAATACCTCAACTCAGGGAAACTAGCATCCTTGATGAGTGCCTCCTGATTCGTGTCGACTCGCAGAGAAACCAGTGTCTCCGCGGGAAATTCTCGATTTCTTTCAACACCAGGGAAACAAATAATCCTTGGCAAATACCTCAACTCAGGAAAACCAGCGTCCTTGACGAGAGCCTCCTGATTCGCACCAACTCGCAGAGAAACCAGTGTCTCCGCGGGAAATTCTCGATTCGTTTCAATACCAGGGAAACAAATAATCCTTGGCAAATACTGTAGGGTTCCTAGGCACACAAGTGAGGTCTCCTAAGCCATCAACCATGGCAATTTCAAATTTTATGGTGCCGAGAAACCCTAAACTACGGATCGATAACTAGATATCTAGGCGAAAAAGAACTAGTTAACACTTAACTAATGAGAAAACGGAAATACAACCTTTGTAGATCCGGTCCTCCACCTCCACGGCTCCGCAACGAGGTCGTCTCCGCTGTCCAAATCAAATCCGGGCTCTAGAGTCGGCTTCGTCGGAGAATGGGCAAGCTAGGTCGTCGATGTCCATGCCGAAGATGATCTACGTCGAGGCATCGCTAAATCAAGCTCCGACTTCACCAAGTCAAGAAACTTGTGAAGGAAACACACTCTACTACTTGGCAAGAGGTAGAGGATGAAGAAATAGGAAGTGGGTTAACTTTAGAATTGGATTTCTCACTCAAAAATATCAATCACCATTGATGGAGGTGAAGCTTTTCTTCTTGAAGTCAAGGAAGAAGAAGAAGAAGAAGCTTATCCAAGTTATGATAAGAATTGTTAAAAAGAAAAGAATAATCAATTATTATCATAACTTTAACTATGGTTAGGTGTAGGGAATTAATCATGGTTTAGTGGAATGGTTAGGTTAAGCATGAGACAAATATGGTCACAAAGTCAAACATTCATGAATCTTCATGAAAAAACAAAGAAAGCCTCCATTTCTTCTCATGCTTAATATATTCCAAAAAGAATAAATATATATATATATATGTAAATGAATAAGAAAACCAAAACCCTAATTATCCACTTAACCATTGTTTAATTCTTTACACTTAACTAAAAAGTCATATATCATCAAACATGATACAAGCAAGTGCACAAAATCATATCGCATATGTAATGCGCACACCCGAGTGAGAAAATCCATCTTAAGTAAACCGATACTAGTTGATGCAAAGTAATATATCAAATATATAAATATGCATTAAATCATTAAATCAACACTTGATTTAACGATCCGGTTATATCGCATATAACCGGCTAATATCCAATGTGTCGATTTATCGAATCAATCCTTGATTCGATAACTAGGTTATATCGCATAAAACCATTCGACACATTCATCGCGAGAATAGAATACTGTATCACATACACGCATTATTCTCGGTCCCGCACATATCTCATATGCGCTCCTATTTCGTTTCGCTTGAGCCAGGAAACCTCTGTGTAGGACTCTAAAGACTCGTCAATACGCCGGCAGCAGATGATGATCATATCAAACACCCACAAGCCGCAAGCGGTCTGCTAAACGTAACGGCCACCCGGGTATTGAGCAATCTGAAGATCGAAGAGCAAGCCCGCTCACACTCCAGTGAATCCGACCAGTAACACTACCGTACAGTCCGGTCTGATCGTCTGATATGTCGCATATCTCGCCTAGGGGTGGTAAACGTCAGACCCCAATAGCTCGATAAGTCGTGTCGATATGAGGTCTATAACTGTTCGAGAAACTACTGGTAACACTTACCAGTAAATCTCAGCAACCCTGGCCAGGGATTTCCTGTTATAGCCAATCGAACACAGCACAGCATTAACCCCCTATACCGGGAGAGACGAATCCCCTCCTATCGCTCATTGCCTCCATGTGACTCGGGACTGTACCCAAAAACCACCGTTTTGCATGCCCTCTTGGACGTGGTAAGATGGAAATCAAAGCACAGTGGGAACCACACAAGACTCTATGACGATCTCGGGTCAACAGACTACTCTGTACCAGTGTTACCAGAGAACTGCCATCTGACGTGAGGTATAATACCATCTGGGAGTTCTCGGCGAGTCCGTCCAGTGTACCCAGTCTCTACTGAGCACCCGTATATCATCTCTGATGTCAAACACCGATGGATATGGGATCATCCATCGCCCATCTGTATGGGTCGAGAAGGTATACGCTAGTCTACTCTGGTATATCGATGCCCCGTCTCGATACACCCATGACTAGGGACTTTCAAGGATGCACTTATGGACTACCATGTCCCCACTAGTATGATCCGCATCATAGTCCGGGTAGTCAAGTACACATCCTAAGGGCTTTACCAACATGTAACAGAAAGACAAACAGTATACACGTTAAGGTAAAGATCAACCAGATAGCATACTATCATGTCGAGCAAGAAAGTCCTTCCTACATATGTCCCAGCATCCACTACAATATACATCCTATGTATAGTAATGGCCTCTAGGGCATACATATAACTAACAATCTCCCACTTGCACTAGGGCCATCTGTAGCAGTGGTTGCAGTATCTCATACTCAACCATCCCATAAAAGTCTCTCTCTGGGAACAGGCCTTTGTGAGTGGATCCGCTGTGTTGTCCTCTGAGTCTACTCTCCTAACCTCGATCTCCCTGGAGATCAACCATCTCCATGATCAAGTGATACTGCCATAGAATATGTCTGGATCACTGATGGGACCGGCGTTCCTTGGCATAAGCCACAACTCCATTGTCACACAATGGTAGGAACGTAGTTCATCTCATGAACCAATATGCACCCAAACAGCCTCTTTTGGTAGCATCTTAAGTAGCGATGTATCCTGCCTTTATCGTCTAGTATGCCACGGTATCTAGCTTGGAACTCTTCCAATATACCGTCCCTTTATTGAGGGTAAAGACAATGCCTGTGACTGACACTCAGTCGTCTTTATCACCCTGGAACCCTTCCAGTGATTCTCCCCAGGATCGATTGATACCATCTCACTACTACTAGTGAGAATCCTAACATCCATTTAGATCTATCTCATAAATCCAAAATCCTGGATTTAGTAGGTATCACTTTAATCCTATATGGAGAATCTTTGTGATAAGCGGAGATTGATCGAGCGTAGCATAAGAAACTCCTTTCTTATCAAGAGTATGTCATCCACGTACTCTACGAGGATCGTCACCATACTCCCTACTACCTTTGTATATACAAGGTTCATCTACCATTTTGATGATGTCAAACTCTTTGACTAATCCATCAAAACTGACGTTCCAACTCCGCGATGCCTGCTTCATCCTATAAAGCATCTTGCACACGTTTCCGCTGCTCCCACTGTCTACGAAGCCCTCTGGCTGTGTACTTATAGACGCACTCTTCTAAAACATCATTTAGAAAAGCAGTCATGACACCCAACCACCAGATATCGTAGTCATGGTATGTAGCCGTGACAAGTAGGATCTGGATGGACTTAAGCATAACTACTTGAAAAGGTTTCATCATTATCCACGCCTGGTCAATGACGAAAACCTTTAACAAGTCTAGCTTTGAAAGTCTCAACTTTTCCATGTACACCAAGTAATCTTCTCAAGATATACCTGCTCCTGATGGGAATTTAACCCTTCAGATATAGCAACCAAAGTCAATACTTTGTTGGTGTATAAGGATTCCATCTCAGATCGATAAACATCCAGCCATTCTTACAGAGTCTTACTCTTGATGGCCAGCTCGAAACTAGTTGGGTCATGATCTCATGATGCAATCCTCGCTCCCACTGTCATAGAGAAACTGAAGTATCTCTCAGGTGGGTGAGGAACCCTACTAGATCGGCGGAAAGACTGAGGTTCGTTGGTATCTACTGAATCCCTTGGTTCTATCAAATCATCATCTGCAGTTTGTATAGCTGGAACATTTCCAGTTGTACATAACAGACCTTGCCTCGAGCTTGTCCGGATTATGCTTTTAGACATAGCCCGGACAACCCCAAATCTTAACTAACTTAAGAAATGGGCTCTTCCCATTCCATATCACATATGAAGTGGTAGGCAACTGATTTGATTGGAACCCTATTCAATAGGTATGCAACTTCATAAGTGCATAACACCCAAAAGGAAATAGGTAACTCAGCAGTACTCATCATAGAGCACACCATATCAAATAGGGTGTATCTGCTCCACCCCGATATACCATCGTGCTATGGTGTATACGGAGGAGTAATGCTGAGAGAGAATCTCATTCTCCTTTAAAATAGTCCAGGATTTCCGTGCTCAAGTATTCTTCTCCTTGATCACATCAAAGGACATAATACTTATACCCGTATTTTGGTTCTCTACTTCTAACTTATATTCTGTGAATATCTCAAAAGGTTCGGACTTGTGTTTCAACAAGAACATATGTCTGAATCTAAAGAGATCATCAGAGAACGTAATGAAGTATAAAGAACCAGTCCTGGCATGTGTAGACAGGGGACCTTACATACATCAACATGTATCATCCCAAGAGTTCACTAACTCTTTCTCTGTTTCCAATAAACAGAGCTAGTGTCATTTTATCTTTGTGACATGACTGGCGAGTTTCACAAGATGTAAATTCAAACTGATTTAAATATACATCTATATGTAACTCCAGCCAGTCGGATCATATTGATATGACCTAGTCTACAATGCCTCAAGAAGGATTCGTTCATTTCTGAACTCTTCCTCTTGTGTGTGTTCCGTATACTAAGAACTGTAATTTGATTTAGAACATCAACGCTTTTAGATAACGTGCCTGATACGATCAACTTTTGATATAGGAAATGTTCAAAACATTATCCATCAATACTAAATTTTATCATTTCTTTACTGATAAAGAGACTGATATGATTTTGTATATCAGGTTCGGTATCTAACAACATTCGTTCAGAATCAATGTATTGGTAATACAGGGTGACAGTGACCGACAGACTTGGCTGCAACACTTGCCCCGTTCTCTGCCTCATGAAACTTATCACCCGTTCTCAGTTCTCTACCTTTCTGTAGCCCTATGTAACAGATTACATATCAGGGATCCTGATCTGGTATCATATACCCAGGACGTAAAGGATACTGAGAAACAGTTCTGTATAATGAACAAACCCGAAGATGATGCATCATCATGCACTCTCTTCGTTTGGGCGGCACGGGAATTCTCGTAATCTCCAATTTCCTGCTCTGTCTTATAACATTTATAAGTTGGAGCAGGACCAACGTTCCCCAGCTCAGTATAACAAGCGGGTTCGGTCAATTTTCCGTATTATTATCTTGATTAAGGCGTGATATGGTCGCTACCTGGAGAGAGAGAGAAGAAAACACTCAGCGTGCGCTCTTGCAAGAATAGATTGGTTTTTATTTTATCTAATCAGGATGGCTCCCACTGCTTTTTATCAAATCTTTCTTCAAACCCTAAAAGGAAAGACTAGCCGGGATTAATTACACACTACAAGTTCGCCAATCTTTCAGCCAGGCCAGTGTCGGTACTTTGAGGGAGGTCCCCCGTGCTTTCGCACGAACCTAATTAATGTAAACCTCGTTTTCCCAGAGGCGTAACCCCGTTGACACCTTTCTAGACACCTACTTGATCGGCTAATTGTAATGTATAAAACTCTCCCAGGAGTAACTCTTACTCGCAGCGGGTATCGGGATCCAACTATCTCATAGAAGGTATGCAATCTCATTGCAAATTTCAACACTTGAAATTCCCGATAATATTTTGCCCCTAACCTCCTATGACCTTGACAAAGGCCAACAAACCATAGGATGCTAGTCAAGTTCAACCCGTCATTTCCTGATTGAATTAAACCCACCCGCACGGCCCTTGACAAAGGCCAACAAGGTCGCACGACTACCCTAACTCAATCTGCATCATATGCATAAGCAGATAAGCACCAGTTAGCTACCGCACACTGCGCCTTGACAAAGGCCAACAAACGCAGCACGAATACTAACTACTACTTATCTGAAATGACGGAGGGCTACGACAGGTTTTTATGAAAACCTATTGCGTAATGAACTTGATATCGTTGTAGAATCAAATGAATTTTGAAATGGAGTGTTTTTGAGGCTTTTCTAGTTTTGCTAAAGGAGTCACTCCCGGTGAAGGGATCGTCGGTCCTTTCCTCGTCGAATGAGGTGCGGGATATATCACATATATCACTGTGCAAAGCAAAAACTCTTAAAAGCAATCAAAAGACAAACCGAGTGTGTAGCATCTGCCAGTTATTGCTAAAGGAGTCACTCCCGGTGAAGGGATCTCGGTCCTTTCCTTATCGAATAAGGTGCAGGATATATCATATATACCGCTGTGCAAAGCAAGAACTGTAGCTACCTGTTTTATTTTGAAATTCGATTCTACAACATCTTAGGTTTCTTTTATTTCATTAATCACATTAATGAAGTCCCATCATTTAAATACCTAAACATCACAGATAAATACGACGTACACTTATGCCATCCGCATTCGCCTCGATGTCCCCTCGTGCACCGTTAGGTTAGGTAACTAACGGCAGAGCAGGGCAGGGCTAGCGCGGGTGTAAAACATAAGTAACGCCTATATAATATATCATATATACTATATACTGTATCTATCACAGAACATCACATGATCACATCACAGATATCGCAGTAGAAGAAACATATGAAATATTGGATATACTAGGACGTCCGTGTTTTCAATACGAGCCAGTATAAAACACGGATTCCATGGTCGCGATGAATAGCCAAACCCACACCCCTAGACCCCTACGAGAGCGGCAAGCAACCCTACCAATTCTAGAGTTAGGAGACCCGGACTCGACTCCTCGAGTTGGTCTCCCACTGGACTCTAGAACCCAGTTACTTGTGCCCTCCTCTTTGGGTCTATCCTAGTGCAGAAAAGTAAATAATATACAAACGGTGACAACTTCCGCTACCTGGAAGTGCCCCAATAAAAGAATATTACATACAAGTTTTTACATGAATGAAAATGAAAAACACTCATCTCACATAAAAACCCCCGGCTATTCAAACACGACGATCCAATATAACATATCCAGCAACACATAACATCACATGTCAACAACGTAAGTAAATATGCGCATCCCAATTGTCGTTGACATATAGCTACGAAACCGGCGATATCACATATTACACTTACGGTCACAGAAAAGAAAGTGTAAAACTACAACAGTTGGAATCTGCAACCACCTCAGACATCGCATGCCTAACAATTATAAACCCCGCATTTTAGTCTCAAAATCGAAAACTCTTTCCAATATTAAGTCGGGCAATTCAACAAGATTCCCGACATTCTGATCGAATGCTCGTCGCAAACTTCAGTAGACGGCCGCACCCCCGATACCGTCGACGAAGTGCACCAAGGCGGAACACCGCCACCGCGAGCACCCGGACGGATGCTTTCGGCGACGGGGTTCTCCTACAGTCACTTGGTCGGGGAAATGGCGTGAAGCTGTCTATTAAGTTTACCCGGCGAGTATCCGCGTACGCTACGTGATTGCGACGGACTTTTGATCACATCAAAATTCCGTGGCAACCGATCAAGTGAGACTAAACTGCTACGTTTATAACATTCATTCAGTTATCTCATAACTATTGTGAATTCCAATTATTGTATCCCATTCCGGATAAACAGAAAATGTTAAAGTTTCCGATCGAACAATCGAACACCCAAGTTTTCCCGAAACTGATCAACACATGAAACAAGTCTAACAACATTCCGTTCGTGCCTCAGTACCAACGGTCCAGCCGTAGAAGGGTCAAGCCAACGCCTCACATGTGGCACGCCGTACTGCCCCAAACCCGAAGGTTCAAAGGGCAGTTCAAGACGGTCACATAATCGAGTTAAGGTTTGTGTCTTCTAGAGGGACCATCGCGTTACTTGCACTACTTAGAACGTCGTTAAACTACGGAAAAATCCAACACTTGGAAATTTCCCGACAGGGGAAAAGTTGGGTATTTATATCCGGTCGAGCTTTTTAACATATTCTAAAATTTATCCGGAAAGCCACACAGACAAAATTTGATACCCCGATCGAAACACCGAATCCCCAAAACAACTGCAGAAAATTCAACTCTTGAAAAACAATTAAAAATTCCCAGGAAAGCCAGCATTGAAAAAGAGGAATTACTGTACAAAATTATATGCGCAAAACGACAAATCGGCCGCGGTTCCGCCGCACGAGCCATGCTCGTGCCGCGGAAGCGCGGCTCATTGAAGGAATCAGGCGCACGAAATTTACAGTATCCCTTAGAACTTCCTGCTGACTTTACTGAATATTTTTAATATGGAAAAATCCACGATTTTAAAATCTGGACAGAGAGCATGTTAGGTTTGGGTTTTCGGGTTCGTTCGGACTTCAAATTCCGTCTGGACTTCGCCTAAGGCTCTAGCTAGGCTCTGATACCACTGTAGGGTTCCTAGGCACACAAGTGAGGTCTCCCAAGCCATCAACCATGGCAATTTCAAATTTTATGGTGCCGAGAAACCCTAAACTACGGATCGATAACTAGATGTCTAGGCGAAAAAGAACTAGTTAACACTTAACTAATGAGAAAACGGAAATACAACCTTTGTAGATCCGGTCCTCCACCTCCACGGCTCCGCAACGAGGTCGTCTCCGCTGTCCAAATCAAATCCGGGCTCTAGAGTCGGCTTCGTCGGAGAATGGGCAAGCTAGGTCGTCGATGTCCATGCCGAAGATGATCTACGTCGAGGCATCGCTAAATCAAGCTCCGACTTCACCAAGTCAAGAAACTTGTGAAGGAAACACACTCTACTACTTGGCAAGAGGTAGAGGATGAAGAAATAGGAAGTGGGTTAACTTTAGAATTGGATTTCTCACTCAAAAACATCAATCACCATTGATGGAGGTGAAGCTTTTCTTCTTGAAGTCAAGGAAGAAGAAGAAGAAGAAGCTTATCCAAGTTATGATAAGAATTGTTAAAAAGAAAAGAATAATCAATTATTATCATAACTTTAACTATAGTTAGGTGTAGGGAATTAATCATGGTTTAGTGGAATGGTTAGGTTAAGCATGAGACAAATATGGTCACAAAGTCAAACATTCATGAATCTTCATGAAAAAACAAAGAAAGCCTCCATTTCTTCTCATGCTTAATATATTCCAAAAAGAATAAATATATATATATATATATATGTAAATGAATAAGAAAACCAAAACCCTAATTATCCACTTAACCATTGTTTAATTCTTTACACTTAACTAAAAAGTCATATATCATCAAACATGATACAAGCAAGTGCACAAAATCATATCGCATATGTAATGCGCACACCCGAGTGAGAAAATCCATCTTAAGTAAACCGATACTAGTTGATGCAAAGTAATATATCAAATATATAAATATGCATTAAATCATTAAATCAACACTTGATTTAACGATCCGGTTATATCGCATATAACCGGCTAATATCCAATGTGTCGATTTATCGAATCAATCCTTGATTCGATAACTAGGTTATATCGCATAAAACCATTCGACACATTCATCGCGAGAATAGAATACTGTATCACATACACGCATTATTCTCGGTCCCGCACATATCTCATATGCGCTCCTATTTCGTTTCGCTTGAGCCAGGAAACCTCTGTGTAGGACTCTAAAGACTCGTCAATACGCCGGCAGCAGATGATGATCATATCAAACACCCACAAGCCGCAAGCGGTCTGCTAAACGTAACGGCCACCCGGGTATTGAGCAATCTGAAGATCGACGAGCAAGCCCGCTCACACTCCAGTGAATCCGACCAGTAACACTACCGTACAGTCCGGTCTGATCGTCTGATATGTCGCATATCTCGCCTAGGGGTGGTAAACGTCAGACCCCAATAGCTCGATAAGTCGTGTCGATATGAGGTCTATAACTGTTCGAGAAACTACTGGTAACACTTACCAGTAAATCTCAACAACCCTGGCCAGGGATTTCCTGTTATAGCCAATCGAACACAGCACAGCATTAACCCCCTATACCGGGAGAGACGAATCCCCTCCTATCGCTCATTGCCTCCATGTGACTCGGGACTGTACCCAAAAACCACCGTTTTGCATGCCCTCTTGGACGTGGTAAGATGGAAATCAAAGCACAGTGGAAACCACACAAGACTCTATGACGATCTCGGGTCAACAGACTACTCTGTACCAGTGTTACCAGAGAACTGCCATCTGACGTGAGGTATAATACCATCTGGGAGTTCTCGGCGAGTCCGTCCAGTGTACCCAGTCTCTACTGAGCACCCGTATATCATCTCTGATGTCAAACACCGATGGATATGGGATCATCCATCGCCCATCTGTATGGGTCGAGAAGGTATACGCTAGTCTACTCTGGTATATCGATGCCCCGTCTCGATACACCCACGACTAGGGACTTTGAAGGATGCACTTATGGACTACCATGTCCCCACTAGTATGATCCGCATCATAGTCCGGGTAGTCAAGTACACATCCTAAGGGCTTTACCAACATGTAACAGAAAGACAAACAGTATACACGTTAAGGTAAAGATCAACCAGATAGCATACTATCATGTCGAGCAAGAAAGTCCTTCCTACATATGTCCCAGCATCCACTACAATATACATCCTATGTATAGTAATGGCCTCTAGGGCATACATATAACTAACAATCTCCCACTTGCACTAGGGCCATCTGTAGCAGTGGTTGCAGTATCTCATACTCAACCATCCCATAAAAGTCTCTCTCTGGGAACAGGCCTTTGTGAGTGGATCCGCTGTGTTGTCCTCTGAGTCTACTCTCCTAACCTCGATCTCCCTGGAGATCAACCATCTCCATGATTAAGTGATACTGCCATAGAATATGTCTGGATCAACCATCTCCCTCGAAGACAGCCTTCACCTCGGCAGCGTTCGCCTCAACTTCAGCACGTAGGCGAGCAGTTTCGCTTGAAGACTCCTGACGCTCCTTCAGCCTTAAAGCTGCTTCTTGTTCCAAATGGTGGAAATGAGAAGTGCTTTGCTCGAGCCATGCTGCCCGTTGAGTACTCACGGCCAAGAACCTCCGTCTAGGAAACAAGTCAGCCAATGACCTCCATCTTGGAAACAAGTCAATCAACGACCTCCGTCTCGGAAACAAGTCAGCCAATGACCTCCGTCTCGGAAACAAGTCAGCCAACGACCTCCTTCTCGAAAACAAGTCAGCCAAGGACCTCCGTCTCGAAAACAAGTCAGCCAATGACCTCCGTCGCGGAAACAAGTCAGCCAATGACCTCCGTCTCGGAAACAAGTCAGCCAATGACCTCCGTCGTGGAAACAAGTCAGCCAATGACCTCCGTCTCGGAAACAAGTCAGCCAACGACCTCCGTCTCAGAAACAAGTCAGCCAACGACCTCCGTCTCGGAAACAAGTCAGCCAACGACCTCCGTCTCGGAAACAAGTCAGCTAATGACCTCCGTCGCGGAAACAAATCATCCAACGACCTCCCCGTCGGAGCAATACTTCGACTCGGAAACAAGTCAACTCACCAACCACTTACGGGTCCTCTCGACTTGTAAGGGAGAAAATTCTCTTATAAGATCCTTACGACTTATAAGAGAAAACGCACTTAGGAATCCTCACGATTCCTAAGGAGAAAATACACCTACGAGATCCTCTCGATCCGTAGGGAGAAAAGTCTTTATGAGACCCTTACGGCTCATAAAGTTGAAAAGTCTTAGGTGGCAGATCCTACCCCTGTCTTCTAAGCTATTACTGCCCTACTCATGAGCATATAAACTATTTCACACCAGAGTAAAACATAAAGAAATAGAAGGGTGCGGCTCATGGAATTGAGAGTTTGGAACTATATCTTTTAAGAGTCGAGATTTGAGTCAATGATAAATGACGACGCTTGTGTCTGCTCGTTATCTTCTCAGATCAAGATTCTGAAAGTTATATGCCAACCCGAAACTGGTCATACGCTATGCATTACTCTGCACTACTTCACCCACATATATACTTACGTGGGCAAAGTAGTGGGGGACATTTGTTCCCGCCAAAAATTTCTGCGCAAAAGAGTCCAAGGTATCAAATGGCAGCGATACGCTTAAGAAAATGCGAACCAGTATCTTCCGGCCTGTATTTTGATAAACTCCCCAATGAGGAACTGTTAAATTATGATGGTATTGAAAGCATCTCGAAAAAACCTTCGATTTGATATATTATGGGCCTCATAATTCATCCGGGATCAAAAGTTATGAGCAAATGTGTTATGCACATGTGATCTAAGAAAGAAGATGCGAACCAGTATTTTTCGAGCTGTATTTTGATAAACTCCCCAATGAGAAACTGTTAAATTATGATGGTATTGAAAGTATCTCGAAAAAACCTTCGATTTGATATATTATGGGCCTCATAATTCATCCGGGATCAAAAGTTATGAGCAAATGTCTATGCACATGTGATCTAAGGAAGAAGATGCGGACCAGTATTTTCCGAGCTGTATTTTGACAAACTCCGGAACGAGAAATAGCTAAATTCTGATGATATTGATAGTATATCGAAAAGACCTTCGATTGATATATTATGGGCCTCATAATTCATCCGAGATCAAAAGTTATGAGTAAATGTGTTATGCACGTGTAATCTAAAGTAATGCTCTACTACATGGGGAATGCATTTTTTAGTCCCACATCGGGAAAAGGAGAGATGGCTTCTCTACCACTCTCATATAAATAAGAGAGGATACCTCTTAGAAATGGTAGAGTTAAATCCTCAAAGGATTTAATACTCAAAGGAGCTTAGTTTTCAAAAGGAGCTTAGTTCTTCAATATAGGAGCATGCTCCTCCCCATAGTGCGCATATGCGCAAGCGCCATGTGCGCTACGTGCAACGCACGTGTGCCCGCCATGTGGCATCACGTGCAACGCACGTGCGTACCATATGAGAACATTTAATAATATTAAAAGGAGCTTGTTCTCCATATATAGAAGCTCTGCTTCTCCTCATAATGCGCATGTGCGCCACGTGCAATGCACGTGTGCTCGCCACGCGCGCACCACGTGCAACGCACGTGCGCACCAAATGAGAACATTTAATAATATTAAAAGGCGCTTGTTCTCCATATATAGAAGCTCTGCTTCTCCTCATAATGCGCATGTGTGCCACGTGCAACGCACGTGTGCCCGTCACGCGCGCACCACGTGCAACGCACGTGCGCACCACATGAGAATATACAATTAAAAGGAGACTCGTTCTCCATAGGAGCTTGCTCCCCCCATCATGCGCATATGCGCAAGATCCTTGTGCGCTGCATGCAAATATGAGCGTCCAATACGTGCGACGCACGTGCGCCCAACACGTGCGACGCACGTGCGCGAACGCAAAGAAACCTTTTTCAGCAGCGAGAAGCTTAAGCTCCAGCCTGTTCTTCCCCCCTAATGAGTGAGATATGGTTCAAAGGGTACATCCCTCCACACCTTCGACATATGGCACTGTAATCTCTCAGTTTCGTCGGAGTGGTGGTTGGTCCCAACAACCAATTATCTTTCTTTCTAAAATAAAAAAAAAGAGAAGAAGAGAGAACATTGACAGAGAAACAGGGAAAGAATTCAGAAAAATCCTAAAAAGAAAGTTTGAGAAGAAATCAGAAAGAAAAGAAGGCAAACTTTTGAAAAGAAGAATTTCTTCTGAAAAGATCAATGATCTAAGAACAAGATCAAGATCTTAAAATAAAAAGAAAAAATCAAATAATAAGAATAAAATAAGAAGTAGTATACTTCTTTATTGGATCATTTGATCTACACAAAGGCATTGCCTTTTGATGAACCACTGGTTCTGGAATCTTAAAAAGATTCTTTTCTTAAATCCAAAATTGGGTCAAGATATTAAAACAGTGCCTTACACTTGTAAATCTATACTGTTGCGCTCTTGGGTTGGCGCAAGCCACCAGAGAGCGCCACGTGTCAGCTCCAGAACAACTTGCGCTATGCGCTTTTAAAATAGAGTATTGCTCTCTGAAATTGGCGCAACTTATCAGAGCGCGCCACATGTCAGCAGCGCAGTGCACTGGCGCAGCGTACTGCGCTAACTACGCTTGCACTCACCAGAGCGTGACACGTGTCACCTCCACATGCGCTTTCGCTAATTAATTAGCTCAAAAGGCCTAACAGGCCAAATTAAATGCAATGCATTATTTTAAAGAAGGGCAGAGTCCAAACAGATGCTCTGCATCATTTATAAAGGGACAGAGCCCTAATCAGAAAGGCCTAGCAGGCCAAAATAAAATGCAGTGCATTATTAAAGAGGGGCAAAGCCCTAGCACAGGCCTAATAGGCCAAAGATAAAAAAACGTTGAATATTCTCAACTGGACTTAGCCCAATCATGGCCGTAAGTCCTCAAATTAAATTGACTGAGTAAGACTGCTCTCCTAAATCAATTTACATCCGGTTCAAGGGTACATCTCCGAACTCCTCTGACCCCTATCGTTGTAATCCTTCAACGACGTCAGAGAGGTGACGAGTCCCGACGACCACACATCGATACGGACTGCGGGGTCCTTAAACTCGTGGACCGAAACGTCCTTAAACTAATATTCGTCCCAAAATGGGAATGTTGGACCGAAATGTCCTTAAACTAATGCTCGTTCCCAAATGGGAATGATGGACCACTACGTCTCTAAACTGGAACATGGACCACCACGTCCCTAAACTGGAACATGGACCGCAACGTCCTTAAACTACCTATGGACCACTACGTCCCTAAACTGGAACAATAGAGCCTCCAAATGCTCTTTTGCCGGATCTAAATGATCCCGTTTAAGTTGATCTTAGCCCCAAACACGGCTAACGTATCCTTAAACATTCAAATGGACTATAAAACTCCAAATCAACTTTGGTTCAAGGGTACATCTCTGAACTCCTCTGACACCTATCGTTGTAATCCTTCAACGACGTCAGAGAGGTGATGAGTCCTGACGGCCATATATTAAATGGATCACCACGTTAAGTTGATCTTAGTCTCAAACAGGACTAACGTATCCTTAACGAACGTTTAAGTTAATCTTAGCCTCAACACGGCTAACGTATCCTTAAACTAAAACACCAAACCCAAATCTAAGAAAATACGGATTTGGACTAATCCACGTCCAACGGGCGACGACATAAATTAGTCTCCGTATACAATCCACGGGCAACCACAAACAAAACAAACACCCACGACACGGAGTGAAATTCTGGAGAAGGAGAAAGTTGTTACCGCGATGCGGTAACGTAATTAACTGCAGGGGCTTGCGCCTGCAGGGAAGAGCGTCCCTACAATCAAAAACCCCTCAAGCGAAGGGAAATCTGACGAAGTCTGCTACATCGGCCGCATCCGTCTAAACCTCCGATACACGGTGCAATAAATCACCTTGGCATCTTCGGAGAGGTGGACGGATAAAACCAAATAGCATCTGCCCCGAATCTCAGGCTTAGACGTCCCAGTCTACGAGCCGCCATTCGGAGGGGAACAAACTCTATCTCGGAAATCTTCGTGATCGCACCTATAATCGTATTTAAAATCACATCAATATAAATATCATATTGAAAACCAAAACAACGAGATAAGCACCCGTAGGTTAGAACCTACAGCTCACTTACCTTAAAGACGATCAAATGCCCCTGAACTTAACGTACGAATGTCAACGTTTCAGTTGCAGTACAAAAATATAGAAAATCATATCGAAATGTCGGAAACTTTAATAAAACCCAAACTAAATATTCCCAGATTTCTCTGTATGAATATTAGGACAAATCAAATAATACTATAAATCATAAATTATCCATACAAAGCCACAGAAGAAAAACCAACACCAAAAACCCAAGAGGGGCCGGCGAGCTCGGAAATTTGGGGTATGTCGCCGGATTAAGTAGGGAGTTTGGGGCTAGGGTTTTATGTGTAGTCTCCTAGTGGTCTCAAGATACTTATGGTGTTACTGGTTGTTCCATTGGTTACACCTATTGGTTCCAGATTCAATATTAGTGTGCTAAATATCATAAATATCCTACTTTATGATACTGTACATACTAAACATGTTATGTGAGGATATCGTGAGTTAACTGAACTTAGGTTAATCTGTGCTAACCCTCTTCTGGTCGTAATAGGTAAAAACAGAAATCATGACATGATATATCCGTATCGTATACCCCAAAACAGATATTTGCTTCCAGCTTATATATGTAGAATAATTAACATAAATTAGCAATACCAGATACCCTAACACATATACAGAGAGCTACCCTAAAATTTTCAACACCCGACTCCCACACAAAACCGGCGACGCCGGATTTTCAATGAATGTCGCCGGCCAAAATCCGAGGAAATGGGTTCGTCTTTCTAGGATTTATTCTAGGTCCAAATTACAAGATGAAGGCATTGTTTGGTTTTGTTAATTATCATCTAAACTATATCAGGTTCAAAACAGTGCTTAATTTTAACAAAATATGATATTTCCGATATCATGTTTCTAAACTAAAACATATTAAACTAAACATCTGCAGAGTTAAAGATTATACCTACAAAAAGATCACTGAAATAGCTCCTTCAAAGATATACAAGAATTGAAAATCCTAGCTTGAGCGTTGGTGTAAGGATTCCTATGACTTAGCTTCTTTCTCTCTTCTCTCTTTTTCTTTAGTGAGTGTTAGGATTTTCTTTTTCTCTTAAACTAATTAACTTGTTTCAAAAAGATATATGAACTGAACAATTTTGAAGAGATAAGGAGAATGGGTGATGAGTTGTAGGAGGAGGTATCACCATGAAAGAGGGTGGTATTTTCATGCAAGTAGAAGGTGTATGAGCATGAAGTGTTCATGCAAGCATGGAGTGTCATCTAGGTTATGATACTCTAAGGGTTTAATTTAACCTTAAACATGACCCTAGCCTTTTTTACATATAAACCTTCACAAAATATCTAATTTCTACAATTAATTAGACTTTCCAAAAAAACCCTCACACTGTATCATACTGAATAATGAAGCTAAATTTTTCACTAAAACCCTTCTTAATAACTAATGTTACAAACTAAATATTCAAATTAATTAGTTTCACACACTACTTATGAAATGTCCCGTTTTGTTTCAATAAAATTTTAAATTAACATTTTTAATTAACTAACTAAATTAATTTATTATCTAAAATATTTCAAAATGTTACATTAACCCCTTCGAAACATTTTCATGTTTCATATTTACCGTGCAATGTTAATTGAAAACTGTTTACCCAATTGGATTCTAACTCTAAGGTATGTATTTACCAGATTCGCTTCTCACATCTGTATAATGTTACACATGGTAAGTGGGAGTAAGATATTGGAAATTGGATGATTAGATCCTCATTATATCGGAATTCGTTGTAATTGATGATATTTAAATAAATCACCTGGGTTTTGCCGGACGGCAAATTTTTTGGTTTTGAATATCCGTAGTTATGCACCAATTTCAAACTGATATATCTGTACGTTTATATTATAAAGTGAGATATAACTTTTTGAAATTATGTCTGCGACATTTACCTATATCAGTTGGTGGTTAGGTAAGGCGCATTCAACTGCGGTGTAATTCTTCTTGACCATAGTACAGTTTTCAACGTACGACGCACAAGGTTTGAGTTATTGAACTCAGGAGACTTGTACAAAGTATTGTATGTTGTCCAGTGTCCACTAGGACAAAGGGGTTGGTACCCGTATTATATTCTGTTTACTCATGACTTCTCTAGTTTTAGACAGGTATTTCGTTGAAATATAAGGTTCAGATTTTGAGAAGTTATAGGTATAAGAATAAAGAAGAGAACCATTTGTTAGAAATATCAGGATTCTTTGAGGTAGTCGAAAATGTAGATACTTGTGTTTGGTATTCCGTTGATAGTAATGGTTTTAAGAACTTTCTTCTCTTTCAAGTTACTCATATATGGATGCGCTCTTAAATGAATAATGCTGATTGGCCTCTTTCCATTTGGTTGATATGCACTGGAGACAGCTGCATGATTTTGAATCTGGTTCCAATTAAATTAGTGCTTTTGTTTCTATATTGTATATAGAATCAATTTATATCTTAACGATGTTAAGGTATAGGGTGTTGCCCGGCTGATACTTAAAACCAGAATCCGGATAAACACAAGGTACGTTTCAGTAATGGCAGTTTGTGGGTTATCCCGGGCTTTGACGAGGGTTAACTTTCTACCATCAGAAAGATCAATAGTGATATTATTCTTGACTCGCCACAGTTTTAGTAAAAATGGACTTTTTCAGAAAACGGTAGTGGGAGTATCGTAAAATTGGAAGTGATTCCAGAACCATAAACAATCATTGAAGATTTAATAGAACCTGAGGATTCAATTAGATTTGACATTCCATTAACCACTCCGCAGATTTGGTGGGTAAGCTCAGGCACCCAAGAGCTACTTCGGTCTTCTCAGAGACGGTGACAGGGAGGTTCTTGTTTATCCAGACTTGCCATTGCTGCTGTTCTAGACTATAAGACCCGGCAGAAGGATGAGTATAGCATCGTTCTAAACTAGTTTTAGAAGTGAACGTGTATATGATTCTGCCAGAGGGTTGTTGTAGTTAGTGGGAGCAGCGGAAGCATAGTGGGCAAGTAGCTTATGTCTATTTATATACTAAAGCAGATATAGCGGAAATAGATCATCTATTTTTGATGTGACAGTCATAAGCTTTGAGTTCATCAGAATATGAGATGGATCTGGTAAGAAGGTAGTAGGGTATGATGTCCTGGTATTTGGGATTGTTGGGGTAAAAATTTACACCCTGGTTGACCAAGTCAAAATCAAAGTCAACCCCAAGCCAAGTGGGTCCAAGCCCAGATCAAGTGGGCCCATGCCCGGGTCGAGTCCGAACATGAAGCGGCCGGCCTCCCCCCATGCCAAGATAAAATTTTTTGTAATAAATAATTTTATTGTATTTCTTTTATTTTATTTTACGAATGAATGTAAGAAAAATGGGCATAAAGCCAAATTTTTGTAAAGCCCGTGGCTTATGTGCAAAAAGAAATGGCACATGAGCCATGGGATAAGCAAAATGCCATTTTGTGAAGCCCAAGGGGCTATGTGTAAAGTGTATAGCCTATAAAGGCAAGGATAATGAAAATATCCAAACAACTTTTCTCTCTCCAAAAAAATTTTAGATCTGAGATCTTTTTCCTTCTTCAAGGTTCTAAAACCTTTTTCTTTCTTTTGAATTAAATCAAGAGTTTTACTCTTCATTTTATAAAACTAAATAGTTTTTCACCACAAAATTCATAAAGGGGAACTCAGATCTTCCATTAGATCTCAAAAAGGAGAGATTTTTAAAATCTCACATCTCTTGATCTTCAAGATCCTGCCAACAGAGGAAGAAGAAAAAGATCCATCTCCAGAAACCCCACTTTGGAGAAGAACTAGGGCTCAAGGGGAGAAGCCCTTCATCAGCTTCAAAATTTCTTAGGAGTTTAACTCCACTCTAATTTCCTTTTCAGGAGTTTCTAGGGCTAAAAGCCCCTTTTTCTCGCCGGCGCCCAAGCGCCCGAGCGTCTTGCGCTCAAGAGCCTAGCGCCCACGTGCCGACACGTGGCGCGCTAGCGCTCAAGCGCCTAGCGCTCCAGCACCTAGCGCCCACGTGCCGACACGTGGTGCGCTAGCGCTCGAGCTCTTTGCACTCAAGCGCCCAATGCCCACGTGCCGACACGTGGCGCGCTAGCGCTCAAGCGCCTAGTGCACAAGCGCCCAGCGTACAAGCGCCCAGCGCTCCAGCGCCCAGCGCCCACATGCCAACACGTGGCGCGCTAGCGCTCGAGCGCCCAGATCTCAAGTGCCAAGCGCCCACGTGCCGACACGTGGCGCGCTAACGTTCGAGCGCCCAGCGCTCAAGCGCCAAGCGCCCACGTGCCGACACGTGGTGCGCTAGCACCTAAGCGCACAACACCTAAGCGCACAGCGCTCAAGACGCTGGCCCCACGCGTCCATTGGGCGCTTTTTCCCTTTTTTTTATATATGCATACATATATATATATATATATATGTATACATATATATATATATATGTATATGCACGCACACTCCACAACACTGTCCTTCCCAAAAAAATTTTTTTGGGCCGGGGCGCTGCCCTGCACCCCGCAAGGGGGCTGCTAGCCCCCTTGACCCCGATCCCGCTATCCGGGTAGCGGGACCCCCATAGAAACTCTGCGTGGCTCCCGATATATCCAAGCCCCCTTCAAAACAAAACACACGTACACTGCAAATTGAGTTCGCATGACCAGTTTAACCCGTCAATCGGAGGTTCCCTCTCTCCAAAGGCGAGGGGTAATTAATGGCAGCTTAGTCTGCGACTGCCGGAGATTCAGATCCCCACAATCAATAGACCCTGGCCTACCCTAGGCAGGGGGAATCTGTAGTACGCCTGACAAGTGCGCGCGTATTCCCATCTCAATGGGGTGACGAAAAACACCCTACAGATTCTGGCACGCCCGGTGGGACCTTTCTCTCCTCTCATATTTCGGGTTAAACGTTCATGCGAACTCAATCAATATACATATCGATTGCCTATTCTGAAATGATTTTTTTTCCGTGCAGCAATCTACTTTCGACGACAATGTCTTCCAAGACGAATTCAGCTTCCAACGTGACCCCGATCCCGTACGTGGTCAAGGTCAATGCTCGTGTAGTTCTCGCCGCAAGCCTCAGTCGACAGTGGGAGGACTGCCCCGCCAGTTTGGCTCCGTCATCATCTACCTTGCCGGAAGCGCTCATTTGGCAGAAATCCCAGCAAAACAGGCGGCCAAGCCGGTCTCAAGGGGCAAGAGGCCGAATGTCGTGATCGCCAAGGCATCACAATCGAAACTTAAGACGGTGTCTGAACGACTCTCTAGTGCTCCAGCTGGGGGCAAGACTTCCGGTACAAAGGGCGACATCAAATGTTGCGGACGCGCTCAGGCGATGACTCCAGCAAATGCACAATCGAGCGTATCTCAAAAATCCTCCATTACCCGGTCTACGGCGTCTTCCCGAAGAGCCAAAGTCTGCCAAGTGCTTAAAGCAGAAAAGTTAAGGCAGAAGCGGCTCAGGTATCGAGCCAATAAGAGGGCTAGGACTCCGGCCAGGTGGAGTCGTGTGAGATTCCAAGAGCAGAGTCATCCTGCGACATCGACTAAATCGGCCGTAAAAATCAGCAATTCCTTCGAGCCTCTGAAGTGGGTTCAGAAAAATGACATGACCGCCAGAATCAAGAAGACAACGGTCCGAACAATGATACAAAGAGACGTGTCCCGGCCCCAACAGAAAAAGTATGACACTGTCTTTTCGAGAGTCTATCAGGCGCTCTGTGCCGCACGAAAGCAGCGGGGCAAACCCAGAAAGGAAGCGCCAGCACCATTCAAGAATCCGGCCAGGCCAGCCGCCTTCAGTCGACTACCCGTTACCAAAACAGAAGGGTCAAGACAGCGATCCGAGAAATCAATCGCCGATAAGAAAAAGACGGCTGGATATGTTATCCATACGGTCTATATGGCAGGCGGGCGCCCCAACGACAACCTTCGCAGCAAGAGCAAGGATGGGGCCACCACATCCCAAGCCCAATCTGGCTTGAATGTGGTTGCCGCTGCCCAAGAACAGCCGCCTCCGCTGGATGATGAAAATCCTCTCGAGGAGGAAGATAGGCAAAAAGACCCCTCGGTTCATGCAGAGTCGAGCTCGGACCGCGAAGAAGAGCCGACTTTCCGCCCCAGGACCGCGGAGCAAGAGCTGCTTCAGGAGCTTCGAAAACAGCTCAGGAGCAAAGATAAAGAGATGGCAAAGCTCTATTCGAAGATTGACGACTTAACGAACGTTGTGATGCAGCTTACGGCTCAAATTGCTCGAGCGCCTCCTAATCAAGCACAAGTAGCTACTAATCAGCCGGGTGATGACAATCCAAAGCAGCCAATACCTGTTCCTTTGGGTCCAAGACTGGTCGAGCCGCACGAAAGCCGGCCACATTCTGCTTCTGGGGATGCCTTGGCCCCAGATAGCACCATCCCGCTAACACAAGATCGGATAATGGATTTGGTCACCAGCAAAGTTAAAACATTGGTGGCCAAAGCTGAAGCTCGGAAAGAAATTGGCAGTAGTGGGCGGCCATATCCCGCACAGTACGATCTGATCGAGTTCCCGAGCGGCTACGTCATTCCAAAGTTCGGAAGATTTGACGGGGCGGGAAATGTAAATCAGCACGTCGCCCACTTCAAAGCCTCGTGCAGAAATACAGAGGGCAATGACGCGCTCCTTCTTCGTCAGTTTTTCAACAGCCTGACCGGTGTCGCCTTCGACTGGTACGTGAGCATACCAGATGGGTCCGTCATTATCTTTGCCCAAATGGAGTCTCTGTTTCGGCAAAAGTTCATGAGTGTCAGTGATAAAATCTCCATTGCTGACCTTGTGAGGACCAAGCCGGGGAGGAATGAAAGCAACACCGACTTTATCGCCCGATGGCGTAATCTCATAGTCAAGTGCGAACCGCCGTTGGAGCAGGACCAGTCCGTCAGCCTTCTTATTGGGAACCTCAGCAATTGGATGATCCCATTCTTGTATACAGCAGGCCTCAAGACGTTTCAAGAGCTAACCAAGAAAGTCCAAATGCTGGAACGCTCAAAGCAAGAGTCTACCCCGGACTCTCAGAGAGACAAAACTTGGAAAAGCAAGCGGGACGACAACCGTAGAAGCGGGAGTTCCAGCAGTACCAATGTCTTCAATGCGCCCGACAATGAAGAAAAGCGAAGGGTGGGCGAATCCAAGACCAACCGGTCTTGAAAGCCATTGCTGGGAGGAGATGGGCCTTCCCTAGAGGAGAAAAAGAACAAAGTTTACTCTTTCAGAAGGGACAAGGTCCGCAAGATATTTAAAGATGTCTTGAACAACGGCCTACAATTGCCGGAGTCGAAAAGACCCCAAGAAGCAAAAATGACCGACAATCCCCTGTATTGCTTGTACCACCGAGTAGTGAGCCATGCGACCGAGGATTGCTATATCTTCATAGACTGGGTCGAGAAGCAGTACAAGGCTGGAGAGATCGAGCTGTCCAAAAGTGTGTTGATGAACAATCAAGTTGCAACCACCAACTTTATACAGACAAAAATTGAAGCCTTCTGGGAGCAGACAGCCAAACCCGCTACCGTGAGAGATGAAACGGACCCACCACAGCCTCCGTGGAGTACGCACATATCGAATAAGACGAAGAAGATGATGAAGCTACTTCGGAAAGAGCCCAGGACGGAATGGGAAGGGCAGAAGAAGCCTACCATTCCAGCTGCCAATGCGGCTCCATCAGGCTCAAAATCCAAAAGGCTCAAGAAGAAGAAAAGTGCAGCTTGGCGTGAAAAGGAGTCTGCAAGAAGATCGACCATTCAAAAATATATCGATTCCCTCGAAGACTATGAACAGAAGGAAAGAACTCTAATTCACTTGAAAGAGTTCTTCCCCGTAGAAGCAGCGGAGATTTCGGACGAGTTGGAAGAAGGCTCCAATGAAGAGATCCCTATAGTGACCTGCTACGACATCCATATAGGCAGCGACTCTGAGGAGGATCTCTATTTTCCCGAAGAAGGCAAGGAGCTCGCCATAAAGGCCAACCAAATCCAGCTCAGAAGCGGCAGGTCTCTACCGCCAAATCAGGGTAACGCCCCAAAAGGGAAGGAAAAACAAGTCACTAATGAAGAAGATGGCAGAGAACTTGCTCATGAAGATTCGAGTCCTTCCCCAGTAGACTATAATGTCTTGGCTCACCTCTGAAAGTTTCCGTCTCTCTTTAGCATCTATGAAGCCTTGGTTCTATCTCAAGAGCTTAGAGATGTTCTCATTCACGCTCTACAAAACCCCGAGCGGTATCAGGCTCGCTTTGCGGAAATTAATATGAAAGAAGCTCAGTACACTTTACAAGCCGCCGCAGTCACGTTTAAGGATGAAAACTTGCTACTGGGAACGGCTGAGCATAATCGGCCGCTTTACGTGACCGGGTACAGCGACGGAGATCGGATTAATCGCATATTGATTGATCCGGGGTCTTCAATGAACATCATGAACTTGCGAACGCTGAAGAGTTTGTCAATGGACGTTCGACACCTGTCAAGGGAAAGGATTGTCATTCAAGGCTTCAACCAAAATTGCCAGCAAGTTCTGGGGTCCATAGCTCTGCCAATCAAATTCGGGGATCTGCAAACTAAAGCTAAGATATACGTGATCGACGCCGACACGTCTTATAAGATTCCCTTGGGATGGCCGTGGCTCCACGATTACGGCATCGTCCCGTCAACTCTCCATCAATGCATGAAGTATACTAAAAATGGTGAAGAAAGACGCATTGACGGAGACATCCAGCCGTTCGGTGTGCATGAAGTCCGATATGAAGATTCTCAGTACTTTATGAACCACCAAAATGCTAAGCCACAACTGACCGAGGATAGAGTGGCCCCAAGACTCAAAAGCAAATCCGAGCCGGCTGTCACTTTCAAAAGCAAAAACGCCCAAGTGCGCCCGCGTTTTGGTAGCGACACTGATGAGTCCGACGTTGGAAGTCCGTCCTTCTGTAAAGCTCACCCTCATTTCGGTAGCGATACGGATGAATCTGTCACTGAAGCCCCATCTAGCAGCAAAGTCCGCCCTCATCTTGGCAGCGACACTGAAGAGTCGGAGGAAGAGGACCTGCCGTGCAACAGCGGTGCAGATTGGATCCCTATGCAACAAGCGAAACTACGAGAGACCTTCGAAATTGCGGAAGGGTCCCTACGCGTCACAAGGGTACCGGAGCAGATGTGCAAAGAGCTCGATGTGTTGTCAGTCTCCATCGTGGACCAGCTGAAAACTTTCTACGTCCCCAGAAGGAAAAGTGGACAGAAAGGCATCCTGTTTTATGGGTCAAACCCCATTGTGCACCTGGACGATTTGTCTGTCGCGTGCCATCCATATAAGAGAGGCATAAGAGCCATTCTCAATCCTAGATACTATGCGCCCGAGATGCTGGAATACTTTAAAAAGTGCGGATGCCGGTTATATCAAACGGAGTCCGAAGCAAAGTTTTACGAAGGGCTATGGTATCCGCCCCAGGTCCGACCACTCATCGATGGACGAATTCCAGATAGACGGGGCATAGGCTACATTCAACTTGATTCCAAAGCGTGCTACATGATCCATGTTGGTGAGATCAGCGAAAGATCAAATGATGATGACGAGATAGCCGAGCCAGAAGAAGCTTTTCAAGAGCTCGAAGATGGCGGACAAGCAACCTTTGACGAGCTAACCAAGATTAACTTAGGAACGCCCGATAATCCAAGGCCGACCTACATCAGCTCACTCTTGTCATAGGAAATGAAAGCGCAGATAATTGCCCTGCTGCACGAGTTCGTCGACTGCTTCGTGTGGACGTACAAAGAAATGCCTGGCCTTTCCCCTGAAGTAGCCATGCATAAACTGGCTTTATCTCCTGATGCTAAGCCAGTCAAACAAGCTCCTCGAAGAATGAGAAGGGAACTAGAAGAAAAGGTCATCGAGAAAACCAAGAAGCTCATCGATGCCAGCTTCATCAGGGAAGAAAAATATGCGGACTGGATCGCATGCATAGTCCTAGTGAAGAAGAAAAATGGGCAGATCCGAGTTTGTGTCGATTTTAGGGACCTCAACAAGGCATGTCCTAAAGATGACTTCCCGCTACCGGTCATGGAAATGATGGTCGATGACACCTCAAATTACGAGTTGTTCACCTTTATGGATGGCTCATCGGGATATAATCAGATCAAGATGTCGCCTGAGAATGAGAAGCACACAGCATTCCGAACCCCGATCGGAATATACTGCTATAAGGTGATGTCATTCGGACTGAAGAACGCAGGTGCTACGTACCAAAGGGCAATGACCAATATCTTTGATGACCTAATTCATAAAGTCATCGAATGTTATGTTGATGATCTGGTCGTCAAGACTAAAACCAAGGCCGATCATATCCAAGATCTTAGGACCGTTCTCACCAGACTGAGGGAATACGATTTGAAGATGAATCCTCTGAAGTGCGCTTTTGGCGTGTTATCGGGAAAATTCCTGCGCTTTATAGTCCGGCATCGAGGGATCGAAGTTGACCCATCAAAGATAAATGCCATCATGGAGATGCCCCCTCCAAAGAGTCTGACGCAGCTGAGATCATTTCAAGGCAAGCTCGCTTATATACGGAGGTTTATCTCAAATTTATTGGGAAGATGTAGGCCCTTCTTAAAGCTCATGAAGAAAGGAGCTCCTTTTATCTGGAATGCCGAATGTCAAGCAGCGTTCGAAAGCATCAAACGATACTTGTTGCACCCTCCAGTGCTGGCCGCTCCCATTCCAAATAAACCACTGATTCTCTACACTGCCGCGCTAGACGAGTCACTCGGTGCGCTCCTTGCTCAGAATAACGAGGAGGGCAAAGAAAATGCCCTTTACTACCTCAGTCGAACTCTAGTCGGGGCGGAACACAACTACTCCCCAATCGAAAAGCAATGCCTGGCTATGATATTTGTTATGAAGAAGCTGAGGCACTATTTGCTTGCTCATCGGGTTATGCTGATCTCCAAGGTCGACCCGCTCAAACACATGATGACCAAAGCAAGTCTAGCCGGCAGAATGGCAAGATGGGTTGTCATGCTACTTGAGTTTGACATAGTTTATACTCCCCAGAAAGCAGTAAAAGAACAAGCTCTTGCAGACTTTCTCGCTGCTCATCCTATACCAGAAGGATCGCCACTCAATTGCGAGTTACCCGACGAACAAGTGTTGCACCTCGAGAATGACGATCTATGTTGGGAACTCTACTTCGATGGGGCCTCATCGATAAGGGCTTTCGGTAAATCAAGCGTCCCAGAGATAAAAGCAGGGATAGGATTGGTGTTCATCACGCCATCAATGGGAACCCTAGGGCGTTCTTTTGCTCTCACCGAGCCTCACTCAAACAATGAGGCCGAGTATGAAGCTCTGATAGCTGGCTTGGAGCTCGCCATAGAAATGGAAATCCTTCGGCTATGGGTTTACGGTGACTCCCAGCTTGTTGTCAACCAAGTAAGCGGCGACTCTAAGATATACAAACCCGAGTTAGCTCGGTACAGAAGCTGAGTGGTGGAACTCATGAAACGGTTCACTCATATTGAACTAACGAAAGTCCTTAGAGCGTTGAACGGAAAGGCTGACGTACTCGCTCGCTTAGCCAAGGAGCTGGCTGATCATGATATGGACGAAATTCTGATCACAGTCAGGAGCCGGCAAATTCTACCCCCTGTCTCTCTACGAGAAAAGGAAAGTGCGGAACAGAAGAGCAGTCCCGCCGAAGAAACTTCGATCGTTCAAGGCGAGCCCGATTGGAGAGAACCCTTCATAGAGTACTTACGATACGACAAGCTGCCCGAAGGAAGGTCTGTGAGGGTTCGGCTGAAGAAGAGAGCTCTCTGATACGTGTTTGTAAATGACACGCTATACCGCAGGTCATATGACCAACTCTGGCTCAGGTGCCTGTCATCGGCCGAAGCCCAAAAAGTCATGAAAAAAGTTCACTCAAGCGTTTATGGTGCTCACCAATCTGGCCCCAAGATGCGACCTCAAATTAAACGGCTTAGGTATTACTGGCCCACCATGATACGGGATTGCGGAGAGCATGCAAGGAAATGTTATATCTGCTAAATTCACGGTGATTTTATTCACAAGCATCCCAATCCATTGCATCCTACGGTGGCGTCGTGGCCCTTCGAAGTCTGAGGAACCGACATAGTTGGCCCAATTGACCCTCCGTCATCTAGAGGCCACCGGTTCATACTAGCCGCAACAGAATACTTCTCCAGATGGGCTGAAGTTGTCCCGCTAAAAGAGGTCAAGACAGGAGATGTTCTGACATTCTTCCAGCATAATATTCTATACCGCTTCGGTACACCAAGAAGAATCATTTCTAACAACGGGCTTTCTTTCAAGAGCTTCAAAGTCTCAAGATTCGCTACTCAACACAAGATAGACTGGAGATATTCCTCCATCTATAATCCAAGAGCCAATGGGCTGGCCGAAACCTTCAATAAGACTCTATGCAAGCTCCTGAGGAAAAATGCTTCAGCCAACAAGAGAGACTGTAATCTCAAACTTCACGAGGCATTGTGGGCATATCGTACCACGCACTGTACTCCAACTCAGTCCACTCCATACTCATTGCTCTTCGGAGTGGAGGCGGTCCTCCCCCTCGAAGTCGAAGTTCCAAGCTTAAGAATGGCCGTTCAGCACGAGTTGACGGAGGAGGAAAACGTGCTCCTTCGGCTTGAAGAGCTCGACGCCCTCGAAGAAAAGAGGCTCGCGGTGCAGCAAAATCTGGAGCTATACCGATCTCAAATGTCACGGTCCTATGACAAGATAACCCATCTCCGCGGTTTCAAGAAAGACGAATTGGTGTTGGTCCTCAAAAGACCGATCATCCCCAATCGACATGCCAAGGGAAAATTCGAGCCAAACTGGGAAGGACCATACGTCATCGAGAAAGTGTTCAACGGGGGATCCTACCAACTAATAAGTGCCGAGGGAGAAAGGCCCATGCCACCCATCAATGGCCGATATCTCAAGAAATACTACGTGTGAATGCTCCAAGTCGTAGGTGAATTGAGCACACCCGCCCTACAGTCCGGATCATACATCCTGCAAAACCGTACATAATCCATGGGCGTAAATGATCCCTATCTCTCCCAAATCCTGCCGGTGAGACTACTTTTAAAGTCCCACCAGCGGCAAAAAAAAGAAGGAAAAAAAGAAAAAAAAGAAAAAAAAAGGAAAAAAGAAAAAAAAAGATATGTCCACAAGCAAAACGGGCACGGATGAAAACCCGAAAGGGCTCCGTGAGTAAAAACAGCAGGACTACCGGTGAGTTTGTGAAAACCTGAAAGGGCGCAAACTCGTGAAAAGAGATGAAATACACTCGCAAAGTCCTCTCGACCTTGTGAGGAGAAAATCCCTGCGTGAGATCCTTACGACTCACAAAGGAGCAACACACTTAGGAATTCTCACGATTCCTAAGGAGAAAATACACCTGCGAGATCCTTTCGACTCGTAGGAAGAAAATGCTTTTATGAGACCCTTACGGCTCATAAAATTGAAAAGCCTTAGGTGACAGGGACCCAAACCTGTCTCCTAAGCCATCGTTCTCCAACGGGCAACGACAAATGATGAGTCGCTCCTGGCGTTTCGCTTCAGTGTTAGCGGTGCTAATGCCGACTCAAAAAAAACCAAATCCCAAGTCCTCCCGGGGCAAATGATGAGTTGCTCCTGGCCTTATTCCAGTGTAGCAATGTTGATGCCAAACAAGATCCAAATTCTAAGTCCCCAAGTGGCAAATGATGAGTCGCTCCTGGTATCATATTCCAGTACAGCGATGCAGGCGCCAACCAAATTCCAAACTCAAATCCCAATGGTGAATGATGAGTCGCTCCTGGTACCATATTTCAGTGCAGCGATGCAGACGCCAACCAAATTCAAATCCCCATACCCCAACGGCGAATGATGAGTTGCTCCTGGTACCATATTCCAGTGCAGCGATGCAGACGCCAACCAAATTCCAACTCCCATACCCCAATGGCGAATGATGAGTCGCTCCTGGTACCATATTCCAGTGCAACGATGCAGATGCCAACAAAATCTCGAAAATTTTCCGGCCCTACGGTCTGGATCATATATCCTGCAAAACCGTATACAATCCACGGGCGTAAAACAATCCCAATCACTCTCAAGTCCTGCCGGTGAGACTACTTTTAAAGTCCCACCAGCTCTCCAAAAAAAAAACGATATGTCCACAAGCAAACGGGCACGGATGAAAACCCGAAAGGGCTCCGTGAGTAAAAACAGCAGGACTGCCGGCGAGTTTGTGAAAACCCGAAAAGGCGCAAACTCATGAAAAGGAGATGAAATGCACTCTCAAAGTCCTCTCGACTTTGAGAGGAGAAAATTCCCGCGTGAGATCCTTATGACTCACAAAGGGGCAACACACTTAGGAGTCCCCACGACACCTAAGGAGAAAATACACCTAGGAGATCCTTTCGACTCGTAAGGAGAAAATGCTTTTATGGGACCCTTACGGCCCATAAAATTGAAAAGCCTTAGGTGATAGGGATCTAAACCTGCCTCCTAAGCCATCAATTCCTAAATCCTCTCAGGGCAAATGATGAGTTGCTCCTGGCATTATTCCAGTGCAGCAATGCAGATGCCAAACAAAAAAAACCAATCCCCAAATCCCCTCAAAGACAGATGATGATTCGCTCCTGGTACCATATTCCAGTGTAGTTGTGCTGATGTCAATCCAAATCACATCAAATCAGCAAAACAACCAATGACCTCCCTGGCAGAATCAAATTCCACCTCGGAAACAAGTCAACTTCATCCCTGACACCGCAAGAAGCGGAGCAAGACAAATCTAGAATTGACCGTCCACGTCGCTAAAATGGCAGCATCGACCGTCCATGTCGCTAAAAGAGCAGCACCGACCGTCCAAGTCGCAAAAAGGGCAGAATCGACCGTCCACGTCGCTAAAATGGCGGCATCGACCGTCCAAGTCGCTAAAAAGGCAGCACCGACCGTCCACGTCGCTAAAAGGGCAGAACCGACCGTCCACGTCGCTAAAAGGGCAGTACCAACCGTCCAAGTCGCAAAAAGGGCAGAACTGACCGTCCACCTCGCAAAAAGGGCAACATCGACCGTCCAAGTCGCAAAAAGGGCAGAACCGACCATCCACGTCGCTAAAAAGGCAGCACCGACCGTCCAAGTAGCAAAACAGGCAGAACCGACCGTCCACGTCGCAAAAAAGGCAGTATCGACCGTCCAAGTCGCTAAAAAGGCAGCACCGACCATCCACGTCGCAAAAAGGGAAGTATCGACCGTCCAAGTCGCTAAAATGGCAGCACCGACCGTCCAAGTCGCAAAAATGGCAGAACCGACCGTTCACGTCGCAAAAAGGGAAGAACCGACCGTCCACGTCGCAAAAAGGGCAGCATCGACCGTCCAAGTCGCTAAAAGGGCAGCATCGACCGTCCAAGTAGCAAAAAGGGCAGAACAGACCGTTCAAGTCGCAAAAAGGGCAGTATCGACCGTCCAAGTCGCAAAAAGGGCAGAACCGACCGTCCACGTCTCTAAAAGGGCAGCACCGACTGTCCAAGTCGTAAAAAGGGCAGAACCGACCGTCCACATCGCAAAAAGGGCAGCATCGACCGTCCAAGTCGCAAAAAGGGCAGAACCGATCGTCAACGTCGCTAAAAGGGCAGCACCGACCGTCCAAGTCGCAAAAAGGGCAGAACCGACCGTCCATGTCGCAAAAAGGGCAGCATCGACCGTCCAAGTCGCTAAAAGGGCAGCACCGACCATCCACGTCGCAAAAAGAGCAGCATCGACCGTCCAAGTCGCTAAAAGGGCAGCACCGACCATCCAAGTCGCAAAAAGGGAAGAACCGACCGTCCACGTCGCAAAAAGGGTAGCATCGACCGTCCAAGTTGCAAAAAGGGCAGCATCGACCGTCCAAATCGCTAAAAGGGCAGCATCGACCGTCTAAGTCGCAAAAAGGGCAGCATCGACCGTCCAAGTCGCAAAAAGGGCAGTGCCAGCTTCCCAAAAGCGGGAACCAAATCAAGTCGCCTCCACGTGAAAGAAGATCCATCAATTCTATGCACACGACCCACATGTGTGGTGTGCATTCATTGATGGGGGACAATTTGTTGGGGTAAAAATTTACACCCCGGTTGACCAAGTCAAAATCAAAGTCAACCACAAGCCAAGTGGGCCCAAGCCCAGATCAAGTGGGCCCATGCCAGGGTCGAGTCCGAACATGAAGCGGCCGGCCTCCCCCCATGCCAAGATAAAAAATTTTGTAATAAATAATTTTATTGTATTTCTTTTATTTTATTTTACGAATGAATGTAAGAAAAATGGGCATAAAGCCAAATTTTTATAAAGCCCATGGCTTATATGCAAAAAGAAATGGCACATGAGCCTGAGATAGGCAAAATGCCATTTTGTGAAGCCCAAGGGGCTATGTGTAAAGTGTATAGCCTATAAAGGTAAGGATAATGAAAATATCCCAACAACTTTTTCTCTCTCCAAAAAAATTTTATATCTGAGATCTTTCTCCTTCTTCAAGGTTCTAAAACCTTCTTCTTTCTTTTGAATTAAATCAAGAGTTTTACTTTTCATTTTATAAAACTAAATAGTTTTTCACCACAAAACCCATAAAGAGGAACTCAGATCTTTCATTAGATCTCAAAAAGGAGAGATTTTTAAAATCTCACATCTCTTGATCTTTAAGATCCTGCCAAAAGAGGAAGAAGAAGGAGACCCATCTACAAAAACCCCACCTTGGGGAAGAACTAGGGCTCAAGGGGAGAAGCCCTTCATCAGCTTCAAAACATCTTAGGAGTTTAACTCCACTCTAATTTCCCTTTCGGGAGTTTCTGGGGCTAAAAGCCCCTTTTTCTCGCCGGCTCCCAAGCGCCCGAGCGCCTTGCGCTCAAGAGCCTAGCGCCCACATGCCGACACGTGGCGCGCTAGCGCTCGAGCGCCTAGCGCTCAAGCACCCAGCGCCCATGTGCCGACACGTGGTGCGCTAGCGCTCGAGCGCCTAGTGCTCAAGCATCAAGCGCCCACGTGGCACGCTAGCGCTCGAGCGCCCACGTGCCGACACGTGGTGCACTAGCGCTCGAGCGTCCAGCGCTCGAGCACCCAGCGCTCAAGTGTCGACACGTGGTGCGCCAGCGCTCGAGCGCCCAGCGCTCGAGTGCCAAGTGCCCACGTGCCGACACGTGGTGCGCTAGCGCCTAAGCGCACAGCGCTCAAGGCGCTGGCCCAACGCATCCTTTGGGCGCTTTTTCCCTTTTTTTATATATGTATACATATATATATATACATATACATATACATATACATATATATATATACATATATATGCACGCACACTCCACAACACTGTCCCTCCCAAAAAAAATTTTTTGGGCCGGGGCGCTGCCCCGCACCCCGCAAGGGGGTTGCTAGCCCCCTTGACTCCCATCCCGCTATCCGGGTAGCGGGACCCCCGTAGAAACTCTGCATGGCTCCCGATATATCCAAGCCCCTTCCAAAACAAAACACACGTACACTGCACATTAAGTTCGCATGACCAGTTTAACCCGTCAATCGGAGGTTCCCTCGCTCCAACAGCGAGGGGTAATTAACGGCAGCTTAGTCCGCGGCTGCCGGAGATTCGGATCCGCACGATCAATAGACTCTGGCCTACCCTAGGCAGGGAGAATCTATAGTACGCCTGACAAGGGTGCGCGTATTCCCATCTCAATGGGGTGACGAAAAACACCCTACAGGGATGACATGCACTTTATAGGAAATGATATTCCTATACTACGATCGGTTATACTATGGTTGTCATAAGGTGGTTTCTCCACATAGGATATGGATATAATATCAGGGATTCTGGTGATTAGATCTATGGTTTTAGATCTAGATTTGGGAAGTGTCCCAATTTGGGTACTTGACACTATTCTAAAGTGTTTTAGAATGGACGACTCCTAGCATGGTGGTGTACCTACAGGTGATGGAGTAACCCTCTCTAAACGTGTCTTACAGACTAAAGGGGAGAGAGATCTGCATGATTAGCATATCACTTTCTTAGGCAATTGAGCTAATCATGAAATGTCAAGTACCACACCAGATGTTGTTTTTGCACTAGCTGCAATAAACATATATTAATCCAATCCTGGAGAAATGTAAGGAAGCAATTTTTGAACATAAATGGATGTTCTAGGGATATGGTAACGCCAGCCTCTTTCATTTCAGACTTCTAAGGTGACCTGGATGACAGAGTGTCTGTCTGAGTTATAGTTTTTCCCTCTTCTGAGGGACGGTATGTTGGACAGGTAGTCTAAGCAGATACTGAGGAAGGCATGGCGCAGGATACTGATTAAATTCAGTGGATGTCACAGTCTAAGAAGTTTGCTGGATTTGGAGTTCATTTGTGAACTGGGTCCCATCAGATATCCAGACAAATTCTAAGACAAGGTATTGCTCATTTTGGGAGATGGTTATTCTCCGCGAAGTTGAGATATAGAGAGATAAAGATAGAAACACAATAGTTTCACAAACGAGCTTTGCGAAACTGCTTAGTAGAGAAGTTGGGTGTTCGGTATCACACGAGCTGTGAGTATGCGACATCGCACTAATTAGCTTTAAGTGCAAGTGGGAGATTGTTGGCTATAGTGCCCTCAAGGCAATTATCGTAGTCCCAAGCAGGTTATTATGTTGATTGAGGGAGGACCTATACCGGTAGAACAGTCTTACTCGAGATGATAGTATGCTATCTGGTTTATCTTTATCATCATTATTATATGTTGATAGAGCCCATAGGATTCTTGCTTGACTACCAGCATTATGATGGAGATCATATATGTGGGAGCTGGGGATTTATAAGCAAATCCTTAAATGTCCCTAGTCGTGGGAGTTTCGAGACTGGGCATCGATACTCCAGTGTAGACTAGTGTATACTGATCGAGACCCCGACGAGGGGCGGTGGCCAGGTCTCACAAGCTATTGGTGTTAGTTTATTCACCTAAGATAGTATACAGGCGTTCATTGGGTTATGAGTACACTGAACGGACTCACCGGGAACCTGCTAGTTGGTATTATACCTATTGTCAGATAGCAGTTCCAAAATGACATGTGTACAGGTTAGCCTGTTGACCTGAGATCGTATGTGAGTTCCCACTATACTTTGATTACTACCTTACCCCGGCTCAAAGGAGTTGTGCAAACAGATTTTTGTTGGGTACAGTCCCGAGCCATATAGAGGCAATGAGCGGATCGTCTGGGATTCGTCTCTCCCGGTATTGGGGGTTGATGTCGCACTGTGCACGGGTGGCCATCACCAGAAATTCTTGGCCAAGGTAGTCGAGAATTACTAATCTAGGATCAGTAGTTTCTCAGGTGGTGATGGGTTTCATACCGACACTAAATGTCGCGTTGTTAGGGGTCTGACTTTATCCACCCCCTAGACTCGATATGCGATACTCTTAGACGAACAGACCGGACTGTATGGATATTGTCACTGTCAGGCTCAGTAGGGGTTTAGGATGAGTTTGCTCGTCGGCCTTCCTTTCGGTTAATACCTGGGTAGCCGTTACGCACAGCTAGTGCCGCTGACGTGCTTATCGTTAAACCCACTGCCAGCGTATTGACGAGTCTTTAGAGTCCCACACAAAGGGTTTTCACAGTTCAGGCGATATGGTGTAGATGACGTATGTTGGTACATACAACTGTCCGATTAAATATGTGTACAGGCTGCACAGACTTTAATCAGACGGTTGATAATACTAGCGGCTTAGGATTAAGCCAGATTATTAAATCAGGTTTTGATTTAATAATTTATATATGTTTTATATATATATGTATTCTAGTATTATTGTTCACTATTCATTTTCTCTTATGGCTATTCGTATTTTGGTACGAATACGTGTATATGTATTTCGATACGTGTACCGGGAAGTATTCCGTATTTATACGGAATAGCTTCTAGAAGATGTCCACCTCATTAATTTATTTTCTTTTTAGAAAATCAATTTGGAAATGAGGTGGAAAGTGAGTTGGCATGAGCATGGTGAGGCATGTAGAGAGGTATGGGCATTGTTTTATTTAATGAAATTAAAAATGAGATATTTTATGTGTGTGTGCATGATTGAGAGAGAAGGGGGCTGCCATCATTTTTTGATGGCTTCCTCATTTTGTTTTTCCTCACTTGCTTCATCACTTGCTCTCTTCACTTCATCACTCACTCACTTGGAGAAAACACTTAGCCACAATTCTTTAGTTGCTCATGCCACATGTTTCCTCACCTCCTTCATCTTCTTGGGTTGCTCTCTTGAGCATTATGATGAGAGGAAAATTATAGTGACACATTCCTACACCTTCACTCTCCATTGCTAGCAACCTTGGAGTGTCGGTTGCCTCGGTTGGTAAGGTTGAAGCTTGCGCCGTTTTCCTAAGGTGGATCATCGTAGATGGAAGAAGACCGGCAACCAAACTCGATTCAGACGACCACTACCAGCATCGTCCTTTTTGTAGAGATTGCCGCTCTGGATATTGATGATGAGACGTTTTTATGGGATTTATTGGTTTGTGGCTGAGCTGGTTTGCACCCCAAATGCACCCTCGCTATATGAGACCGTCTGTTTTCTACCCGTCTCATCGCATTGCGGAGGGGACACGTATAGCTGTCAGGGTTGTAGGGTTGGCCCACTTATATCATGGTCTAAGCATAGCGGCCGACACTACCCAGCCGGGTTTGAAGCCCGTAAATCTCCCTTTGCATTACTTCACCTCATGGATCGAAATGCACGTGCTGGGTGTTGTAGGTGTGCATAAACAGCCTAGATTTTATGAAGGGTAAAATTTTCCTCGGGTCATGCAATTGATTGACGCATCTTCCTCGGACCCAACACAGCGAGAGGCTCGGCAATTGCTCCTACGTCCGTGCATGGTTGGGGACAGCATGACCTTTGTCGATAGGGTTCTGACCATTGTTAAAGAATCCTCCAAAGTGGTCCAGCCACTTCACGATATTTTTAAGGATGGAGATTCTACTTTGAGGGCCCAGGAGATCGCGCATTTATATTCCATTAGGCCAGGTTTCCTAGTATTCAGGCAAAATGCCTCAGTATTATTCATGCGATATAACCCGCATCGCTTTGCTTCGCAATTTGGTTATAACCAAGGCGTTCCACTTGAAGCCTTTCTCGTTGATTCGGTTGCTACAGAGGAGAGCGTCCATAATGCGGCACTCCATTTTATGCGGCTGAACACGGGGTTTCATTTTCTAATTGCTGAGCCGAGTCATATCCCGAAGGCCTCAAATGCTCACATTGCTTGGTATCAACATGCAACGGGTGCTGTCATCAAGGAAGAAAGATGGATGCTTCTTGACCATAAGGATTCTGTCCCAACCAGTAATCCCGCAGTTCCGCTAAAGTGACGAGTAGTTGTCCGTTCTTCTTTGAGAGAGAGTAATGCGGTTGTAGTTCTGCGAGCCTTTCCGGCTAGGCCATGGCCAGACATAAGTGCTCCTTAGAATGTGATGGCTGCGGCATATCCTGAGTCGGGTATTGGCTCGGAAATCAGGACTCGCCATCCTAAGAAACCAGTAAAGCGGAAAATTTTATCGTCGGGCGTTGTTGCCGGCTTGCAGAAGAAGAAGAAATCTTTATTTTCGGCCGATATTGTATTCGGTTAGGAGCCTCATGCTCCCTATAGCGAAGGCTTGTCCGAATATGGAACTAACAACAATTTGTTCGGGGCTTCTACTGATGAGAATGTCGCTACTGATCTTCAAGCCGCCATTGAGGCTTCTGAGAGATCAGCCCGGGAGCAAGCAACGCTTGCTTTTTTTGCAGCGTTCAGTATATTTCATTTACATTCTTTCATATATATATATATATATATATATTTAGAATTTATTATGTTTTATTAATGCTCTTCTTTTATAGACATCTCCACTGAAGAGGCTCTTTGGGCGTCCCTCAAAACATTTGAGAAAGAGGAGAGGCTTTGCGCTTATATGGGCCTCGATATGATTCGTTTTGTGACGCTGTTCGCCACCGAAAGACGCGACCGGGACGTTGGGACGTCCGGCCTAAATTTTTGGGGAAGATGCTATTTGGTTTTATCTGTCCACCTCTCCGAAGATGCCAAGTTGATTTACGACACCGTATATCGAAGGTTTAGACAGATGCTGCCGTTGTGGCAGACTTCGTCAGATTCTCCCTCGTTTACGAGGGGTTTTTGATTGTGGGGACGCTCTTCCCTGCAGGCGCAAGCCCCGGCAGTTAATTACGCTACCGCATAGCGATAACCACTTTCTCCTTCTCTAGATGATCATTTCGTGTCATATGTGTTTGTTTTATTTTTGGTTGCCCGTGGATTGTATACGGAGACTAATTTTTATTGTCGCCCGTAGGGTGTGGATTAGTCCAAATCCGTATTTTCTTAGATTTGGGTTTGGGTTGGTTTAAGGATCGTTAGTCTTATTTTAGACTAATGTCAACTCAAACGTTTGTTGAGAATACGTTAGTCTAATTTTAGACTAAGATCTACTCAACAGAATTTTGGGATCATTTAGATCCCATGAAAGAGTATTTGGACTCTATCGTTTTAGTTTAGGGACATTGCGGTCCATAAGTTTAAGGACATCATAGTCCATAAGTTTAAGGACCTCATAGTCTGTAATGTTTAAGGACGTCATAGTCCATGAGTTTAGGTACGTCATGGTACATTGGGTTTAAGGACATCATAGTCCGTAAAGTTTAAGGACATCATAGTCCATGAGTTTAAGGACCTCATAGTCTGGTTTAAGGACCTCATAGTCTGGTTTAAAGACATCATAGTCTGGTTTAAAGACGTCATAGTCTGGTATTTTGGTTTCACAATTTAAGGATGCGCCAAAAGTTTTTTTGGTTATTGGGACCCTCCATCTCTATAAAGATGTTGAAGAATTACAACAATATGTATCAGAGGTGTGAAGAAATGTACCCTTGAACCAATATTGGTTGAAAAATCTATAGTCAGGTTTAGGACCAAGACCAATTAAAAAGACTATGAGCACATGGGCTCAGTTGATCTGAACTAGGGATTTGTAGCCAACTTGGGCTCAGCCCGCTTTGTTTTGAATAAAATGTTGAACATTTATTTGGGCTCAGTCCTTTTTTTTATTTAACAATGTTGAACATTGATTTGGGTTCTGACACTCCTTTTTCTTTTGTCTTTTACTGAGTGTTGAACACTTTTTATGGCGCTAGGCTTTATTTAAAAACACTTTGTGTTCCCTCAACGCACACGTGAGGGTCACGTGGTGCACTTGGTGCTGAGCGCCAGACCTGGAGCGCTAAGACGCTTCTTATGAAATAGCGCACACGTGAGGAGCACGTGGTGCGCTTGGCGCTGAGCGCCAGACCTGGAGCGCTAAGGCGTTTCTTATGAAATAGCGCACACGTGAGGAGCACGTGGTGTGCTTGGCGCTGAGCGCCAGATTTGGAGTGTTGAAGTGCTTCTTTTGAAATAGCGCACATGTGAGGAGCATGTGGTGCGCTTGGCGCCAGACTTGGAGCGCTGAAGCGCTTCTTATGAAATAGCGCACACATGAGGAGCACGTGGTGCGCTTGGCGCTAAGCACTATACTTGGAGCGCTGAAGCGCTTCTTTGGCAGTTCTGCTTAGTTTTGTGCTCTGAGAATTAAATTCTCGTTTATAAGAGACTTTGTCTCATGGATTTAAGAACTAAGTTCTTTTTTTATAAAGAGATGCTATGATCTCTTCTGTTTTTGTGAAAGACTTTGTCTTACAGATCTGTGATCTAGAAAAAGAACTAAGTTCTTATTTATTATCAAGAGTTGCTATGATCTCTCTTCTTTTTATTTACCTTGAAGAAAGTTCTTCTTCTTAGAGCTTGCTTTTCTCTTTTTCTTTTCTGAGAATTTGAAGTTTATGTGGGGGGTTCCTCTCTGCAAGACTTGAAGTCTTGGGTCCTTTATATAGGGGAGGCTGATTTATTGAATCGGTTAAAGAAATCTTTTCTCTGATTGATTTGGGGATATTTCCCACCGTTGGATTTTTGATCTTAGGGCTTTTGTTTTACAGAAAACAATCTTCTTGTTTTTAACAAAATTGGGAAAATATTTTCCCATACAAAACTTATTCTGTATCTTGGTGATTTTTAATCACCATTGGATCTTTGATCCAACGGTGCTCTAATTTAAAGAGCACAATCTTTCCTGTTTGGAAAGATTTGAGGAGTATTTCCTCAACAGAATTTTATTCTGGTAATTTGATGATTTTTAATCATCTTCGTTGGATCTTTGATCCAAGAGTGGAGAACGTTTAGTTCTAGCGCTTGGCGCTCTCTTGCTTTGCACGTGAGGTGTTGTCTCAGAGTCTTTGACTCTTAGAGCTTGCGCTCCTGGCGCTAGCGCTCTCATGTTTTGCACGTGAGGCGCTGCCTCAGAGTCTTTGACTCTTAGCACTGGCGCTCCTGACGCTAGCGCTCTCGTGCTTTGCACGTGAGGTGCTGCCTCAGAGTCTTTGACTCTTAGCGCCGACGCTCTTGGCGCTAGCGCTCTCGTGCTTTACACGTGAGACGCTGCCTCAGTTTAAATTTCAAATTTTGAACAGAGCTTTGCTCTGATTGGGGGAAACAGACGCCTTTGAATATACCTACTTAGCTCATTTCGTTCACACCCTGTCTCCATTCTTTTTTTTATTATAGGAACCACCGCAACTTGTGTTATTCTGAGTGCGATGCCGTCTTTGGGTGGTGATGTGAAGGATATTCCTCCCTTGATGGCACCTATAGAGCCTGCAGAGCTATCGGCTACAGTTGAGGTCTTCCCTGGGCAGCTATGGGAAGCGTCGCTAAAGCAGCCGATGACGGCCATTGCAGAAGATCTGGAGGTCAAGCCTGATTTAGATAAAGACGTTCCTCTGTCTGAGGTTCTGAAGAGATCTCTTCGTATGGCTAAAGCCGAGAAGAATCGCCGAACGCACGCAGCGAGGGAGCGTCAGGCTAACTTGGCCACAGGCGCAGGTTCGAGTGATGTACAATCCCTTGATGTTCCTATTGAGGACATTCCTTCTGCCATGTTAACTGCTCATAGGCAGATAGCGCGTGCAGCTCGTGAAGAGGCTGAGCGGCTACTTCAAGGTAAGACAGCATACGATATCTTAATGAAATCGAGTAGGATTTATTTATTTTTTCATGTTTCTTCCCACAGTAGTTTTTCTTGAATTATAACACATTTTCCTTAAATGGTATAGCAGGGCCGAGTTCATGTGTCAGCGTTGCGGGTGAGGTGCTAGCATCTGGGGATTCTGGGATGCCGAGCCTTCATTTCGAATCTGAGATTGTTCAAGCTGCCACTTCTCCTCCTTGTGGATCACCAATATCCGCAGGTGACGCTAGCATGACAATGGCCCTTATTGATTTGGGAGATGAAGGTGCAGATGTTGAGTCCGTCTTCCCGGCAATCGAGAAAGCTGTCATAACAGATGACGTTCCAGATACCGCTATGGTTTCTGCCCCATCAGATATTCCTTGTGTTATCACTTTTTGGTTTTTATTCATGCTAGACGCGTCGCTAATATCTCCTTTATTTCGAATATAGGTGTGGTAAACCCTATCGTTGAAGAATCCCCGTCAGCCGTCGCTATGATTGTCGCTGCTTCACCTATCTCTCTCGCACCTCCCCGAGTTCTCTCGGGTTCAGCGACGGAAGGTAAAGATTTTTTTTATTTTCCTTATTTCAGTATTGATGTTATTTCTTGGATTAATTTCTTTACCGTATAGTGTTGCAGTCCTGTAGGAGTGCTTTTCGACCGCTTATGCCAAGTGTTAAACTCGCACTTCGCCTTCCAATCGGAATTCGTCCCTCCTTCGGGAGTTGGTTAATATATTCTTCATTTCTTGTCTCATCTTTCTACGAGTAATTTTTTCTGATATGCTTTTTTCGTATTGACCATAGTCTTACGGCTCGAAAGAGAGGACGAAGGAATATCTGAGCCTTCTATGCTTCTTGATTTGCCACTTGCAACTTTCGGTATGTTAGATCTCATTCATCGACATTTTTTTAGGTTGAAACCTGACCCTTCTTTGTGCGTGTTTTACTCTGTAGCAGCTATACCGGCTTTGGATCCTCTCGAGTCTCGCATTTTTATGCCCGTGGGGCCCTTTGCTAAGTGCTAGTCTTCCAGGGGTGCGGCAAATAGCAGGTGGATGCTAAGTGAATTTATCGAAGACCTTAATGTCGAAGCTCTCACTTCTGCTGTTGACTTTGCGGACGAAATCAACCCCATGCTGGCAACTCTTGTGACTTTCTACAATGAAGATTTCATCAACATCTGGGTTGCTACTATAAGCGAATTGAGGCTTGCCTCCATAAGATCGAGCACAAACGTCTTGCGCATGAGGCATTATTCTCGAAGGCTCAGTTGGTCGCATGGATTGAACAAAGTGCCTCTTCCATTCAATACTTCGAGCAGAAGCTGGTCCTGAAGCAGAGGGAGCATGAGACGGTTTTCAACGAATCAAACCAATTGTGTGCCCAGGTTGAAGCGAATACTACGCAACTCTAAGTTATCTTTGAAAATCTTCAACAATGCATATTTGAAGGAATGATGCTGAGGCAGAACCTTGACTCTGCTGAGCGAGAAATGCGGGACTGCGAAGTTGCTAAGGAAATCTCTGAGAAACTTTCTTCGTGCTTGCAACAACGGGCTCAATTCGACGCAATGCTGGCCGCAATAGTGGAGCGTGAGGAGGAGCTGCGGCAAGAGAGTGAACGAGTCGCTACTTTATTGAAAGCCCCGCCCTCTTAGAGGCTAGAATTGTATCCCTTTTTTATATATATAAATTGTATCTTTCAAATATTTCGATTCATGAATAAATAATATATATTCTTTTCTTTTGCACGCTATCTTTTGTGTTTGATATCTTGATCTAGCGCGAAATAGTTTACGTACTCATTTCGGAGTTTGTAGTTTATTCACTCATTTCACAGTTTCTAGTTTATGTACTCGTTTCGGAGTTTCTAGTTTATTCACTTGTTTTGGAGCTTCTAGTTTATATACTCGTTTCGGAGTTTGTAGTTTATTCACTCGTTTCGGAGTTTCTAGTTTATGTACTCATTTCGAAGTGTTTTTAATTTACATCCTTTGGGTTTACAGGCAAACCTGTCCTAATATTGTATGAAGATAACCCCCATTCTTTACGACATGGGTCCGTTAGGTTTATGGTACTAGCATTTTAGTTTGTGGTACCGTCACGTTGGCTGATATATTCCTCGATATGCAGTCTTTAAGCCGTTGTTCGAGTAGCCCCGTGACTGTCGTGTCTCTGATTCTTTCGGGGGCTGGATAAGACGTCTTCGAGTAATCTCTTTAGGTCATATTCCTGTCGGAAGAGCAAGCGTTAGGAATTTTCCATGATGCTTTTACTTGAGGTTAGGCTCAATTTGGAGCCCCGATGAGTCATAAACGCACCCTTCTGGGGTGGGATGATCTCCAATGGTCTTTTAGGCTTTATATGAGTTGCCGTTAAGACCCGAAGTTAGGAATATGCCGTCACTTCATTTTTCTTTTGTTTTGACGATGTCACGTCGATTCTTTGCTGAAGTCAGGAAATATCTGTATGATCTCTATGTTGTATGTATTGCAATCGAGGTCTGGAGCTAGGAATATGCCATTGCTCCAATTTCATTTGATAGCTGTGTCCGCATCCTGCTGAAATAAGAGAGGAACGCCAGGATAGTCCCTAGGTTGTATATATACCGTCAAGACATGGAGCAAAGATTTTGCCGTTGCTCCATTTTTGCTTTGACCCTTGGGTCTTTTGTTGACGTTGCATCTGCATCCGGCTGGAATGAGAAGAACGTTGGGGTGATCTTTAGGCTTTAGATGTTGCCATTAAGACCTGAAGCTAGGATTTTGCTGTCACTTCATTTTTATTTGATTGTTGTGTTCGCCCCTTCTAGAGTGAGGAGGGGGACGCAGGGATAGTCTCGAGGTTGTATATAAATCGTCGAGACTCGGAGCTCTTTTTGATGAAGCGTGGTGGGAGAATATGGTCCCATTTCCTTTATTTGTGCCTATGAACCATAGACAAGAGTCAATATGGACGTACTTGCAGGGCAGAAAAGTTTCATTTTCATTTCATTCATTTTTTTTCTTTCTGCGATGCTCTATCTTTTCCGCTTTATGTCGCGAAAGTCACGATTGCCCAGTCATTTCGGCTATTTATCGCGGTGCCTAATCATTTCGGCTATATTTTTTTTATTTTTACTCGCTGCTTTTTATTGCGAGTTGCCCAAACATTTTGGCTTTTTTTGAGTTGGGGATTTGAAATCTGATACCAATTGTAGCATCAGCATCGCTGCAACTGGAATATTTTCAGGAGTGAATCATCATTTGCCATGAGAGGACTTGAAATTTGATACCTATTTAGACATCAGCATCGCTACCATTGGAATATTAGCAGGAGCGAATCATCATTTGCCTTTGTCGATTTGAACAAAGGTGGCTTAGCAAACAGGGTTAGGATCCTGTTGGCTAAGGCTTTTTGACTTTATGAGTCGTAAAGGTCTCATAAAGGTATTTCTCCTTACGAGTCATGAGGATCTCGTAGGTGTATTTTCTCCAAAGGAATTATGGGGATTCCTAAGTGATATTTTCTCTTATAAATCGTAAGGATCTTGCAAGAGTGTTTTCTTCTTATAAATCGACAGGACTTACAAGTGTCGTTCGCCATAAGGGGACATTCCCCGTCTTTGGTGGAGGATATATTTATGCACGTGGATTGTATACAAGGATCGATATTGGACAGCGTGTGGGGTAATATTAGGGGAATATGACGGCTTAAGAACATGTTTAGATCCCTGTAGCTTAAAACTTTTGAATCCTATAAGCCGTGAGGGTCTCATAGGGGGGAAATTCTCCTTATGAGTCGTGAGGATCTCGCAAGTGTAATTTCTCCTTAGGAATCGTAGGGTTTTCTATGTGTGTTGCTCCTTTGTGGGTCGTAAGGAATCGCAAGTGCAAATTCTCCTTACGACTTTTTTTTTCAAACGAGATGACGTCCTTTTGGGTTTTCGCAAAGCTCGCCGGCAGTCCTGCTGTTTTTACTCACGGAGCCCTTACGGGTTTTCATTGCTGGGCTCCCTAGCACGACCACAAGGTTTCGGGAGGCATCAACCATATCGTTTTCAAAATTTTGGCACGCTAAAGAACCCTAATCTAGAATCTTAACTAGAGAATTAGAAGAAAGCCAGCATATAAACATCTTTATATCAAAGTGAACAAGGAATACAACCTTTGTAGACCGGTCCTTCACTTCAAAAGCTCCGTGTAGTAGTCCCTTCGCTCCAAGTAGTGATCTCCCGGACTCTAGTAAGGCTCCACAAGGTGAAATGAACAAGCTTGCTTGAAGTCTTTGAGACCGAAAATGATTTACGTCGAGGAGACACTAACTCAAGCTACCTCTTCACTAATTAGGAATTAGTGAAGCAAACAACATAAACTAAAAGGCTAATCTAGTGAAGGTTGATGAATAGGAATTTTGCTTACTTTAGAAATATTTTTCTCACTAATTTTCTTCACCTCCCAAAAGGCCAGAGAGCTTGAGGAAGGAGATGAAGAAAAGTAACTATGGAGAGAAGCAAGTGTGTCATGGCAACCATGGGTGAGAAATATCTCATATAACTCTTGTAGAGACTAAACCATGGCTAACAATAATGGTTAGGTTAGTAAATATCAAGAGTGAGATAAAATTAGTGGACTAAGTCAAAGGTTAGCACAAAGCTTCTCCAAGCTTCTAACCTTGACTAATTTCCAACTAATTTTCTTTTACTCTTAATAAATAAAACCCCACATTATTATTTGTATGGTATGAGTCTCATACACCCATGTAGCATGTAGCAACTAGCATGACACAATAATATATATCACATATATATTAAGTGTACACAAGTGAGAAAAAGAAATGCTTAAGTGAACTAATATTAGTTAATGTAAAATTAATATATCAAATATATAATCATACATTAAATTATTAAATCAAGTGTTGATTTAATAATCCGGCTATATCACATATAACCGTATAATATCATTTGTATCAGTTTATCGAATCAACACTTGATTCGACAACCCGGCTATATCATATATAACCGACCAATATCTCGTATCGGCGAGAATAGAATACGGTATCACATACGCGTATTAATCTCGGTCCCGCACATATCACATATGTACTCCTACTTTGTTTCGCCTGAGTCAGGAAAGCTCTGTGTAGGACTCTAAAGACTCGTCAATACGCCGGCAGTAGGTGATGATCATATCAGTCACCCACAAGCCATCAGCGGTACTAGCTGGACGTAACAGATACCCGGGTATTAAGCGATCAGAAGATCAACAAGCAAGCCTGCTCATACTCCTGCGAATCCAATAATTAACACTACCATACAGTCCGGTCTCTTCGTCTGATATGTCGCATATCCAGCCTGGGGGTGGTAAACGTCAGACCCTAATAGCTTGATAAGTCATGCCGATGTGAGGCACATAACGATTCGAGAAACTACTGATAACACTTACCAGTAAATCTCAGTATCCCTGGCCAGGGATTTCCTGTTATAGCTAATCGAGCATAGCGCAACATCAACCTCCAATACCGGGAGAGACGAAATCCCCTCCTATCGCTCATTGCCTCCATGTGACTCGGGACTGTAACCAAAAACCACCGTTTTGCACATTCTCTTGAACGTGGTAAGGTGGAAATCAAAGCACAGTGGGAATCACATAAGACTCTATGACCATCTCGGGTCTACAGACTAACCTGTACCAGTGTTACCAGAGAACTGCTATCTGACGTGAGGTATAATACCATCTAGGAGTTCTCGGCGAGTCTTGTTCAGTGTACCCAATCTCTACTAAGCACCCATATACAAACTTTGATATCAAACACTAATGGATGTGGGGTCATCCATCGCCCATCATATGGGTCAAGAAACGTATACTCTAGTCTACTCTGCAATATCGATACCCCGTCTCAATACTCCCACGACTAAGAACAATTAAAGGATGTACTTATAAACTACCCTGGCCCCACTAGTATGATCTTCATCATAATCCTGGTAGTCAAGTATGCATCCTAAGGGCTTTATCAACATGTAACAGAGAGACAATAAGTATACATGTCAAGATAAAGAGCAACCATATAGCATAATATCATGTTGAGCAAGAAAGTCCTCCCTATATATGTCCAAGCATCCACTATAATATACATCACATGTACAATAATGGCCTCTAGGGCATACATATAACTAACAATCTCCCACTTGCACTAAGGCCATTTTGTTGTAGTATCTCATACTCAACGCTCCATAAAAGTCTCTCTAGGAAAAGTCCTCTGTGAATGGATCCGCCGTATTATCCTTCGCGTCAACTCACCTTACCTCGAACCCTTGGAGATCAACCATCTCCCTGATCAGGTGATACTGTCTCAGAATATGTCTGGATCGCTGATGGGACCGGGATTCCTAGGAAAAATCCACAACTCCATTGTTGTCACAATAACAGTTATTGGACGCTCAATGGTAGGAACCATGTTCAACTCATGAACAAAAATATCCAGACAGCCATTTTAGCAGCATCGTTGGTAGCGATATATTCAGCCTTTATCGTCTAGTTTGCCATGGTATCTAACTTGGAACTCTTCCAACATACCGCCCCTCCACTGAGAGTAAAGACAAATCTTAAAACTGACTTTCAGTCGACCTTATCACTATAGAAGCTCGAGTCGGTAAATGACTCCCACTGGAGTTCACCATTACCAAACAACAAGAACATTTCTTTAGTACTTCTCAAGTACTTAAGAATGTCCTTCATAGCTGTCCAGTTATTCTCCCAAGATCCGATTGATTCCTGATCACTACACCTAGTGAGTTAGCTATATCTGGTCCGGTATATAACATCGCATACATGATAGAGCCTAGTGCCGAATTATAGGGTATCCCTTGCATCCAAGCTCTCTCCAAATCAGTCTTGGGAGACATCTTTTTGGAGAGAGTGATCTTTGAGTAAGTGGGTGAACCACCACGCTCAGAATCTTCCAAACTAAACCCCTTTAGTATGGTGTTAATGTACCTGGATTTGTGACACTCCCAACATCCGCTTAGATCTATCTTTATAGATATAAATGCTCAAGATGTAGTAGGTATCACCCAGATCTTTCATGGAGAATCATCATGATAAGAGGAGCTTGACCGAGTGTAGCATAGAAAATCCATTTCCTATCAAGAGTATGTCATCTACGTACAATACGAGGAAGACAGTCTTACTCTCTACAACTTTCTTGTATATGCAAGGTTCATCTATCTTTTTGATGAAGTCAAACACTTTGACTGCCACATCAAAATAGATGTTCCAACTCCGCGATGCCTGCTTTAATCCTGATGGACTTAAGCATAGCCACTGGAGAAAAGGTTTCATCATAATCCACACCAGGTTATTGACGAAAACCTTTTACTACAAGTCTAGCTTTGAAAGTCTCAACTTTTCTATTTACACAAAGAATCTTCTCAAGATCCACTTGCTCCCGATGGGTTTTACCCTTTCAGGTGAAACATTCAAAGTTATACTTTGTTGGTGTACATGGATTCCATCTCAGATCGCATAGCATCCAGCCATTTCACAGTGTCTCCACTCGTGATGGCCTGCCTGAACCTAGTTGGGTCATCATCTACCATAATGCAATCCTCGCTCCCACCGTTACTGAGGAAACCGTAGTATCTCTCAGATGGTTAAGAAACCCTATCAGATTTGTGGAGAGGCTGAGGTTCATTGGAAAACTATTGAATCCTCCGGTTTCACCAAATCATCAGCTGTTAGTTTATCTAGCTGGAACTCCTTCCAGTTCTACCTCATGACCACTAATTTCTTTCATAAGAAATTCCTTTTCTAAAAATGTGGCATTCTGAGAAACAAAACACCTTTTGCTCCTCAGTTAGGTAGAAGATATTCTCTCGCAAATGTTTGGGATATCCAACAAACTTGCAGAACTGACCTTGCCTCGAGTTTGTCCAGATTTTGCCTTTCAACTTAGGCCAGACAACCCCATATCTTAACTCGTTTAAGAGATGGTCTCTTCCCATTCCATATCTCATATGGAGTGGTAGGCACTGATTTGGATGGAACTCTATTCAATAGGTATGCCGCTTCTCAAGCGCATAACCCCCAAAAGGAAAAAGGTAACTCGGCAGTACTCATCATAGAGCGTGCCATATCTTATAGGGTGCGATACCTCCGCCCCGATACACCGTTGTGCTGTGGTCTACACGGAGGAGTAAGCTGAGAGAGAATCCCATTCTCTTTTAAATAATCCAGGAACTCCGTGCTCAAGTATTCTCCTCCTCGATCACATCGAAGGATTTAATACTTCCACCCATCTGGTTCTCAACTTCAAGCTTATATTCCTTGAATTTCTTAAAAATTTCAGACACGTGTTTCAACAAGAACATATGTCCGAATCTTGAGAGATGGTCATTGAATATAATAAAATACGAGGAACTAACCCTGGCATTTGTAGACATAGGATCGTATACATCACCATGTATCAGTCCCAAGAGTTCAGTAACCCTTTCTCTGTTTCCAGTAAACGGGGTATTGGTCATTTTACCTTTGAGACAAGACTGGCAAGTATCATAAGATGAAAATTCGAACGGATTCAAATATTCACCCTTATGTAACTTAGCTAGTCGTGTCGCATTGATATGACCTAATCTACAATGCCACAAGAAGGATTCGTCCATTTTTGAACTTTTCCTCTTATATGTATTCTATATACTTTGAGCTGTGGTTTGATTTAGAACGTATATGCCATTACATAACGTGCCTGATCAGATTCGGCATGTAATAACATTTGTTCAGAATCAATTTATTTACCATTTAGAACGTATACAACATTACTCTTGATTAAGAAAAATGTTCACAACATTATCCTGCAATACAAAATTATATCCTTTTTTAACTTAATAAAGAAATGGATGTAATGTTGTATATCAGGTTCGGCATGTAATAACATTTGTTCAGAATCAATGTATTTACCATTTGGTAATACAAGGTGATATTTGCCAACTAGTTTGGTTGCAACAATTGCACCATTCTCTACACTTAGTGACATATCACCCAATCCCAGTTCTCTACCTTTCTGTAGCCCATGTAACAGATTACATATATAGGATCCTGATCCGGTATCTCATATCTAGAACGTAGAGAATACTGAGAAACAGTTCTCGGTAACGAATACACCCGAAGAATATGCATCAACATGCTTTTTCCTCGATTGGGTGGCATAGGATCCTGGTATTCCCCTATTTCCTGCTTAGACTTATAACAATTATAAGGTAGAGCGGAACCAACGTTCCCCAGCTCATCATAATAAGCAGGTTAAGTCAAAACATCCATATTATTATCTTGATTAAGGCATGTCACGGTCGCTACCAGGAGAGAGAGAGAAGAAAATACTCTGCATATGCTCTTGCAAGATTAGATTGGTTATTATTTTATCTAATCAGGATGGCTCCCACTGTTTTTATCAAATCTTCCTTCAAACTCTAAAAGGTAAGACTAACCGGGACTAATTACACCCTACAAGTTCGCTAATATTTCGGTCAGGCCAGTGTCGGTACTTTGAGGGAGGTTCCCCGTGCTTTTGCACGGACCTAATTAAAATAAACCTCATTTTTCCTGAGGGCGTAACCCCGTTAACACTTTTCTAGACACCTACTTGATCGGCTAATTGTGATGTGCAAAACTCTCCCAAGAGTAACTCTTACTCGCAGTGGGTATCAAAATCCAACTATCTCATAGAAGGTATGCAATCTCATTGCAAATTTCAACACTTGAAATTCCCGATGTGGTTTTTACCCCTAGTGACTTATGATCTTAACTACGGTCAACAAATCATAAGCACTAGTCAAGTTCTACCCGTTATTTCATGATTAATTAGACCCACCCACATGACCCTTAACTATAGTCAATAAAGTCACATGACTGTCTTAATTAATCGCATCATTTACTGTGTAGGAAGACATCACTTAGCTACCGCACACTATGTCTTAACTATGGTCAACAAGCGTAGCACGAATACTAAGTACTCTACTTCCTAAAATGACGGAGGGTCTGCGAATGGTTTTTATGAAAACCTTTAACGCTTTGAACTTGATCTCGTTGTAGAATCGAGTGATTTTGAAAAGTAGTGTTTTTGAGGCTTTTGCTAGTTTTGCTAAAGAGATCACTCCCGGTGAAGGGATCTCGGCTCTTTCCTCATTGAATGAGGTGCTGGATATTCATCGAGGAATATCACTATGCAAAGCAAGAACTAGAAAAGGAATCAAAAGACAAAACCGAGTGGGTTGTAGCATCTGCCAGTTTCGCTAAAGAGGTCACTCCGGGTGAAGGGATCTCGGCTCTTTCCTTATCGAATAAGGTGCTGGAGCTACCAGTTTTTAAAACAGGATTCTACAACATCTTTAGATTTCTTTCTTTTTCATTAATCCCATTAATGAAGTCCCATCATTTATGCTTCCTAAGTATTACAGAAGAAACGAAAATACATCGTACGCTTATGACATTTGCATTCGCCATAGTGTCCCGTTATGCACCGTTAGGTTACTTAACTAATGGCATAGCGGGACGGGACTAGCGCGGGTGCAAGACATAAGTAACATTTATTATATCATATATATAATAACAACATTCGTCTCATCATATAAAATGATCACATCACAGAATATCAGCAGCAGAAGCCCACATATGAAATATTGGATATACTAGGAATTCCGTCTTTTAAATTAAGCCAGTAAAAAACACGGATTCCATGGTCATGATGAATAGCCAAAGTTACATCCTTAGACCCCTACGAGTGCGGCAAACAACCCTACCAATTCTAGAGTTAGGAGACCCGGTCTCAACTCCTCGAGATGGTCTCCTACTGGACTTTAGAACCCGGTTACTTCTGCTCCCCACCTTGGGTCTATCCTAATGCGGAAAAGTAAATAATATACATCAATGGTGACATCATCCTCAACCCAGAAGTACCCCAATAAAAGAATATTACATACAAGTTTTTACATGAATGAAAATGAAAAACTCTCATCTCATGCAAAAAACCCCGGCCATTCAAACACGTCGATCCAATATAACATATCACAGCAACACATAATATCATATGTTATCAACATAAGTAAATATGCGTATCCTAATTGTCATTGGGGTATAGCAACAAAACCGGTGATACACCACATATTACACTTACGGTCGCAGAAAAGAAAGTGAAACTACAACAATTGAAATCCGCAACCACCTTAAACATCATAAACCCGAAATATCACATACTTCGGATTTCATGCTTAACCATATGAATTCCTTAGACATCATAAACCCGGAATATCTCATATTCCGAATTTCATGCCTAACATTATAAACCCCGCATTTTAGTGTCGATATCGAAAACACTTTTCAATAACAAGTCGGGCAATTCAACAAGATTCCCGACAAGTTGATTGAATGCTCGTCGAAAACTTTAGTAGACGGCCGCACTCCCGATGCCGTCGATGAAGTGCATTTAGGCGGAACACCGTGGCCATGAGCACCTGGACGGATGCTTTTGGCAACGGGGTTCTCCTGAAGTCACTTGGTCGGGGTTATGGGGCATGGCTATCTAGTAATGTTACCCGGCGAACATTCGTGTACATTACGTAATTGCGACGGAGTTTTGATCCATATCAAAATCCTGTGGAAACCGATCAATTGAGACTGAATTGCTAGATTTATAAAATTCAAATCAGTTTTTACAAAACTAATTATTGTGGATTCCAAATATTGTATCACAATTCACAGATAGCTAGACGGTGTTAAACATTTCGATCGAATCAATAAACACCCAAAATTTCCCAGAGAGCTCAACACTTGAGCACAGTTTAAGAATACCCAAAACATGCCACAACACCTACGTAGAAGGGCCGACCCATACCTCACTCATAGCGCCATGGAACTGCCGCAAACCCTAGGGTTTGGCCGCGGTTCCGCGGTCAAAGAGTCGAGTTTGAGTATCGTTCATCTAGAGAGTCCATAGAATTACTTGCATGATTTTCTGAAGATTTTTAAACTTAGAAAGATCCAACTTTTGGAAAATTTCCAGCGAGGGAGAAAAATGGGTATTTGATATTCATTCGAACTTTTTAACGTTGTTTAAATAAACCGAAACGATATTAGAATTACGAATATGAAGCACTCCGAATTGCCTTTACATAAAAATAATATCATATGCAATCTCAGTAAAAACAAGCAACACCTGAAACACCAAAACCCAGAGACTGGAACACCAAACAAAAACGAGGCAAAACAACCATTAAAAAACAGGTGGGACCGGTCCATTTCCAAGTTTTCGCCGGGTCAAAACCGGTGAAGAGGGTTCATTTTTGTCTAGTGTTCATGTTACATCTCATGTAACATTCTGCAACTGCTTAAAAAAAATTTAGACACTCTGAAAAATTCGACAGAAACTAGGCTTTTTGTTTTGAGGTTTCGGAGTTGTTTCGGTTTCGTAATTCTACAAATATCGTCTAATTCACTAGCTTGGCTCTGATACCACTGCTGGGTTCCCTAGCACGGCCACAAGGTTTCGGGAGGCATCAATCATGCCGTTTTCAAAATTTTGGCGCGCTAAAAAAGCCTAACCTAGAATCTTTACTAGAAAATTAGACGAAAACCAGCATGTAAACATCTTTACATCTAAGTGAATAAAGAATACAACCTTTGTAGACCGTTCCTTCACTTCAAAAGCTCCGTGTAGTAGTCCCTTCGCTCCAACTAGCGATCTTCCGGACTCTAGTAAGGCTCTATAAGGTGAAATGAACAAGCTTGCTTGAAGTCTTCGAGGTCGAAGATAATCTACGTCGAGGAGACACTAACTCAAGCTACATCTTCACTAATTAGAAATTAGTGAAGAAAACAACCTAAACTACATGGCTAATCTAGTGAAGGTTAATGAAGTAGGAATTTTGCTCACTTTAGAAATATTTTTCTCACTAATTTTTTTCACCTCCCAAAAGGCTAAAGAGTTTGAGGAAGGAGATGAAGAAAATCAACTATGGAGAGAAGCAAGTGTGTCATGGAAACCATGGGTAAGAAATATCTCATATAACTCTTGTAGAGACTAAGCCATGGCTAACAATTATGGTTTGGTTAATAAATATCAAGAGTGTGACAAAATTAGTGAACTAAATCAAAGATCAGCACAAAGCTTCTCTAAGCTTATAACCTTGACTAATTTCCAACTAATTTTCTTTTACTCATAATAAATAAAAACCCCACATTATTATTTGTATGGTATGAGTCTCATACACCCATGTAGTATATAGCAACTAGCATGACACAATAGTATATATCACATATATATTAAGTATACATAAGTGAGAAAAAGAAATGCTTAAGTGAGCTAATATTAGTTAGTGTAAAATTAATATATCAAATATATAATCATACATTAAATTATTAAATCAAGTGCTGATTTAATAATCCGGCTATATCATATATAATCGAATAATATCATTTGTATCAACTTATCGGATCAACACTTGATTCGACAACCCGGCTATATCACATATAACTGACCGATATCTTATATCGCGAGAATAGAATATGGTATCACATACACGTATTAATCTCGGTCCCGCACATATCACATATGTGCTCCTACTTCATTTCATCTGATCCAGGAAACCTATGTGTAGGACTCTAAAGACTCGTTAATACGCCGGCAGTAGTTGATGATCATATCAGTCACCCACAAGCCGTCAGCGGTACTAGCTAGACGTAACGGCAACCCGGGTATTGAGCGATCAGAAGATCAACAAGCAAGCCTGCTCATACTCCTGAGAATCCAATAAGTAACACTACCGTACAGTCCGGTCTCATCATATGATATGTTACATATCCAGCCTGGGGGTTGTAAACGTCAGACCCCAATAGCCTGATAAGTCATGCCGATGTGAGGCTCATAATGATTCGAGAAAATACTGATAACACTTACCAGTAAATCTCAGCAACCTGGCCAGGGATTTCCTGTTATGGCCAATCGAGCATAGCACAACATCAACCCCCAATACCGGGAGAGACGAAATCCCCTCCTATCGTTCATTGCCTCCATGTGACTCGGGACTGTATCCAAAAACCACCATTTTGCACGTTCTCTTGAACGTGGTAAGGTGGAAATCAAAGCACAGTGGGAATTACACAAGACTCTATGACGATCTCGGATCTACAAACTAACCTGTACCAGTGTCACCAGAGAACTGCTATCTGACATGAGGTATAATACCATCTAGGAGTTCTCGGCGAGTCCTATTCAGTGTACCCAGTCTACACTGAGCACCCGTATACAATCTTTGATGTCAAACACCAATGGATGTGGGGCCATCTATTGCCCATCATATGGGTCAAGAAACGTATACTCTAGTCTACTCTGGAATATCGATGCCCCGTCTCGATACTCCCACGACTAGAAACAATTGAAGGATGTACTTATAGACTACCCCGGCCCCACTAGTATGATCTTCATCATAATCCCGGTAGTCAAGTATGCATCCTAAGGGCTTTATCAACATGTAATAGAGAGATAATAAGTATACATGTCAAGATAAAGAGAAACCAGAGAGCATACTATCTTGTCGAGTAAGAAAGTCCTCCCTATATATGTCCAAGTATCCACTATAATATACATCACATATACAATAATGGCCTCTAGGGCATACATATAACTAACATTCATCCGTGCCACTTTTTGCTTGTGGACATACCCCTTTTTTGACGATGGAACCCCTGAAAGTAGTTTCGCCGCAGGTGCCTATCTGTTTGCTGGTGGGACTTTAGGGGTGGCTTCATCGCTGGAGTAGCTGTATAGCCAGTAGGACTTGAGTTTCAACGTTCACTGTTGGGACTACAATTGCAATATAGATCTCAAGAGAGCATATCGCCGTATTTGGAGCAATGCGCTAGTTTAGGGATATTTCGGTCCATTATCGCCATATTTGAGGCGACGCACTAGTTTATGGACGTCTCGGTCCATTATCGCCATATTTGAGATGAAGTTTTAGTTTAGGGACATCTCGGTCCATTGTTAGTTTAGGGACATCTCGGTCCGTCATTCCCATTTTTGGGATGACTATTAGCTTAAGGGCGTTTCGGTCCAACATTAGTTTAAGGATGTTTCGGTCCAACATTCCCATTTTGGGGATGAGGTTTTTTTTAGCACTACTCTCAGAGTTCTGACTTAGGAAGATAGCGAGCGGACACAAGCGTCGTCATCTATCATTGACCTAAGTCGTGACTCATCAAACGTAGTATTTTTTGAGGAATCGAACGTTTATTGGCTGGAAGGGTCTTTCGTCATGCATATCCATGAGCAGGTAGGCTCTACCTTGGTAGACTTTGTCTATAATATATGGGCCTTCATAGTTCGGCTCAAATTTCCCCCATTTTGCACGACTGGGGATCATTGGTTTTTTGACGACTAGTACGAGTTCGCCTTCGCGGAATGTTCTCAGCCTGGTCAATCTTTCGTGTGACCATGTCATCCTTGCCTTATAAGCCTCCAAGTTTTGCTGTGCTATAAGGCGAGTTTCGTCGAGGGCGTTGAGCTCTTCGAGCCTAAGATGAGCATTTTCTTCATCTATCAGCTCGTATCGAACCGCTACCCGTAGTGAGGGGAGTTCTATTTCCAATGGGAGCACTGCTTCCATGCCGAACACCAACGTGTATGGTGTTGTATTCGTGTCCATCTTGAACGTTGTTCGGTATGCCCAGAGAGCTTCATGCAGCCTTTTGTGCCAGTCCTTTTTGTTTCTGAACGCTGTTTTCTTTATAATCTTTATCAACATCTTGTTGAAAGCTTCAGCTAGACCGTTGGCCCGATGATTATACACTGAAGATTATCTCCAATCTATTTTATGTTGTTGTATGAAGCGGCTTATTTTATGACTTCTATAAGCTGGCCCATTATCTAAGATAATTCATCGCGGAGTGCCGAACTGATAGATGACATGGGTTCTGAAGAAATGGAGGATATTCTCCATCTTCAGCTCCCTTAGTGGTATTGTTTCTGCCCACTTAGAGAAGTAGTCGGTCATTGACAATATAAATCGATGTCCTTTGGACGATGTCGGTTCAATGGGGCCAATTATATCGGTTCCCCACATTTCGAACGGCCAGCTAACCACTGTTGGGTGTAGCGGATTTGGATGTTGTTAGATGAAGTCCCCTTGAATTTGGCATGAGTGACACTGCTTCGTATATTCGAGACAATCCAGAATCCTTGTGGGCCAACAGTAACCCATTCTTTTTATCTTCAGCTTCATCTTTGGCCCGACTTGATGAGAACCGCAGTGTCCGTCGTGAGTTTCTTGGACGAATTTCTTTGCTTCCTTCGGCCCAGGCATCTTAGCCACAGACAGTCGAACGATCTCTTATATAGAGTATCATCGACGAAAGCGAAAGACAAAGCTCGTTTCATGAGCTGATGTCTAAACGACGCATTTTTGGGCGTTTGTTGGGATTTGAAATAGTTTATGAAGATTTCCCTCCAGTCCTTGACCTTTTCTTCGTCCTCTATTTGAAGGGCTAGTTGTTCGGTCGTTTCTTTTCTTTCGGATGGCTCTATTAGGTCTTTCGAAGATATATCTATTGGTGCGAGAACCCTGCGGCTTTACACAGTGATCCTTACGTCATCGAGGTCTTCATCGGCCAGTTCCTTAGCCAATTTAGCCAATACATTCGCCTTGCTATTTTCCACTCGCGGTATATTTTCCAGGGTATAGGAAGGGATTTGTGTTAGCAGTTGCTGCACTCTTTTGCCATACTTTATCAGCTCTGGTTTGCATGTCTGATAATCGCCATTTACTTGGCTAACGATCAACTGGGAGTCTCCATATATGAGGAGGTCTCTCATTCCCATGTCAATAGCGATCTCTAAACCTGCTGTCAAAGCTTCATATTCAACTTCGTTATTAGTCTTTGGCTCTGTTAAGGAGAGGGCATAACGCAATATCCCTCCTTGCGGAGTCACGAAGATAGGGCCTACCCCGGCTTTGATTATGGAGGTGTTTTGCTTTCGTTGCTTCGTGGAAGATGCTCCATCGAAGTAGAGTTCATATTGGGAATCATTTTCTTCTTTCTCTTATTTGATTGGGTCGAACGCATGTTCGTCTGGCAACTCATAATTTATGGAGGAGTCGGCTGGTATCGGATGCTTCGCTAGAAAGTCAGCTATGGCCTGACCTTTTACTGCTTTAAGGGGTCAATACGTCACTGAGAATTCCATCAGGAAGAGGGCCCGTTTGGCAAGCCTTCCTGTTAGTATGGCCTTTGACATTAGATATTTGATAGGACCCGCCTTTGATATAAGATGGACCTCGTGTGTCAAGGCTAATGTCTGAGCTTTGTTATTGCGAAGATCAGTGCCTGGCAATGCTTTTCGATGGGGGAATAGTTGTTTTCTCCCCCAAAAGAACTTGATTTAAATAGTATAGAGCTCTCTCCTTTCGCAGATCGTTCTCTTGTGCCCATAGCGCACCCAAAGAACCCTCAAGGGCTGTTGTATATAGGATAAGGGGTTTTCCCTTAACCGGAGTTGTCAATACTGGTGGATTTTGCAGGTATTGCTTGATTTCATCTAGTGCATTTTGACACTTTTGATCCCAGACGAACGGGGTCTCCTTATTCATCAAATGACTATAGGGACGACATTTCCCGAAGAGGTTAGCTATAAACCACTGGATATACACGAGCTTTTCTTGGAGAGACCGCAGTTGTTTGAGGGTTCTTGGCGTGGGCATTTCCATAATTGCCTTGATCTTTGAAGGGTCAATTTCGATACCTCGGTGATGTATGATGAATCTTAGGAATTTGCCTGAGGAAACTCCAAACGCACATTTTAGAGAATTCATGTTCAGATTATACTTCCGAAGGTGTTGGAACACTATTTTTAGATGCTCCCAATATTCCTCGTGAGATTTACCCTTCACCACAAGGTCGTCGATGTAACATTCGACGATCTCGTGTATGAGATCATCAAAGATCTTTGTCTTGACCCTCTGGTATGTAGCGCCAGCATTCTTCAAGCTGAAGGGCATCGCCTTATAACAGAATATGCCCAGTGGGGTCCGTAAGGCAGTATGCTTTTGGTCTTCTGGATGCATTTTTATTTGGTTGTATCCTGAAGATCCATCCATGAACGAGAAGACCTCATGGGTAGACGTGTAATCGATCATCAGCTCGATAACAGGTACTAGGAAATCATCCTTCGGGCAAGCTTTGTTTAGGTCCCGAAAGTCCACGCAGATGCGCACCGTCCTATTTTTCTTCATCACTGGAACAATGTTGGAGATCCAGTCAGTCAGGATATTGAACTTCTTGAATGAAACCGGAGTCGATTAGTTTCTTGACTTCAGCATTGATGCTCATCTCAAGTTCAAGTCACATCCTTCTTGGTGCCTGTTTGACTGCTTTATGTCCGGCGATATGGCCAGTTTATGTACCGCTATTTTTAGATTTAGACCCGACATCTCGGAATAGTTCCATGCGAAGCAGTTTTTATATTGCATGAGCACATCTTTTAACGTGGATACCTATTTTTCAGATAGTATCTCACCGACGAATGTTAGCCTCGGATCGTTTTCTGTCCCTAAGTCAATTTTTCTTAGGTTGTCCGCCGTAGTATGTATCCCATCTTCCATCTCTTTTGGTGCCAATGGAAATTCTGAGATCACCTCGTCTTCGTCTTCATTTGCGAATCACATGTGGAGGTCATCCATAGTCTCGTGCCCTCCCTCTTTTGAGAATGTTATTATATGGCAGGTACGAGTTCGCTTCCATTCTTGGTGTTGAGCTGGTCCTATCTTCACGGTATAGGTCCTCTTTGGCTCATGCTTTTGCCGCGGGGTTACCCTCCAGCTGTTGGATAAAGCGAACCTGCCTAGTTGATACTGATCTTCTACTCAGTTTTTGAAGGTGAAGCAGTCTTCAAGGGAATGACTTATTACTCGGTGATAAGAGCAATAATTTGGATGATGGACCTCATTTATTTGTTCAGGGTGTCGACACTCCGGAAGAATCATCATTCAATGCTTCATGACAAGGTTAAATATTTTTCTTGTCTTGTCTTGAGGGAAAGAGTATTCCCGGCCCATCTTCTTTATAAAGGACGGGCTCCAATTGAGTTTTTCTCGATTGTACGGCGTCTTGGATCAGCTTTGTTGTTTTCAAATATTATTTGCGCTTTTGCCCTGTTTTTGCCTCTATTTCAGGATTTTCTCTTTTCGTGAGAACATACAGTGGGCCGGGGATGAAGAGCATTATAGTCTATCGTCTCCACAGATTGATGGCTGAGACGCTGCGCCCTGGCCTTTTCATAAATGGCCATTTCGCGGCTGTGGTTGTCCCGGCTCGTTTGATAAGCTTCTTTTATTAGCCTATCAATTTGTTCTTCTAGCGACGGACTTAGCATTTTTAAAGCAGGCTCTCGCTCCGATTTGACGTCACGGCTATTTGGAAGAGCATCTTCCGCTTCACTGGAGCTGTTTACGATGCGACAATTATGGATCTGCTCCCGTTTCTTGGATCGAATGTATCCGAACCCGGTTGTTTCCATCTTCCCGTAGGGCATCTTTCGTTGAGTCCCAGGAATATCCCAAATCCTTTTGTAGAATTGGGCTTGTCACATAGTTTGTTCGAGGGGCACACCTTGGCATCTTAACAGCCTTTTCAATCCCTCCGCGTAGTATTTTGGCAGACGGATTGATTGAAGCCTGTCAAGTGCAAAATCGGCACCATGCCAGACTTCTTTTTCTACTTTATTTTCTGTAGATTGGTAGAAGAGGATCATTTTTTCACCTCTTCGTCTGGGAGGTATGTAGAAAGTTTGCAGTTCTTGTACGCTGTATGTATGGAGCACATCAAGTTCCTTGTAATGTCGAGGTGGAGCCATTGTGATTTCCAGACTTTGATCTGCTCCGACGAAGGTTTGCATTGACGGGCGGATGGAGAATACTGCGTTTTCCTCATCCTCTGAGCCGCTACCAAAGACCAATATAGGAGTAGATGGTCCGGCCTTATTGTTTTCTTTATGGGGTTGCCCCGAGTAGACCATTTCTTCATCTTCCTCGATATCGCTCCCTAATATCGGGGTAGTAGCGACGGATTTTTATTTATTTTCCGGCTTATGACACCTTTCTGTATCTTCGAAATCTGGCAGGAAGTATGTCACGCCCCGCTTCCCGGTGTATGGGGAGGGGACACGGCGTGGTCCGCTACATATTTACTCAGAAGTAAACACGCTAAGCGTATCTAAGCAATATAAAATGTACACAAGAAACGAGAATGTAATGAACAACAACTTTATTTATTAAACATTTTTTTACAGGTACAACTGGAAATGTAAATACAAGGATGGAAAGCAATGCCTAAACAATGGCATAACTGAAAATAAAATGAGTACAAGTAAAGTCAATACTCAGGGTCTTCTGTGAGCTGCTCTAAGTGCTCTTGGCTGGTCTCAATCTCTAGTGAGTCGGGTTCTCCCGACAACATTCCAAAGAAGAAGAGAAAGGAATGTCGTCAGCGAACAATCGCTCGGTAAGTCCCAAAGAAAGAAGAAGAGAATAGACAGAGAATAGAACAGGTGAAATAGATAATATTATATTTGTTATACTAACGTAGTTGCTATAGCTTGGTTCAGAATATGCCAGTGTATACGAGAGGAGTCCAACTTACACCGTGAACTTTGGTAACCCATAGTACAAGACTCCGTCGATAATAGCATAGAACAACGGTATGGATTTAATTATGTTTTTTAGTGACCACCTCGTGCCATCTTTAACATGTTCCGTACCAGTCTACCACTTTATAAACCCCGTAATGTTTATTGTATTTATTATATTGATTGTACTGATTGTATTGTATTGTCTTGTAGTAAATGGAAGACTTGCCAAAACCATGATATCAGTAAACGGAGTGAATATAAATAGATAGTCATGTAAACAGAGTATATCCATGGTTCGGTTCGGTCATGTTCAAATCGATATGGATTGTATTCTGGCATTCATGGATTCATGTTGTATTGCAGTTATAGTTGAATCAAATTCAAGATAGATTAATTTAAGATTTGACCATGACTCGAACTGAGTCAGACTTTTAAACATAATTGAAGTCCTGATTGTTTTGGAGTTATCGGTAACTGCTGCACATGGACGGTAGGATTTGTGTCTTTTTCCAAGACAATTACCGTGTTAATAATATCGTTATTAGATTATCTACCTAAAGTATTTAATTTGAGGGGGTTTTATGTAAAAATAGTTCTGATATATTTTCAAAATACACCTAAAGTATTTAATTACCATTTTTAGGGTTTTCATAGATGTATATTTTATAAAAATAAAATTTTCTAGTGAGTAGAACCTATTTTTCATTGTACATGGTATTTTAATGTAAACTTGAAATGGTATTGAATTGTAAAGGTAGTTTCATAAACTTGTGGTTCTTTTGGTTTAGAAAACATGGAATATTCATATATTATGTTTAAAATAGATATTTTGATAATAGTTATATTTAATAAAAATAAAGTTTATTTATTTTGTAGAAATCTCATTTTCTTAAAAATTTCATCAAAATTCCATTAAGATTGAATGCTCCTTGCGGAGGTCTGCATCTCGCTCGACTAGGCCCGTGGATATGCGATAACCCGCACCATCCCGATCGAGGTTCCCCAAACGCAATTGCAAGGAATTTAATTAACACACTTTTTAAAGAAAACGGTTTTGAATGTTCAAGGTATTTATTTGTAAAATCGTATTTTCTCATAAACTAGATTCCCAAAATTCATCGTGCTATGTCAAAAATGTGTGTTGTGTTGAAGTAGGTCATTACCTCGTGAGTTATTTAAAGGTAATACGGTTAAATTAAACAATTATAAATTGTATGTAACATGATGATATTTTATTGTAAAAGTGAAATAAAAATTGCAACATGAATTATTTTGAAGTGAAACTTGTTCTAATGTGTTTACTTATGTTTGTTAAATTTTATGAGAGAATATGATATTTTATTATTTAAGAAAAATGGAGTTTTTAAAGAAAAATGAATCGGGAGTCGGAATAACTCCGCTTCCGACGAGTTTTGAAAAAGCGAAGTTTTAGAATAGAGATGGATGAGGGAAAAGGGGAATTACTGGCTATAAATAAAGAGGGGAGAAGGAGAAAGCTCTCGGAACCGTCGGGGCGTCGTTTCGTCACCGGATTCTTCTCGAAACGTCGTCGGAACTTCGCCTCTTGCTAACTCCACTTGCATAACTTGGGACTTGGAATTTTTAGAGAGTTTTTGTAATGAAATTCTGAATGAGGAGAGGTGAAATGTGGTGTGGTATTTATAGGGAAAATTAGGGTTTATAGTAATGAAGAATATAATTAAAATGTGCATTAAAATGTGGATTAATGCCCATTTTTAATTCTCTGGAATTGTGTAGAGAAATCAAACAACATAGGAGTAGTGGGGGGAGTCCAAGGGTTTAGGGTTAAAAAATTGGGGACCATCCCCTACGGGGGGCCCGGCAGTGTCGGTCTCAAAGCCCATCTCGCTGGTCGAGATCTGTTGAGGGATGGTGGGATCTTCGCCACGTGTTGGTTTCGTTTGGTATAACTCAGTGCACGTGTTTGTTTAATCTGTGAATCTTCATTTTACGTATAGTGCACGTATAAACCTTTGGGTTTCTAAAAGATTAAACTAAAAATCAATTAAAAATATATGTGGCTAGGGGGATTCAATCACAGGGGCTACGTCACAACAGTGCAAGGTTTTACCAATGAGCTACAAGTGTTTTCTTGCTGTTCAAAAGCAAATTAAATTTATAATTTGTGCTCAGGCTTAGGCATTTCTTTCTGTATTTTAGAAAAAAAATGTACAGAAAGTTTAGGGTTGGTACAAAGTACCTTGCGTCTTCGTATTTCCGGAATTCATTTATCGAGAACAGGTTTAGCTCTCCCGTGACGGTGTACTCCGAGCCATCCTTGAAATACTTCTTACACTGATGTTGTGTAGAAGTGATGACGTTGTACTCGTGTAACCAAGGCCTACCAAGCAAAGCATTATAGCAAGTCTTGGCTTCAATGACATGAAATTTGATGTCAGTGACGAGCAGCCCAAAGCGCAGCGTTAGTATTGAGGACCCAAGTGTCCGTGACGACTGTGAGTCGAACCCGGAAATGATAATTTTATCTCAGGCGAGGTGCTGAACGTTCATGTAAATCTCCTTCAGCACTCTCATATTGAGAAGGTTAACGGAGAATCCGTTGTCGACAAGGATTTTCCCTATCTTGATGTCGCGGCAGTACCCGGTGACGTATAATGGGTGATTATCATCACATGTACCTAGGAGGAGATCTTCAACGCTGAAAGTAATGTCAGCCATTTGGACCTCTGCCAGTTTATCTTTCATCGTCTCCTCTGTGAAGAAAGTTTGGAATTGATCGGGCTCTTGCAATGCCTTGATCAAGGAATCTTGTACCTCTTGGGACAGAATGAGGGAATCTAATATGCTTAGTTGTGAGGGTATTTTCCTCAGATGTGCTAGGACGTTATAATCCACCTTGTTTTTCTTAGACGGGTCCCTTGCTGCGAGCTCTTTGACAACTCCATCGTCGAGGGTAATTTCCTCAGAGAATTTTTCTTTCCCTTTGTATTTTTTGCTCGAACCCTTGTTTGTAGGTCCGAGGTTTTTTTCAAGCAGCGTGCGGTTACGCAGCTGAATATTCTCGCAGTTCTTCTCCTCCTCTTCTTCTTTGAAGAGAGGGCTAAGGGGTGTTTCGTCCTCAGAATCGCTCTCGAAAGTAAGAACTTGGGGTTTTCCCCTTCTGAACTGGTACCAACCATATGACAGTTGCCAGTCGTTTCTTCACGTATGTTCGTTGCACTCTTTTGCTGTCGAAAAGCACGAGCTTCGCGTTTCATCCTATTGAAATATTTTTGATGGGCAACATATTCTTGCCACCACTTCTTGAAGGCACTGCATTCCTCAGTAGGGTGGGTGACCCTTCGATGATATAGGCAGTAGTTTAGGCATGCATTTTCTCCATCGAGGCATATTGTTAGTGATATATACCCTAGAGGCCATTATTGTATAGTACTGGATTGTATATTACATTTTGGAAGCTTGGGATATACACGGATATAATAATAGTCTTGCTCAATATGATAATATGCTATCTGGTTTGATTCTATCTTAATATGTATGTTTTTTTTAGCATATCGTTAATACATATTGATAGAGCTCTTAGGATCTTTGCTTGACTACCAGAATTGTGATGGCAGTCACACTAGTGGGGCCTGGGTAGTCTATAAGCACATCCTTAAGCTTGTCCCTAGTCGTAGAATTACCGAGACAGGGAATCGATACTCCATAGTAGACTAGTGTATACGCTTCTCATCCTAGCTAGGGAGATGGCCTTTCCCGCAGCTATTGGTATGCGATACCAGAGATAGTATACAGGTGCTCATTGGGTTATGAGTTACACTGGACGAACTCGATGGGAATTGTTGTTGGTATTATACCTATCGTCAGTTAGCAGTTCCCGGGTGACATGAGTATAGGTTAGTCCGCTGACTTGACATCACTATTCGTCTCGAGTGTGTTCCCACTGTACTTAGATTACTACCCTACCACGGGTCAAATGAGTCGTGCAAACAGGTAGTGGTTGGGTGCAGTCCCGAAGAACTTTGAGGCAGTAGTGGTTAGAAGGGATTCGTCTCTCCCGATATTGGGAGTTGATATCGCGCTGTGTTCGGATAGCCATTACACAAAGCCCCTGGCCAGGGCAAGCGAGCTTTACTGGTAGGTATACCAGTAGTTTCTCATGGTGTATTGGGCTCTACAATAACATGACTTATTGCGCTATTAGAGGTATGAAGGTTTCCATCCCCTAGGCCCAATATATATTACTTTTAGACGAACAGACCGGACTGTATGGAGATTATCACGGATAGGCTCAGCAGGAGTTCGGTTGAGTTTGCTCGCCGGCCTACGTACAGCTAGTACCGCTGACGGACTTATGGTTAAACCCTCTTCCAGTGTACTGTCGAGTCTTTAGAGTCCCACATAGAGGGTTTTCCTGGTTCAGGCGAAACGATGTAGAGGCCATATAGTTTTACGTGCAGAGTTCCGATCATATACGTGCACTAGCTGCACGGATGTTGTTCGGACGGATAATACTAGTGGGTTTTGGTTTAAGCCAGATTCTAGTATTATATTATTGGATTATTATTATCTCTTCGTATTCATATTTTTGTAGTAAGAACACAGGTATGTATATACGGTGAGGGCATTCTTGTAATTTCACAAGAGGTACTTCTAGAAGGGGACATCTCATTATTAAATTTATCTATTTTTGGAAATAGATTAATGAGGTGGAAAATGGAGATATTTGTTGCATGGTGAAGCATGGCTTATTTCATTTGTTTATTTGTTTGGACTCACTATTCAAGCATGGTTGATATTTTCAATTGGAAAATATTGCATGCTTGATGGGAGTAAGAGAATGAACCATTCTTCACAAGGCACAAGACTTGTTCATTTGCTCTTTTCCTTTCTCTCTCCATTTTTCCTCTCCTTCCTCAAGACCCTAACCCTCACATGAATTGTGAACCATAGGGTCACTTGAGATTAAATACTCCAATAAACACTCTACATCTCCTAAGCTACCTAGTTTAGCGAACTAGGTATTTTAGTTACCTCGGTTTAGAGGTTGGAGCTTGAACCATAGACTCTCGGGTGGATCTTCTTTGACACGAGGAGACTGATGGTCAAGCACGATCCAGACCTTCGAGGAGCTCAAGGAGAGGAGAAGAAGACCCGAAGGACAAGTATCTAGGAAGTATACAACTCTTACTGAGTAGTTAGAACCTCCAAGTAGAATAGCTAGTTAAGGTTTCCGTAAAGATACTGGAGTTTAGGTCGGTGTTGTAAGTCAAGAAAATCATTTTTTTAAATTTCTCCTCCCCATAAGTGCGTGGGGTGTGCGACATCGACTTACACATATGACCCTGGGAGTACGAGAGGTGGCAGCCTCATCCCTATCGACAGGGCTTTGGCGAACCGCTTCTCTGTTTTGATCCTGCTCTTATTTGCAGCAAGTGTGCTTTGGTTTGGTCGGAGTACTTTACGACTCGTTCGTGCCGCAGCTTCTTTATCCTGACGCTGACACTTAGCCCTTTCATATATGGCTATTTCGCATTCTCGGTCAACTTTGCTTTTTTAAAAGGTTTCGTTTAACAGCCTATCGATCGGGTCTTCTGGCAGTTCCTTGGATTTAGTGCCGATTGTGACCCCAGTTCCTCTGCGTTGTTTTCTGACGCTGAGGGAGCTTCTTCGCCATATAACGACGAATAGAAGACCATGTGGCAACTTGCTACACGGTCTTCGGTGTCTTTTGATGAGTCATTTTCCTCATCGTAGTCACTATCTTCGTCCTCAAGAATATGCTTGAGGAACTCTTCGAGCATGACCGGTGTTTTCGCCTTCTGGTTGTACTCTTCTAGTGCGTCAATGTATTTTTGTAGGTCTGTACGCTTGTTATCATACTCGACATGCTGCATAAGTTTCTTGGTCTTCTTCTTTTCTCTGAAGACTTCAAAGACTTGACTTGGGGGTTTTCCCCCTCGTCAACAATTTTCGGTGCGGGACGTGGTTTTAGCATCCCTTCAATGATTTCAGGTTCAAGTGGGCTTTTCCACCTGACTGCTGGACATGCCTGTAGATCCTTCAGCATTCTTTTAGCTTTTGCTGAAAGAACGACTTCTCATAGAATTTCTTCCACGAGTGAGCATGATGCCCCCTACGCGTCCACCTTTTTTGGAGTGTGCTTCTGGGGTGGGTTTACCCTCCAGTTATCAGACAACGCGAATTTCCCCTGTTGATACTGGTCTTCGACTCAGTTTTTGAAGACGTAGCAATCTTCAATTGGGTGGCTCACCATTCTGTGATAGGAGCAGTAGTTATGGTTGTTGACATCGCCGGGTTGCGGTGGACGCCTCATGTCTGGAAATGTGATGAGTTTATTACGCATTGCCAATTCAAACAGTCTCCTCGCCTTGTCACAGGGAAACGAGTAAACGCATCCTAGTCTTTCCTTCAAGGATGGGCACGGACGCGCGCTGTTTTGTCTAGCAGCCGGTTTTGGGCTACTCGGTTGTTGTTGCGTATTGGCAACGAAGGTCGCTTTTCCTTTTCCCTTATTATTTCGAGGGTCTTATTTGAGGAGGAAGGCCCGTGGCCCATCTGGTCCATTTGAACCAATTTATCTATCATAGCCTTGAAGGTGGTTGGTTTGAAGAATGTCATGAACTGGGACAAAGTCGTTTGAGGATCAAGGGCCCCGATGAACATGCCCACGGCGGGAGATTCTTCAATGCGTTGTTCGCATTTAGACCATAGGTTCGCCACCGGATTGCGTATTGGACCCAGATTTCTCCCGGCTTTACCCTGTAATTGATTAATGTCATAATTGGAGTGCGTTCGCTCACGTTGGCGAAACGCTGTGTGAACAGCAGTTCCATTTCTGTGAATGTTTTTACGGAGTTATTTGGGAGCTCTGAGTACCATTCAAAAGCTGTTTCTGACAGGTTGCCAACGAGCTGGCGAAGCAATAGTTTGTCGTCACCTCCAGTGTTGCCGCACAGAGCTCTGAACTGCGTGACGTGCTGGTGAGGTTTGCCTATCCCTTTTTACACATGGAATTTGGGGATCGTATACCCTGGCGGGTACTTGATTTGATCATACCAGTCTGAATACGGTCGTCCAGTTCTGACGATTTAGCCAGCAGCTTCATTAGCTTGATGATCTCTTATTTGTTGAGCAATATAATCATCAAGAGTGTCCTTAGAGATCGTTTTTTCTTTGTCTGCTGATAAGGCCGGAGGAGGGTTTGATGTTTCCTCCTGTCATCCTCGACGATTATCAGCGGATCTTCGGCCGGGGGTTCTGGCTGGATCATCATTCTAACCATGTCTTGGAATAAGAGATCCATCAGCTTTATGTTAGCAGCTTGCTCAGCGTCTTCCTTGTCCTTTCTCTCAAGCACCCTTCGCATGAACTTTGTATCGGTCTCCTGCTCATGCCACTGTTCAGCTTCTTTGTCCGGACTTTCTTTCTGTCCGGTAAGTGCTGCCATTTTGGTCAGCATTTTCTGGAGCTTTTGTTGTTGCTCTTGAGCTTTTGTCAAAGACCGAGTTTGCGGTCGGTGACTCACCAAAGTACGGCTTTCTTCTTTTCCTAAAGCCATGTATACCGTATATATTGTTATGCCCTGGGCCTTGGGGCGTTTAGCTCTATTGCCTTTGGAATTTGTCGTGGGCCGTAGTGTTTTCTCCAACCCCATTCTTTTATGGGAGATTGGAATTGAAGGAGCCGTTATGACAGGCACCTGCTTAAGAGAAGTCCTCCATTGTATGGAGAAGGAGTGATCCTTTTCTTGTCGAACCTTCAATTTCTTCGATCGACGATAGTAGTTCTGGTCAATCACAGAGTTTTGGACTTTTCGCTAGACCCTATGATTTTGCGAGGAGAGCCACTAATGAGGTTGCTCCGGCTTTGCCTACACTATAACTTCTGCAGGCGGGAGAGATTTTTTTAGCACCGCTGTTGGAGAGTTTTTTCGCATCCTCTTAAGCGGTTCAAAATTGTTCCCAGTTGAAACAACAGCATCAACTTCCACCATTGGAACTGGTGGGTGAGTCCAGAGGGGGAGTTGCCCCCAGCTTCTCTCACTCGGCGTTAGTGGCGACGTCGAGCGTGTCTTGTTGAAAGGACCACCTCAGTTTTGAAAGCGGCTTCATCATTCCCCTAGTTTTGCTGAGGAGATGCAATTAGTGTCAGCCTGTTGAAGAACAACGTCCTTGTTAAAGTTTGGGGAGGGCCAACCAATCTTTCGAAGACCGACTTTCTGATGGGGGAAGCACTTTTGACGGCTTCGCCCGTAATAGAAGTTGGGAGAGCTAGCCATTTTGGGGTAGCCCCTTCAGGTATCACGAGCTTCTTTGCAGGCCCGTTTGTGCTCTTACACAGCCTGTTGAATACTGAGATGCCAGATTTGGATGTCCTATTGTGGTTGCCAGTTGATCGAAGAACGACCTTTTGGAAGCTTCTTCTTATGGCGCAGAGGTACCGAAACTCACTGGTGGGAGCATGGTCCTAAAGAACAATCTAGTAGTGGCTTGTGTGACTTTTCTCACTGTCATTGAAAAAATAGAGGCTGTGTTAGGCCCATAAGTCACTCCTCCAGTTGGGGTGGAGCGAGAGTTGCTGTTGCATGCTGTGCATTGAGAAGCCATCGATTTTCTGCACAGGAGAAAGACACCAAGTTGTAGTATCTTGAATCCAAGGGCAACCATAGAGAACCACGATTTTGTTCGCGAAACACGACACACGAAATATGGAGTGGAAAGAGGAAAAGGTCCCACCGGGTGTGCCAGAATCTGTTCACCGCCGAAAATAGAGACGAACTGGGATTGAATGTCTTGCCTGAATTTGGGGGCATATGCTATTTGGACTTATCCATCCACCTCTCCGAAGATACCAAGTGATTTATGGCACCATATATCACCACTTCATCAATCTCACCTCATACGATGACAATCAATTGTCCCATTGAATCAAATTATAAATTCCTTTTAAACAATTCCAAAAGATATGATAATCAATATAATGCACTCAATAATGGTCAGTACGGACATCCAGTCTACGTACGCAAACATAACACTGATCATACTATAATATGTAAAGCATGGCAAATTCTATATGTGGTATGGTAATTACTAGTAAACATACAAGTGTTCTAGTATATACATGTCATGGCAGTTACTAATGATGTGTACGTGTAGCATATGAGTCTGTGTTAGTGCCGCATGGTAATCATTAGTAATTGTGCAAATGTCCTAAAAATTGTGTTCGAATATAGCAAAGGAAAAAATATAGCATTGGTAAACTGAGAATATGAGACATGAATTATAATAAATAAATAAGTGTTCAAAATAGTTTAGATGTCGGGGGTGTTATATGCCATTCGCCTGATTTCCCCTTTGTAGATGCTAATCTACTCACCGACTTTGGCACTAGATAGACGAATCTCACGACTGTCGCGCCTCTCCTCGTCGTCCCGGGATCACCCGCACTCGATCCTATAACCAATGGTAATCATAAATAAGTAAGGAAATCCCACCAATATCGATATAAAGCCAAACAAACTAAACATGACAAAAAACATTAAGTAAATCAGTCAAAAAGAGTATCAGACATCTGAAGTTATAGACTCGGACGTATGAAGAAGACATATCAAAGAGACAAAGAAGAGGCAGACGTCTGTAGCTCAAAACTAAGACGTCTGAAGAAAATATCTAGCTGAGACAGAGAGACGGCAGACGTCTGAAGTTCAAGGTTCAGATGTCTGAAGAACAAATATGAATTAATAACAGAGAACTTGCAGGCGTCTGGAACAACGCCCATACATTTGAAGAAGAAAAATGCTGGCTCGAAAATATGAAATTTTGCAAAACTTCAAAATTAAATTTTTTGCTTCAAACTACCCTCTACTTTCCAAAACAAATTGTAATCAACAAGAAATTTGCTCCAACATACTACTACTACTACAAGAATCAATAAAACTTCATTTGCAACAACTTTGAAAACTAAGCTTTACCTAAAATTCTAATTCTTTCAAGCTAAAACAAGTGAAAACAATTAGGATAACTAAACCCACACTACTACCACTACAAATACCCATTAAAAAATCTATCTTTGCAAGATTAGAACAATAAAAAGATGATTTTTATCTAGAAAATTTAATTTTCATGGAAAATAAAATCCTAGCTTGAAATCAAAAGGTTTACCTAGGAAGATTTGAGCAAATGAAAAGATCCAAGGCATAAATAAAGCTACTTGAAGACTTGATGGTTTCTAGTTGAAGAGATGAGTTTGGATCTTGAGGCGTCTCTGCTTGAATTTTGTAGGGCTTCTAGTTGAAAAGATGAGCTTAAGAGCTGAGCTTGATGTTGAGGAGATAAAGAAGTGTGGTGTTTTGTTTGGAGTTGGGTTTTGGGATTGGGATTTGGGAGAGTGAGAGTGATGAAGAAATGAGGAGGAGGAAGGAAATGAGGAGGAAGAAATGGGGAGAAGAGATAAATGAAAAGAAGGTATGGCTCACCCATGCCTCACCCATGTCTCTCCCCGTCCCAAAATTTATTTAGCCATACTAAAAAACTAATATTAATTAGGAAAATAAAAATATTGGTTTTATTATGATAAATTGTATAGATACATTTATTTATACCAAATTATGAAAACCCAATTCAATAGATACTATCGTCTTTATAAAACTCATTATATCATTAATTAAATTCTAAAATAAACCTTTAAATTTTTTAAAATGTTATACTACACCTTCAGCAGAAAACCTGTAAACTTTGTTGTCGAGTGCACCTAAAGAGATACGATTCTTCTTCAAGCAGTGTACATGCTTAACTTCTGCCAATATCCTCACAATACCGTCAAACATTTTGATTTGGATCGTCTCTTTACCAATAGCTCGATACAAACTATTATTGCTCATCAAAATCACTCCACCATCAATGAACTCATAGGTGGTGAACAAATCTCTATTGGGATACATGTGGTAAGAACAGCCCGAATCCATAATCCATTCGTTCTTAGATCGATGTGTGTTGTCGAGAACCACAAAAGATCCCCTTCTCCTTCTACTATACTAGTTTCGGCTGAAAACTCCTTCGAATTTTCTTCTAGCTTCAGCTTGTTCTACAATTTAAAGTAATCGACCTTAAAGTGTCCCTTTTTTTACAATAATTGCAGGTCAAGTTTTTATTCTTGGATTTCGACCTTGACTTCTTTCTATTACCTTCCGGATCTTTTTTCTCCGCTCGCCCTCGAGCAAATAAGCCTAAAAATGGACCACCGCCCTCGCTAAAGGTTAACTCCTTGTCGATCTTTTCTTTGTTCATCAAATTTTTTTTGACATTCTTGATCGAGATTGTATCTCGTCCATACACCATGGTGTCACGAAAGTGTTTATAAGAGGGTGGCAACAAACATAACATTAGAAGAGCATGATCTTCATCATCAATTTAATGTCGATCTTACCCAGATCCGTAATGATCAAATTAAACTCACCGACGTGAGATTTGATTGGAGAGCCTTCTGACATGCGAAGTGTGTAGGGACGCTGCTTCAATAGAAGTCGATTCGTGAAAGATTTCATTAAATATAACTCCTCTAATTTCCGCCACAAATGAGCCGCCGTCTTTTCTACCAAAGCTTCTTGCAAAAGTTCATTCGTCAGACACAACTGGATAGTTATGAGGGCCTTTTCATCAAACTCCTCCTATGCTTCCTCCGTCATAGTGGAAGAATCGCCTAAAACACGTTGCATCCTTCTCAAGAATCACCTTTCTCAAATTATTTTGAGTCAACACGGTAACCATATAGATTTTCCATAAACTGAAAATCATATTTCCAGCAAACTTCTCAATTTTTAACTTCATGATTTTCGGAGACATGATGCGGAATCAAACTAAAATACGATGCGTATTAATGAACTCTAAAGCTTCAAAATCACGATCTAAGAAGATGGGAAAGAGGACATAAGTTTCGTTACCCACCGTTAACCGAGATCGCAATATTGAAGACCTAATGGTTCAAACAAAAGATTCTCAAACAATAATGGCTCCGATACCAGTTTGTTGCGTTAAGACGATCATGAAGAAATACAAACGATAGAGAAAAAATCATAAAACAAACATATGCAAATAGGAAATAAAAGTACTAACCAAAAAAACAAAGGCAAAACTTTTATTAATCACAAAATATAGAGGAGTACAAAACTAGTGGACGAATTACAAATTTCTCTCAAAACCCTATCTCTCAAAATACAAAATGGTTCTCTAAAAATATCACAAAAGCTATCTCAAAGGCCTCCATCTCTAGGGTTACAAAATACTGCATTATATATAGTATGAGAAAAGATAGATTCAAATAACTAATTTCCCAACTAACAAATATCCGCCCATGACGACAGCAGACATCTGATGAAGGAAGTGCAGATGTCTTCCCAAAAATCTTCAGAAATAACAGAGCGTTTCAAGACGTCTGAAGAAGAAACTTCAGACGTCTATTCTTGAGGTTTCGAAAGTACAACGCACTCGCAGACGTTTGATGCGTTTGATTCAGACATCTGTCCAATGTATCCGAACATATAGAACACTGACAGACGTTTGAAACTGTAGCACCAGATGTTTGTACCCTTTCTTACAGATATACTTGAATTCTGAACTAACGCTGAATCAGCAGGGAAATCAAATAGGAATTGGAATGTGAGGCATACACAACAGTATCGGGGTATTAGTCTTTATGTTCTAAACTATGGATACACCAATTTTCATGTTGTACATCCATTGATTCAGCGCCATGGAATTTCTTTGTAGTAAAACCTTTAATAATAAGAAAAACATCAAATGCACGTGAAAATTGATATAGACACATTTAAGGACATGATGATAAAGATGGCCGGTGCGGATCGTCAAAATCGACAAATGGTTGACTTTTAGACATGCGAGCCAATCTATAGAATTTCTTAAACAGTACACTCACAATAATGTAAGAAGAGAGTAGTATTTGAAGCACTGCTCACATGGTAATGATTGTTGTTATGATGATTATATATGCAGCATTCGTGCGGCTCACATAATCAATGATTTTGTGATTAATTTTGAGATGCTAATTAATTAATCATTTTGTTGTTGACTAAAGCTCTAAATTTGTTATAATTTTGTGCTAATGTTAGAATCAACCTCAAGTTCAATACAATTTCCAAATTAGAGGCATTTCTCTAGAACAAAAAATCAATACAAATTTCAGATATCTTTTTCTATACCACTGTCAGTTTTTTGCTTTGGACATCTGAAGAAACCAAAAGCACGGCTCACATGAGTGATGGCACGATGATATTCACTATAACGAAAAAAACGAGCTATAGCAAACTATTAATAAGAGGCATATCTTATATTTCCTCGCTATCTTTAGGCTGAGCATATTTGTTATTTATTATTTAGCAACATATATAAATTATTGTGACATCTAGATGACTGATTCTCTCACCACACATTTTTCATTATTTATCAAAGTTGATACTTGCAATGTGATAATTTCTAGACTTGCAGGGCCTTCCATGTGACAAACTAAGCTCTTGCATAATTATTTAGACATTAATGATTTCTGTAATCTATCTTCATGAGATCTCATAGAAAAGAAAAAAAAACCCAATTAATTAACAACTCTAGTACAACTATTTAAATCCTGTCACCATCCATTAATCTCTTTCATTGCTCATCACAGATGGCTACAGACAGCCAAGATCTAAGGCTAGCGTCGCGTTTTATATAGAAGAATCTAACTCGAGACTGACCTCGGGACTAAGATCAGTTTAGAAAAATATGAGCACAGTGGCTCGGTCGATTTGGAGATCAAAGAAGTTTTGACCTCGGGAAGACTTGGCCAATTTGTGACTAGGTTTGGATCTTCATATTTACCCCTGTAGTGCTAAGCACTGTTAAATGTAGTACTCACGTGTATCTCGCGTGAGACGTTGGACCAGTGTTAAACACTGAACTTTGGAGGCGCTCACGTGTGAATCATGTGAGGCATCCTAAAGTGGGCACTGTTCTTTGGGTTTTATTCACTTTTTTACATATAAGTTCTAAGCACTTAGATCTTGTGGCGCTCACGTGTGAACACATGAGGCGTCCTAAAATTGGGTACTGCCTTTTGGGTTTTATCCCTTCATTTTTTATATAAGTGCTAAGTACTTGATTGGAGATCGCATGGAAAACACGTGATTGTCTTAGGAGGCACTTCTTTTTCTTCTTTTAAGCGCTCGCGTGGAAAACACGTGCGGTCCTCGTTATAGTGTTTAAACGTTAATGAATTATCAGTCTTTCCTCTGGGTGTTTGGAAATTTTGATCTCATGTTAATGACCCTAGGATTTGGAGGATCTCATGTCTCTTGTTTTGTAAGAATTAAATTTTTTTATAAGGTTAAACCCTAGGTTTCAGAGAAATTAAATTTTCATGTGTTTTGTAAGAATCAAATTCTTTAAACTCAATTCTTTCCCCTAAATTTTGAATCTGCATGACAGAATCTTCCCGGTGAGATTTAAATTCTCAACTTGTGTTGAGATCTGTTTCTGCAGATCTCAACTAGAGCAAAAACTAAGTTCTTATATGAAGAGTTAAACCCTTAGAGAGGCAAATGAAAAGTGTTTTTCTTTTTACCTAATATTTCGAGGAAGCAAGTCTTTCTTTTGAGAATTAAATTCTCATGTTCCTTCAAAGCTCACTATATATTCTTGTTTTTAAGCTTGTGGGGAGTTCTCTCTCTCTCTGAGTCTGTCTCTCCTTCCCTTTTTTTTTTTGAGACTTGAAGTCTCGGGTTCTTTATATAGTGGAAAGATATTTGTTTAATTCTAAAAAAATCTCTCATTGAGAAATCCCAATTGATTTAATTAGTCTCAGAATTGATTTGGGGAATTTTACCCACCATTGGATCTTTGATTCAAGAACTTCTGTTTTACAGAAAATATTGTTCTTGTTTTTAACAAGATTGGGGATATTCTCCCATATATAGAATAAAATTCTATCGAGCGGTGGTATTTTAATCACCATTGGATTTTTAATCTAAGGGTGTTTAATTTAACAGAGTATAATCTTTCTTTGTTTAGAAAGATATAGAAAATATTTTAGATCTTTAATCCATTAACTCTCTGTCTAACGGAAAATATTCTTCCCAATAGAATTTAATTCTATATTTAATCACCGTTGGATCCTTGATCCAACAGTTTATTAAGTAGAATTTAATTCTACGTAGGGAGATGTCCTCACGTGTTTAGCATGTGAGGCTTTGTTCTCACGTGTTTAACACGTGAAACTTTGTTTAGAATATTTGTAGTTTAATTGCAGCACCTATATGCTTTGCATATAGACACTCACGTGTTTAACACGTGGGGCTTTGTTCAGCCTATCTGTAGTTTAATTGCAGCATATAGGCGCTCACGTGTTTAACATGTGGGGCTTGTTTAGTGAGAAGTTTCTCTCTTTCTTTCTCTCATCTTCTTTTCTTTTTTTATAAGGAAACACCCCCGACCTGGCTATCCAACCCCTTATGATTTTTAAAGGAGAAGTAAACCCAACTCGGCTCATCCTCACGAGTACCCGGGTGATTCTTATAGCAGAGGAAGGACAGAAGAAGACCTAGGCTAAAGGAGATCCCATCAATTTTTAACCGGACCAGAAATCCGAGAAGAATCTTCCACGAATTCGGTGCGAGCTGGCCCGGGGCGAGTTGGAAGTAATGAAGGACGACACAAATCTCAAGTGAAAAGGGCTGACGCATCCCTATTCGGAACGCTTCCAAGTACAGGGTGATCTCATTATCCTGTACCTGGTCTGCCCGTTCACCTTCCCTGGCCAGACGTAGCAAGTATCCAGAGGGAATATGGAAGCAAGCCCGAATATCGGAAAGCTTGTCTGACCTATTCAACATCGAGGCAGCGTCACGAGTATTCTCGATATGCACCTTTGGGGCCTTTTTGGCCCCCCGACGACGAAGAACAAAGGAATCGCCACCCCTTGGGGGTGATCCCGATGTGAAAGAAGAAGAACTTTCTTTACTATCAGAAGTCGAGGAAGATGAAGATGACCCACTAGACTCGGCTTCAGAGGATGAAGTCTCATTGCCTGACTCTACCCTGACTACATTTACTGTAGGGTCAGGGGAAGGCATCTAACCTGATTCAAGGGAAGAATAGCCGGAGAAGGATTTGGACTGGGAATCCGACCTAAAATCGGGAGTGCCAAGCAATCTACAGACGACAGAAGGCAAGCGAAGCAAAGGTATTTCTTAGGAATGGGCTTCTCCTATTTATACACTCGGCAAATGCCAAAACACCCTGAGAAACTACTGGAGTACCGAACAGTAAACCTCGCTTGCCCTGTCCAGGGACTTTGTGTAATGGCTTTCCGAACACAGCGCGGTATCAACCCCCAATACTGGGAGAGACGAATCTTATCTAACCGCTACTGCATTCAAGTGCTTCGGGACTGCACCCAACTACTACCTGTTTGTACGACTCCTTTGAGTCATGGTAGGGCAGTAAACTAAGAACAGTGGGAACACACTCGAGGCAAAATAGCGATATCAAGTCAACGGACTAAGCTGTACTCATGTCACCTGAGAACAGTTACCTGATGATAGGTATAGTACCAACCAGCAGTTTCCTACGAATCCTGTCCAGTGTACTTATAACCCAATGAGCACCTGCATACTATCTTCAGTTCAACGTACTAATGGCTGTGGGACAGACCATCTCCCCTGCTGGGATGATAAGCGTATACACTAGTCTACTCTGGAGTATCGATACCCCGTCTCGATAATCCTACGACAATGTCACGACCCGAAAGTACGGAACTTGACTGTCACTTAGATTACGAGACGTCTCAAGACGTAACGTAACCTAAGTCAGCCAAAGCCCAGAAAATCTAACCCATAAACAGTAAGAGTGAAAGAAAACCTTTTATGAAAACGATTTTTAAACCAATTAAGTTGTATTAATCCCTTTTTAAAAACATCAAAATTTTCCGAAAATTTCGGCAGAGTCTTCTTTGTAAATACTAGCCCCCAAAAGGGTACAACAAGATATATAAACCTGTAATGAAATAATGGCATCCCCAAGCGAGAGCAAGCTCTTCGCCCAAGGCGGATCACAACCACACTCAATATATATGCAATATCAAGCAAATAAGCATAAAGAAGCACAAAATAAGAAAAACACGTCGGCTCAAGTGAGCTCGACCCCAGAGAAACCATATATACACAAATCTCACAGTCTCATCACTAGGTCGCATATACAAAATAAGAAGTGGTAGATGGAGAATACTAGATACAATGATAGTACAAAAAGAGACAAAGTGTCCTCGCAACTCACCTACGAGCAATGTCGCGAGTCTGAGCAAAAGAAGCCAATGAAAAGATACGCCCGCCGCAACGAGGTTGACAGGTCCGACCTGCAAGACACTGTGGCACAACGGGGGTGAGTTGCCAGCTCGTGAGTAGCAAGTAACATCTAATAAGGCTATCGTAAGAATGCACGCAATGCGTCACAACCTACATATCTAAATATGATGTGATGCCACTAATATGTATACACATGGATGCAAAATCATTACTAAATCTTTAAGTGTTTAAATACGATGATCTATGCATTCTTAACTTAGCAAAATAGCTGTACAATAGCTAAAGTGCCATCAATGAAATCATCCGAAAACCGTGTCAAGCATCGACACCAAATATGAAACTATATCTGTTTCAATGTCTCACTATATCAATATCTCAATATATCGGGCTCTGTCAGTCTGGATCGGCCCATATCATCAAATCTCACGACAACGGTCGGTATCCTCCGGATATCCGCCGCGCCAGACATCACCGGTAGGTAGTCTTCCCCTGCCAGGCTCATCGTCTACAACTCGATCTTCTTGTCCCGGGTACCATACCGGGCCCACCATGTACCCGAGACGGTTCATCCACTCCTCGAATCGGGTCTCGAAATCCAACAGAAAACATGAAAACTTATGGTGGACGACACATACATCACGAGAAAACCGCAACTTTATATTAAAAATGATAATAATAAGGTTTTGTTAAATTCTTACGGTTTTCCCCAAAATCTAGAAATCTCGTCAATACTGAAATTCTCAAGAAAATCATAATACCCAACATGTTGTATATGATAAATGCTTATGATATCAAAGGTATGCAATGTGATTTATGACTAGGAATCTATATAAGCATGATGATGAAGTGAGGTATATACATGCTATGCAATTCAATGTATCATGTATGATGCAAGTGATTGATACTGAACTAAGCAGATTCTACAGTGCTCGTGGCATGGCAATTACCAAAGGCGTGTGTGTTCACATGAATAGTGCGCGTGCAACATGAGCCAATGGTAATGGTGTAAGTGTCCTAAGAGGTGATATCATACATTGATATATAGATAACCATGCAATACCAGCAGATGAATAACTAGAGAGGTATGCATATGAATGAGATGGTTAACCAAACAACTATGCATAGAATTTACAAGTAATAAAGTGATCCTAACTATGGGGCGCCTCGCGCCATCCAGACGATTTCTCCATAGATGTATACATCTACTCACCCGGACGCCTCGCTAATCTGATCCAACCACCACTTTGCCTTTGCGCGCCGCGTCCGATGTTTCCGCAACCGATCCTAAAATTGCATAACACACAACATAAGATTACACCTCATGAAACGATGCAAGTCACAATATGAAAAGATCGACGCCCACAAATTAGGCACAACGTGTACTAGGTGCGCGGAACACACACGAAAACCACTGAAACCTTAACTAAAATCGTCGTTTCGGAGCAGCCGTCAAAACTAAAACCCAATTAAACTAACTTCGGCATTCGCACACCCTAATTGTCGTAGGAGATGCTAATAATATCTTCAAGATATCACAATTAATTCACCACTTAATTTTATGAAAAACCTAGTAAGTATTAACATTGAAAATTTGGTGCAAATATCGCGAATTTGCGATAAAGTGATCACAACATTGCACAAACTTCTAAACAAACCTACTAGATAGACACTACACTAATTTAACCCATTTGCAATGCTTCAAACTCTAATTACAAAAGCAACCATTTTCTTAAATTTTATTAAACAAGCAATAACAACCAAATTAACACCTTAAAATCCTATTTTAGCATATTTAAACTACCAATTAACCATTTGATTGAAATTATGCCTCACAAGTAGTGAACTCTAGATTGCACTAGCCTCCAAAGACACCTCCTTTCTCCATGTTTTAAACCAATTTGGTCTTGAGAAGGGATAGCATAAGGATTTGTTTGAGTTTCGTGAAGAAATTTGTGGATTTCGGTGGATTTTTGATGGAATTTTGAAGCAAAAAGAGAGGGGGAAAATTTGGGAGCTGCTGTAGGTGAGGCTCGGCCTGAGGGGAGAGGGGGAGTTGTGAGGGAATGTGTGTAGAAAATTCTATGTAAAAAGTATCTTTTAAACTTATTTAATGCATATCACATCATTCTTTACAAAAAAAAAAACCCCATTTTAATTTATTTTTAAACCATAAAACAAATAGACGTGAAATGTGTTGATAAAATTTTATTACTACTAATTTTAGTTTGTAATGGTTTTTAAGTATGTAATTTACCCATTTAAATTTGTATTTATCACTAATTTAATGTATATTTAAAAGCTTAAAATAATATTAAAAATAATTAATTAAGGAAAAAATTTTAAACGACTAGAAATTTTTAAGTGACAATTAATTAACCAATTCCTAGAAATTTCTTATCTAAATTTTGTGTAATTAGGCCTATATTGAAAAATAATTATTTTGACATTTTACGGAAAATACTGTTTATTTTACCGATTATCGAAAAACTAGCTAAACGAAAATTCAAAGCGTTACAATCTTCCCCCCTTAAAGAAATTCGGTCCCCGAATTTAAAATTTTACTACGCGTACCTTCAAAAAGATGGGGATATTTCTTCCTCATCTCGTTCTCGGTCTCCCAGGTGACCTTCTCGCTGTTCGGGCCACGCCAAAGAACCTTGACGGACGGTATAACTTTCGACCTCAATTTCTTCACCTGCCGATCCAAAATGACCACCGGCTGCTCGGTGAATGAAAGATCACGCTCTAACTGGACCGTCTGGTGCTGAATCGCATGAGAAGAGTCATGAAGGTACTTGCGAAGTATCGAAACATGGAACACGGGGTGAACATCGGGGAAGCTGGGCGGAAGAGCCAACCGATAAGCCATCGAACCGACACGCTCTAAGAACTCGAAGGAACCAACATATCTAGGACTAAACTTCCCTTTCCGTCCAAATCTCATCACGCCCTTCATCGGAGAGACCCTCAAGAAAACATGATCGCGAACAGCGAGCTCGAGTCGGCGACGACGCCTGTCAGCATATGATTTCTGCCTACTCTGGGCCGCTCTCATCCTGTCCCGAATCAGCTGTATCTTTTCGGTCGTCTCCTGTACGATCTGCGGCCCCAAAATACTGCTCTCCCTGAGCTCTATCATATAAAACCTCAAAAGGTGCCATCTGAATCATCTCCTGAAAGCTATTATTGTAGGAGAACTCAATCAAGGGCAAATGACGATCCCAGCTACCACCGAAATCTAAAACACAAGCTCTGAACATGTCCTTAAGAGTCTGAATAGTACACTCTGACTGACCGTCAGTCTGCGGATGAAAAGCTGTGCTAAAACTCAATCGGGTGCCCAAAGCCTCCTGAAGTTTCTGCCATAATCGGTTGGTAAACTGGGTGCCCCGGTCGGACACGATGTAAGTTGTGACGCCATGCAGTCGTACAATCTCATCGATATAAACCTGGACGTACTTAGCAAATCCAAAAGTGGTCTTCATTGGTAAAAAGTGAGCCTCTTTCGTCAGTCGATCCACAATCACCCAAATAGAGTCATATCTTCGACTGATCCTGGGTAAACCCACAATGAAGTCCATGAAGACCTGTTCCCACTTCCACTCAGGAATAGGCAAAGGTTGTAACTCGCCGGATGGCCTTTGGTGCTTGGCCTTGACTTGCTGACAAGTCAGGCATCTCGATACAAAGTCTGTAATATCCTTCTTCATCCCATCCCACCAGTAAACCTCTCTCAAATCACGGTACATCTTGGTGGAACCTGGATGACCACTGTATACTGATCTATGTGCCTCCTCGAGAATACCACGCCTCAGTCCCTCAGAATCTGGTACGCACAGTCGAGTCCCAAATCGAAGTATCCCCTGATCATCAATCACGAACTCGGAAACTCTGCCCTGCTGAATCTGCTCGATAATCTCTAAAATACGGGCATCACCGGACTGTGCCTCGCGGATACAGTCAAGTAACTCTGGGCATGCTCTAAAATGGGCCAGCTATCCCTCGGTGGGAGTAAACTCGAACTGTACTCGGCTATCACATAGCACCTGCCAATCCACCGTCGACTGCATCTGTACTGTGCTCAAACAAGATAAGCTGCCTCCAGGCCTCCTACTCAAAGCATCTGCCACCATATTCGCCTTACCCGGATGGTATAGAATCTCGCAGTCATAGTCTTTCACCAACTCCATCCAACGACGCTGTCTCAGATTTAGATGTCGCTGCTTGAAGATATATTTCAAGCTCTTGTAGTCTGTGAATATCTGGCACGACTCGCCGTATAGGTAATGTCTCCAGATCTTGAGTGCAAACACCACTGCAGCCATCTCTAAATCATGAGTGGGGTAGTTCTGCTCGTGTTTCCGCAACTATCGAGAAGCATATGCAATAACTCTGTCGTGCTGCATCAATACACAGCCCAGCCCCACTCGAGAAGCATCACAATAAACCACGAAACCGCCTGATCCTGAAGGCAATGATAACACTGGTGCAGTATTTAGACGAGTATTCAACTGATGGAAGCTATCCTCATATGCCTCGGTCCAATCAAAAGGAACCCCCTTCCAGGTCAACCCAGTCAACGGTGCAGCAATACGGGAGAAATCCTGGATAAAACGTCGATAATAGCCGGCCAGACCAAGAAAGCTGCGAACCTCTGTAACTGATACCAGTCTGGGCCACTGAATTGCCTCGATCTTCTTCGGGTCCACACAAATACCATCTCTCTTCACCACGTGACCCAAGAAATTGACACTGTCTATCCAGAATGCGCACTTGAAAAATTTGGCGAACTGCTGGTGTTCCCTCAAAGTCTGCAGTGTGATATGCAAGTGCTGCTCGTGCTCCTCCCGGCTCCGAGAATAAACCAGGATGTCGTCAATGAAAACAATGATAAACTGATCAAGATACGGCCTGAATATACGGTTCATCAAGTCCATAAATGTTGACGGTGCATTGGTGAGCCCTAACGACATCACCAAGAACTCGTAATGACCATATCGTGTACGGAAAACGGTCTTCGGAATATCCTCCTTCCGAACCCGCAACTGGTGATAACCTGATCGTAAATCAACTTTCGAGAAATACCCTGCGCCCTGGAGCTGATCAAATAAGTCGTCAATGTAGGGTAGAGGATATCTGTTCCGCACAGTAACCCGGTTCAGCAGACGATAATCAATGCATAAGCGCATATTGCCGTCCTTCTTCTTAACAAACAGGACGGGAGCACCCCAAGGTGACACACTCGGTCGGATAAGCCTCTTATCCAGCAAGTCTTGCAACCGATCCTTCAGCTCTCTAAACTCCGCCGGGGCCATCCGATAAGGCGATATAGAAATAGGCCCCGTACCGGGGATCAAGTCAATGCAGAACTCGATCTCGCGCTCTGGTGGCAGACCAGGTAGCTCGTCAGGGAATACATCAGGAAACTCTCTCACAACAGAGACCTGGTCCAACAGAACCTCTGTGGCACTAGTATCACAAACATAGGCTAAGAATCCCTGACACCCTTTCCGCAAGAGCTGACCAGCACGAAGAGAAGAAATCAAGCTGGGAAGGGTAGCGCTACGATCTCCCTGAATAACAAGAACCGGCTCATCGGGATTGCGGCTAATAAATTCTTTGATCAATCAAATGGTGCCGTTGCCGGGGATGGCGTGTTATTTTATTTTTGTAATTTCGGGTTAATATAAAATTGAAAAATCATAAAAACTGAAAAATAAAAATATAAAAAAATTATCATCTTGTTATTTTGTGAAGGGTATTTTCGTTTGAATCTTGTTGGGCCGACGAACGAATTCAGATCTGGAAAAATCCAGAGATCAAAATAGCAAACCACATATCTGATCAAACAGAGGAGGATCGTGACAGAGCAACAGAAAAGATTGGAGGCTTGATCCTTCTTCATGACCGCGTTACCGCCGCAGGAGCCCACGTCCGACCACTGAACCGCCGCGGTGACCAGTCTTTGACCGCGGTTCCGCCGCTCTATGCTGACGTCAGCACGAGAAAATTTCTCTGTAAGCTTCTTTTCTTCTTCTAGACCCCCTGATATCCTCTGAAATATTTTCCTGCGGGATTCTTTGCGCCAAAAACAATAATTGATCTTGTGCAGGATTCTTTGCGCCGTGCTTAAAAATTTTTTTTGATTGCAAGTGATTGTGTTTACTGTTGTGCATATTTAAATTGACTTTAAGAGGCTTTTACACCAATCAGATTGGGTGGGGATTTCATTACCCTTTCCAGGACCCTAAAAATCACCTAAAGCATATTGCATTGACCATCAAGTAATTAAAAAAAAAGATTAGACTCAGCCCTAAGGATTTCGCGCTCAATAGGACAAAGGACTAGTTGTAGGCATCGACCGTTGATCCTAACCTGACTTTGTGGTGCCTAGGCTAGACAGGTAGTGAAAGGTAACTTTAAAAGGCCCGTCTCACGGTGATTCGTGAGCGGATAGCTCATTTCTCTACTTGTGCTTAACTGGCCACAATTGACGGTGAAGAGGCGGTTTGAGGTCCTACTTCTTGTCCTTTGGAACAGTTAGGAGCTGTCTAGCTGACCTTGGTGACCCCAGATCTAGACTTGATTGTGCATTTGTGATTGATTGAACGTGTGTCTAAGCTTTTTATCGAATTTTTTTTGCAAAAAGCTCCACATAAAAATAACACAAAAAGAAGAAAAAAGGAAATTTTTTAAAAAAAAACTTGCAACTTGTCGCTAAGAAATCCGTGCACCCCACATTCTTCTTCTTCTCATTTCTTACAACATGGGTACCCCACCTCTCAAAAATCTTACCGAACTTTGGTACCCTCATCCAAACATTGCTTCATACGCGAATTGTTTTGGTCGAATTACGGACGACCCCTCCATGCCCAAAATTTCTTTGAAAGATCGAATTGAAGCGTTTAGGAGAAACAGTTCGACTCCGCAATCCACTTTGTATCAACCATTTCAACCTTCATCACCTTCTTATGTTGGTACTACTTTTTCGAGTCCTGTTGTAACTCCGAAACCCCTGTCTATCGCTGAACATATTGAAGAATCTCGTAACCGATCTTTCACTCCTTTCAACACTTCCAGTTCTTGGGATCAACAAGTCCATTCACCTTTTTATCCAAATGTTGATCCTACTCCTGTCCAACCATTCAATTCCTATCTATCTTACCCAACAGTCACACCTTCCCTAGACATTGCTTCTACACAACCATTTGGGAGTTTCACGTATCCAAACAATTTTGAATCTTTTACTGAAACCCCTTCATACACCATGCTAGTCTGGAAAAGTCGTTGGAAGCTTATATTGTAAGGACAAACCAACAGATGAGGAATTTGGATGCGTCCATTGCCGCCCTTATGCAACCGAGTGAACCGGTAGCTAGTTTCCAAGTAGCTCCAAATATTCCAATGTATGATGAGGCGGTTGGACAGAGTGAGAACTTGAGTGGTGAGAGTGAGTTCTACACACTTCCAAATCAAACCTACCCTTCCTCAACTGAATCCCACAACTCCGGTTTTCAAACAAGTGTCCCAAATGATTCACCAGTTAAAAATAAAACGTGTAATGAGTTGTGCGACTTTATAGTGTTTGATTTACCTAATTGTGAAGAGCCCTTTTCAAGTGAACCCAAACCTAATCCTTTCGACCTCTACACCTCCAATCTAGAACCTGAATTAATAAACATCCATGCTTTTGATGAGGTGTCTAAAAAATTTGATTTTCACTTGATTGAGGATATTGACACAGGGAATATTTTGGATGATGAACCCGCAGATTTGACTGAATTTTTCTCTCCAATTCATCATCCCAAATCATTAAATATTTCTCCCGAACTTCATATCCGTCTTGATTTTGATGATAATTGCATGGATGAGATAACTTTTGAGGAGAATTATAAGGATGGTATTGAGGAGAGTATTGAGGATAGTATTGAGGATGAACCAGTTTTGTTTGATGTGTCGGATTTTCCAATTCATCATCCTGAACCTTTAACTGTTATACTTCCTAAATCAATCCCTTTCCTTTCCATCGTTCCGACCACGCAAAAGATTACGCAGGAGGACTGTGAGCTTGAAAAATTTCTGTTCGATCACAGCAGTTTGGACGCCACTAGTGCGTTCCTCTTTGAATCTGACACAGTTCTCAAAGCTGATAACGATTACGAGTGTTTCACTTTTTCGGACGATTTTGAAGATTCACCGCCCGAGTTTGAGTCCTTTGAATTTTCAGATGAGTTAGTTGAACCATCAGACTCGGTTGCTTACAGTCATTTCGAACCATTGATGGAATCCTTCAAGTTCGAGACAGTTTACTTAGGTGAGAATAAGACTATCCCTAAATCACTCCCCTTCGTCCTTTCCATCGTTTCGACCCCGCAAGAATCCGTCGCGTTTTCGCTTCCAATGGATAGTTTGCCAAGTTCAATGTATCCATATTTTCTTGCGAATCTTGAGGGATTTGACCGCAATTCTCGACGGGTTGATAAATTAGCACAATCGCTTTTAACATATCGGTCATCACAATTTGCGCTAATTTATTCACTCGATTTAAACCCTCAAGTTCATACTACACTTCTTTCTCTCTTCCGCCATTCTTCTCCGAATATACCGAGACCATATTCCACCCTTCTTTCCATATGGTCTCGTGTGTTTCTCAACTCCTTTCTCTACACTCTATTCTTCCACCAACCCTACCATTATCACGATAAAATTTTTGAATGGTTGGTGCTAACCTTTGGTCTGTGTAAGGCCTTGTATAGTTTGATTTTTCTCCTTCCTAACTCTGAACTTTAACGCGTAAAACAGTGGAAACACTCACTTAAGTTTGGAGGGACCTTTTTGTATATATATTTTGTTTTTCTTTTAACAATAAAAAATAAAAAAAATTATAAATAAATAAACAGGGGAGTGCCGACAATTTGGCCCTCTTGGTGTAGTCTGACAGTGAGGACACTATCGAGTTTAAGTTTGGGGGTGTGCTCGGTATGCTTTCTTCCTCCGCATTCATATGTACATTTTTCCGTTTGCATATTTATTTTAAAAACCATAAAAATTGAAAATTTTCAAAAATTATAAAAATTAAAACATTCAATTTTGGCCTTAATTGACTAGAGTTTGCCAAATAAGTTAACTAGCTAGGAACAACTAGATCTTAGACTTAGTAAATTAAAAACCCTAAAATAACCTTTCTTAAAAATTTAACGGTAGAAAGTATATGTCTTTGCAGTTTATTTAGAAATAGGCAAATTTTGAGTTAACTTCTTGGGCTAAGTTAAAACAATGGAAGAGTATTGAAATTTTTATTAAAGTGTAAGTCTGAAAAATAATCCCTAAGTTTAAGTCTAAATTCTGAAAATATATACCCTGCAAATTGCACAAACACGAACCTTGAAACTTGGAATAGTAGAAGAGACCTTGAAATGCTCTTGTCTAAAGTCCTAAGTATGAAGGAAAAAAAATAAAAATACAAGTGTGAATAAAGAGAAAAAAATGATCACTGGTTTTTGTAATTACTTAAGGCTGCAAAATAGAAAAAAAAATTAGCGAGAGTGCTTCATCGCCTAGTGCCTTAGACCAACTGGTTTGGGAGTCACTACTAAAGCCTTAGGTGTTATAAGACTAGGAGTTATGCTTTAATATGCAAACACATTTTGTAATCGGTTGTTGGTACCTAAAGAAGTATTAACGGTCGCATGAAGGATGTATGAGCAAATTTCATCTAAAAATTCACCAATTAAAAGGTACTTTGGACGATGGACAAGAGTATAATAGCTTGATTTGAATTTCCAAGTGTAGGGGTGATATATACACACACGTAGGGGTATGTGATTGGGGTTTAGATAAGAGATAGGAATGAAAGATAAGACTTATATCTTTAATAGAGATGATAAAAATTCCTAAGATGAGATGGAACCCTAGAAGGAAAACTTAAAAGATGCCAAAAGCTAACTAAATTCACAAGAATATATATAATCTTAAGTTAAATGATAAGAAAGCGTGAAGAATACGGGTGGATAATTTATGAGTCGAAAATAATAGAATTCCTTGTTGGAAAACCTAATTGGAGAATAAAAGTCGATGAGCCGAATTGATAGGATTTTGTGGGTAGTATCCGCTAAAAACCCTCAGGAGACAACACTCCTCCTACTAGGGACACCTAGAGATTTAACGGCTTGTTGCAAGAGCTCAGCGCAATCACGTTTCCCTGCGAAAGTGTGGCTAGCTCTTTTTCAAGAATAAAACTAGTTTTGCTCGAGGACGAGCAAAAGATAAGTTTGGGGGTATTTGTTCATATCATAATATTGCATTATTATATTCCCCATTCTTATTCATTTTACAAATAAACAGGTGCTTTTGACCCATGTCTGCTACATAGTTGCAGGTTACAGGTTCTCGGAACAAAAACAGTGAAAACGATGAAAACACGATACAAAAGTGAGACTACGACCAACAAATGGAAAGATCTTAATCATGCCTATAATTTGAAGACTAAACGAAGATCGACAATTTCACAAAGAACAAAGGCAGCGCAAGGTTCAAGACTTCGTCACGAAACAAGCGGTAAAAGTCTACGACTTTATTCACTGTGGAAATCTGGAAGAAATCTAGAAGACAATCTGAGAAACTAAGTGAAAAAATAGGAGAAACAAAGCAACAGAAGAAGACATAAAAACATGAAGCATCAAGCTCTCCATATGGCCGCGGAACCGCGGCCAAACCAAGCTTATGGCCGCGGATCCGCGGCCAAATAGTGCCCGTGTCGGTGGAAAATTGTAACGGTGGAGTCGGTGCGCTGACTAGTCTTCTGAGGGGTATACTTGTAATTGCAGATGTGAGTCGATTATAAACCTAGGATTTCTATGTTCTATAAATAGAAATCCTAAATCTCTTTTTGAGGTATACCTCTTCTTGTGCCTCATTGTATCTATCAAAATTCAGAATTTCATATCTTGTAAAGTATGAAGAGTGTATCAAATTAGAGTAAGTTTTCTATTCTTGCCCTAATTAATTTTATTAACTGCCCTAGTATAATTTTCCTTTCTGCCCTAATTTAGATTTTATTATCTGCCCTAGTTAATTAGTTTAGAAAATGTTTATCAATTCCCTAATGAGTGAGTAGTCTCCTCACTTGTTAGGGTTAGATTTGGGGAAGGCTTGAGAGATGAAGATCTCTCATCCCTTTCTTGCCCATCGCACGTTTTTATAGGACTCCATGCATACATGCACACACCACTCCCTACGGCACCCTATCCCATGAGGTAGCGGTGATACCGTAGTATAAACGACCTGTTGAGCATGTTTTCCATGGAGGTTAGGGTAAGAATTAAGAAAGGAAGGACAAGAACCTAGAGGAAGAAACATCGTTTCTTCCCGTTGGTACTAATCCACTTTATTAATTATTACCATAACACCTCATAGATCTTAATTAGGGCATAGAAAGCGGTGAGGAATATTGACTTTCCAAATTTAACCTAAACCTAACCCTAACAAGATTTTAGTCCTAGTCTAGATCAACTTTAGTTCTTAGATTTAATCAATCCGACAACAATCGAAATTAACTCGTTAGAACAAATCGAGAATACACAAAATCCCTGTGGACCGACCCGTACTCACCGGCTAGCTACCAAGCGACGCCGTTCTTGATTGCGGTTAATAAATTCTTTGATCAATCAGGTGTCTACCCACCTGCCGCTGGGCTGGCGTATCAGTACGAATCCGTTTCGGCCCAGAAACGACCGGAGTCTCAGAAATGCGCTCCTCCAAAAGTAAGGCTGCATCTATCGCGGCTGCGTATGTGTCAAAGTTCTGGGTGCCGATGGCAAGGAATAACTGCATGTCAAGTTCTCGTACAAGCCTCTTTATCCTCTTCTCTTCAGTGTCTACTAGGTACGGAGCATATCGGGACAACTGAGTAAACTGTATATCATACTCGGACACTGTCATCCCAGGAGTCTTGCGCAAAGACTCAAAACTACGGGCTCGAGCATCTCGGACACTCTCCGGAAGAAAATGGGCAAGAAATGCAGCGGTGAACTCGTCCCAAGTCATAGAAGGTAGACCGGCAGCTCGGCCTCTCTCTACTGAATCATACCATGTCTGGGCAAGGCCCTCCAGATGAAAAATCGTGAACTCCGCCCTTCTATCATCATAACACCTCAATGAACGGCAAATCCTAGCCATCCTATCAAGAAATGACTGCGGGTCCTCTGTCGCATCCGTACCGGTAAAGGCTGTAGGTCTCATCCTCATAAACTCCTGTAGTGATACAGGGATAGTCGCAGTAGTAGCAGGAGCAACAGGTACAATCGTGGTCTATGTGGTGGAAGGAACGTCATCGAATCTCTGTGCCCGACTGGACTTAACTAAAGATCCCATCATCTGTCGCAACTCCTGCATACCGGTCTCTAATCTGTCAATACGGTCTGGAGAAGGCGGATCAATCTGACCCTGAGGGGTAGGCGTATCATCCCGCTCGATCCTCGCTTTAGACGAGCCCGCTCGAAGCTCATCCCTAGCGGCAACCCGCTGAGCTATCGTAGTCTTTGGCGGCACCTAAGCTGGAATAAGAAACAGGAGCGATAAGAACATTGCAATTGAATCAAGGAGTGCATGGAATCAAGAGGGGAAATACAAGAAATTATGTCCTAAGGTCACTTAAGAGGAGTACCATATCGTAAGCATGCCACGGAACATACCCACGCTACGCTACTCTGCTTAAGTCGCCTACTCCATCTACCAAGGGTCGTCCTATACTCAGAAAGGTAAAACATATAGCTCTGATACCAACTTTGTCACGACCCGAAAGTACGGAACGTGACTGGCACTTAGATTACGAGACGTCTCAAGGCGTAACTTAACCTAAGTCAGCCAAAACCCAGAAAATCTAACCCATAAACAATAAGAGTGAAGGAAAACTTTTTATGAAAATGATTTTTAAACCAATTAAGTTGTATTAATCCCTTTTTAAAAATATCAAAATTTTCCGAAAATTTCGGCAGAGTCTCCTTTGTAAATACGAGCCCCCAAAAGGGTACAACAAGATATATAAACCTTTAATGAAATAATGTGATCCCCAAGCGGGAGCTAGCTCTTCGCCCAAGGCGGACCACAACCACACTCAATATATATGTAATATCAAGTAAATAAGCATAAAGAAGCACAAAAATAAGAAAAACACAATGTCGGCTCAAGTGAGCTCGACCCCAGAGAAACCACATATACACAAATCTCTCAGTCTCATCACTAGGTCGCATATACAAAATAAGAAGTGGTAGATGGAGAATACTAGATACAATGATAGTACAAAAAGAGACAAAGTGTCCTTGCAACCCACTTACGAGCAATGTCGCGAGTCTGACCAAAAGAAGCCAATGAAAAGATACGCCCGCCGCAACGAGGCTGACGGGTCCGACCTGCAAGATACTGTGTCACAACGGGGGTGAGTTACCAGCTCGTGAGTAGCAAGTAACATCTAATAAGGCTATCGTAAGAATGCACGCAATGCGTCATAACCTACATATCTAAATATGATGCGATGCCACTAATATGTATGCACATGGATGCAAAATCATTACTAAATCTTTAAGTGTTTAAATACAATGATCTCTGCATTCTTAACTTAGAAAAACAGCTGTACAATAGCTAAAGTGCCATCAATGAAATCATCCGAAAACCGTGTCAAGTATCGACACCAAATATGAAACTATATCAGTCTCAATGTTTCACTATATCAATATCTCAATACATCGGGCTCTGTCAGTCCGGATCGGCCCATATCATCAAATCTCACGACAACGGTCGGTATCCTCCGGATATCCGCCGCGCCAGACATCACTGGTAGGTAGTCTTCCCCTACCAGGCTCATCGTCTACAACTCGATCTTTTTACCCCGGGGTACCATACCGGGCCCACCATGTACCCGAGACGGTTCATCCACTTCTCGAATCGGGTCTCGAAATTTAACAGAAAACATGAAAATTTATGGTGGACGACACATACATCACGAGAATACCGTAACTTTATATTAAATATGATAATAATAAGCTTTTGTTAAATTCTTGCGGTTTTCCCCAAAATCCAGAAATCTCATCAATACTGAAATCCTCAAGAAAATCATAATACCCAACATGTTGTATATGATAAATACTTATGATATCAAAGGTATGCAATGTGATTTATGACTAGGAATCTATATAAGCATGACGATGAAGTGAGGTATATACATGTTATGCAATTCAATGTATCATGTATGATGCAAGTGATTGATACTGAACTAAGCAGATTCTACAGTGCTCGTGGCATGGCAATTACCAAAGGCGTGTGTGTTCACATGAATAGTGCGCGTACAATATGAGCCAATGGTAATGATGTAAGTGTCCTAAGAGGTGATATCACACATAGGTATATAGATAACCATGCAATGCCAGCAGACGAATAACTAGAGAGGTATGCATATGAATGAGATGGTCAACTAAATAACTATGCATATAGTTTGCAAGTAATAAAGTGATCCTAACTATGGGGAGCCTCATGCCATCTAGACGATTTCCCCATAGATGTATATATCTACTCACCCGGACGCCTCGCTAATCTGATCCAACCACCGGTTTGCCTTTGCGCGCTGCGTCCGATATTTCCGCAACCGATCCTAAAATTGCATAACACACAATATAAGATTACACCTCATGAAACGACGCAAGTCACAATATGAAAAGATCGACGCTCACAAATTAGGCACAACGTGCACTAGGTGCATGAAACACACACGAAAACCACTGAAACCTTAACTAAAATCGTCGTTTCGGAACAGCCGTCAAAACTAAAACCCGATTAAACCAACTTCCGCATTCGCACACCCAAAATGTCGTAGGAGATGCTAATAATATTGTCAAGATATCACAATTAATTCCCCACTTAATTTTATGAAAAACCTAGTAAATATTAACATTGAAAATTTGGTGCAAACATCGCGGATTTGCGATAAAGCGATCAAAACATGGCACAAACTTCTAAACTAACCTACTAGATAGACACTACACTAATTTAACCCATTTGCAATACTTCAAACCCTAATTACAAAAGCAACCCTTTCTTGAATTTCATTAAACAAGCAATAACAACCGAATTTACACCTTAAAATCCAATTTTAGCATATTTAAACTACTAATTAACCATTTGATTGAAATTATACCTCACAAGTAGTGAACTCTAGCTTGCACTAGCCTCCAAAGACACCTCCTTTCTCCATGTTTTAAACCAATTTGGTCTTGAGAAGGGATAGCATAAGGATTTGTTTGAGTTTTGTGAAGAAATTTGTGGATTTCGGTGGATTTTTGATGGAATTTTGAAGCAAAAAGAGAGGGGGGAAATTTGGGAGCTGCTGCAGGTGAGGCTCGGCCTGAGGGGAGAGGGGGAGTTGTGAGGGAAAGTGTGTAGAAAATTCTATGTAAAAAGTATCTTTTAAACTCTTTTAATGCATATCACATCATTCTTTACAAAAAAAAACCCATTTTAATTTATTTTTAAACCATAAAACAACTAGACTTGAAATGTGTTGATAAAATTTTATTACTACCAAATTTTAGTTTGTAATGGTTCTTAAGTATGTAATTTACCCATTTAAATTTGTATTTATCACTAATTTAATGTAGATTTAAAAGCTTAAAATAATATTAAAAATAATTAATTAAGGAAAAAATTTTAAACGACTAGAAATTTTTAAGTGATAATTAATTAACCAATTCTTAGAAATTTCTTATCTAAATTTTGTGTAATTAGGCCTATATTGAAAAATAATTATTTTGACATTTTACGAAAAATACTGTTTATTTTACCGATTATCGAAAAACGACCTAAACGAAAATTCAAAGCGTTACAATCTTCCACCCTTAAACAAATTCGGTCCCCGAATTTAAAATTTTACTACACGTACCTTCAAAAAGATGGGGATATTTCTTCCTCATCTCGTTCTCGGTCTCCCAGGTGACCTCCTCGCTGTTCGGGCCACGCCAAAGAAGCTTGACGGACGGTATAACTTTCGACCTTAATTTCTTCATCTGGCGATCCAAAATGACCACCGGCTGCTCGGTGAATGAAAGATCGCGCTCCAACTGGACCGTCTGGTGCTGAATCGCATGAGAAGGGTCATGAAGGTACTTGCGAAGTATCGAAACATTGAACACGGGATGAACATCGGGGAAGCTGGGCGGAAGAGCCAACCGATAAGCCACCGAACCGAAACGCTCTAGGAACTCGAAGGAACCAACATATCTAGGACTAAACTTCCCTTTCCGCCCAAATCTCATCACGCCCTTCATCGGAGAGACCCTCAGGAAAACATGATCGCCAACAGTGAGCTCGAGTCGGCGACGGTGCCTGTCAACATATGATTTCTGCCTACTCTGGTCCGCACTCATCCTGTTCCGAATCAGCTGTATCTTTTAGGTCGTCTCCTGTACGATCTGCGGCCCCAAAATACTGCTCTCCCTAAGCTCTGTCCAACATACAGGCGATCAGTATTTCCTCCCATATAAAGCCTCAAAGGGTGCCATCTAAATCGTCTCGTGGAAGCTATTATTGTAGGAGAACTCGATCAAGGTCAAATGACGATCCCAGCTACCACCGAAATCTAAAACACAAGCTCTGAACATGTTCTTAAGAGTCTGAATAGTACACTCTGACTGACCGTTAGTCTGTGGATGAAAAGCTGTGCTAAAACTCAATCGGTGCCTAAAGCCTCCTGAAGTTTCTGCCATAATCGGCTGGACAAAGCACCCGGTCGGACATGATGCAAGTCGGGACGCCATGCAGTCGTACAATCTCATCGATATAAACCTGGGCGTCCTGAGCAAATGCAAAAGTGGTCTTCACTGGCAAAAAGTGAGCCTCTTTCGTCAGTCGATCCACAATCACCCAAATAAAGTCATATCTTCGACTGGTCCTGGGTAGACCCACAATGAAGTCCATGAAGACATGTTCCCACTTCTACTCAGGAATAGGCAAAGGTTGTAACTCGCCGGCTGGCCTCTGGTGCTCGGCCTTGACTTGCTGACAAGTCAGGCATCTCGATACAAAGTCTATAACATCCTTCTTCATCCCGTCCCACCAGTAAACATTTCTCAAATCACGGTACATCTTGGTGGAAGCTGGATGAACACTGTATACTGATCTATGTGCCTCCTCAAGAATACCACGCCTCAGTCCCTCAGAATCTGGTACGCACAGTCGAGTCCCAAATCGAAGTATTCCCTGATCATAAATCATGAACTCGAAAACTCTTCCCTGCCAAATCTGCTCAATAATCTCTAAAATACGGGCATCACCGGACTGTGTCTCCCGGATATGGTCAAGTAACTGTGGGCATGCTCTAAAATGGGCCAGCTGTACCTCGGTGGGAGTAAACTCGAACTGTACTCAGCTATCACATAGCACCTGCCAATCCACCGTCGACTGCATCTGTACTGCGCTCAAACAAGATAAGCTGCCTCCAAGCCTCCTACTCAAAGCATCTGCCACCACATTCGCCTTGCCCAGATGGTATAGAATCTCGCAGTCATAGTCTTTCACCAACTCCATCCAACGGCGCTCTCTCAGATTTAGATCTCGCTGCTGAAAGATATATTTCAAGCTCTTGTGGTCTGTGAATATCTGGCACGACTCGCCGTATAGGTAATGTTTCCAGATCTTGAGTGCAAACACCACTGCAGCCATCTCTAAATCATGAGTGGGGTAGTTCTGCTCGTGTTTCCGCAACTACCGAGAAGCATACGCAATAACTTTGTCATGCTGCATCAATATACAGCCCAGCCCCACTCGAGAAGCATCACAATAAACCACGAAACCGCCTAATCCTGAAGGTAATGATAACACTGGTGCAGTAGTTAGACGAGTATTCAACTGATGGAAGCTATCCTCACATGCCTCGGTCCAATCAAAAGGAACCCCCTTCCGGGTTAACCCGGTCAACGGTGCAGCAATACGAGAGAAATCCTGGACAAAACGTCGATAATAGCCGGCCAAACCTAGAAAGCTGCGAACCACTGTAACTGATACCAGTCTGGGCCAACGCTGAATCGCCTCGATCTTCTTCGGGTCCACACAAATACCATCTCTCGTCACCACGTGACCCAAGAAATTGATACTGTCTAGCCAAAATGCGCACTTGAAAAAGTTGGCGAACAGCTGGTGCTCCCTCAAAGTCTGCAGTGTGATACGCAAGTGCTGCTCGTGCTCCTCCCGGCTCCGAGAATAAACCAGGATGTCGTCAATGAAAACAATGATAAACTGATCAAGATACGGCCTGAATACAAGGTTCATCAAGTCCATAAATGTTGTCGGGGCATTGGTGAGCCCTAACGACATCACCAAGAACTCGTAATGACCATATCGTGTACGGAAAGCGGTCTTCGGAACATCCTCCTTCCAAACCCGCAACTGGTGATAACCTGACCGTAAATCAACCTTCGAGAAATACCCCATGCCTTGGAGCTGATCAAATAAGTCGTCAATGCGAGGTAGGGGATATCTGTTCCGCACAGTAATCCGGTTCAGCTGACGATAATCAATGCATAAGCGCATACTGCCGTCCTTCTTCTTAACAAACAGGACGGAAGCACCCTAAGGTGACACACTCGGTCGGATAAGCCACTTATCCAGCAAGTCTTGCAACTGATCCTTCAGCTCTCTAAGCTCCGCCGGGGCCATCCGATAAGGCGGTATAGAAATAGACCCCGTGACGGGGATCAAGTCAATGCAGAACTCGATCTCACACTCTGGTGGCAGACCAAGTAGCTCGTCAGGGAATACATCAGGAAACTCTCTCACAACAGAGACCTGGTCCAACGGAACCTCTGTGGCACTAGTATCACAAACATAGGCTAAGAATCCCTGACACCCTTTCCGCAAGAACTGACCAGCATGAAGAGAAGAAATCAAGCTGGGAAGGGTAGCGCTACGATCTCCCTGAATAACAAGAACCGGCTCATCGGGAAAGCTGAATCTGACTGCCTTCTCACGGTAGTCCACAGATGCATAACAGGTGGCTAGCCAGTCCATACCAAGAAGAACGTCGAAGTCTAGCATATCGAGGAGAATCAAATCAACTGAAGAATCCCTCTTCCCGATACGAACAGGACACGATCGGTACACAAAACGAGCAACAGACGACTCGCTTACCGGAGTAATAACAACAAGCGGATGATCTAACGAAGAAGATTCTCGGCCCAACCTCGGAGCAAAGTATGTGGATACATAAGAGTGTGTGGAGCCTGGATCAAATAATACCTGTGCCTCAAAAGAACATACTGGCAGAGTACCTATCACGACGGCATTGGATGCCTGTGCATCCTGAGGAGTCAACGCGAACACTCGGGCCTGTCCACCACTAATAGCTGGTTGTCCTCTGCCTCTACCTCTGCCTCTGCCTCTGCCTCTACCTCTGCCTCTGCCTCTGTCGCCTCGTCCTCTCTGAACCGGTTCGCCACGCCCACGACCTCTAGGAGCATCTGTCAGGCGTGGAACGTCATCAGGGGTAGGAGTAGAGCTCTCTGAGGAGGTAGTGAAGGTGGTAAGGTCACATGTGGCACTTTCGCCGCGCCCTGGCGCCCCATGGTACAGTCTCTGACACGATGGTACTAACTCCAGCACCGAAAACATCCTGGCGATGACTGCTGGGTCTGAGGATATGAACCAAATAACTGACCCCGTCTCAATCCTCTGCCGTCACCATCTTTCGGAAAGAATCTGTCACGATGTTGTTCATATCATAATATTGCATTATTATATTCCCCATTCTTATTCATTTTACAAATAAACAGGTGCTTTTGACCCATGTCTGCTACATAGTTGCAGGTTACAGGTTCTCGAAACAAAAACTGTGAAAACAATGAAAACACGATACAAAAGTGAGACTACGACCAACAAATGGAAAGATCTTGATCATGTCTACAATTTGAAGACTAAACGAAGATCAATGGACAATTTCACAAAGAACAAAGGTAGCGCAAGGTTCAAGACTTCGTCACGAAGCAAGCGGTAAAAGTCCACGACTTTATTCACTATGGAAATCTGGAAGAAATCTAGAAGATAATCTGAGAAACCAAGTGAAGAAAATAGGAGAAACAAAGCAACAGAAGAAGTTATAAAAACATGAAGCATCAAGCTCTCTATATGGCCACGGAACCGCGGCCAAACCAAGCTTATGGCCGCGGATCCGCGGCCATATAGTGCCCGTGTTGGTGGAAAATTGTAACGGTGGAGTCGGTGCGCTGACTAGTCTTCTTAGGGGTATACTTGTAATTGCAGATTTGAGTCGATTGTAACCCTAGGGTTTCTATGTTCTATAAATAGAAATCTTAAACCTCTTTCTGAGGTATGCCTCTTCTTGTGCCTCATTGTATCTATCTAAATTCAGAATTTCAATTCTTGTAAAGTATGAAGAGTGCATCGAATTAGAGTAAGTTTTCTATTCTTGCCCTAGTTAATTTTATTATCTGCCCTAGTATAATTTTCCTTTCTGCCCTAATTTAGATTTTATTCTCTACCCTAGTTAATTAGTTTAGAAAATATTTATCAATTCTCTAATGAGTGAGTAGTCTCCTCACTTGTTAGGGTTAGATTTAGGGAAGGCTTGAGAGATGAAAATCTCTCACCCCTTTCTTGCCCATCACACGTTTTTATAGGACTCCATGCATACATGCACACACCGCTCCCTACGGCACCCTATCCCACGAGGTAGCGGTGATACCGTAGTATAAACGACCGGTTGAGCATGTTTTCCATGGAGGTTAGGGTAAGAATTAAGAAAGGAAGGACAAGAACCTAGAGGAAGAAACATCGTTTCTTCCCGATGGTACTAATCCACTTTATTAATTATTACCATAACACCTCATAGATCTTAATTAGGGCATAGAAAGCGGTGAGGAATATTGACTTTCCAAATTTAACCTAAACCTAACCCTAGCACAATTTTAGTCCTACTCTAGATCAACCTTAGTTCTTAGATTTAATCAATCCGACCACAATCGGAATTAACTCGTTAGAACAAATCGAGAATACACAAAATCCCTGTGGTCCGACCCGTACTCACCGGCTAGCTACCAAGTGACGCCATTCTTTGATTGCGGTTAATAAATTCTTTCAACAATCAAATGGCGCCATTGCCGGGGATGGCGTGTTATTTTCTTTTTGTAATTTCGGGTTAATATAAAATTGAAAAATCATAAAAACTGAAAAATAAAAATATAAAAAAATTTATCATCTTGTTATTTTGTGAAGGGTATTTTCGTTTGAATTTTGCAGGGCCGACGAACGAATTCAGATCTGGAAAAATCCAGAGATCAAAACAGCAAACCACATATCTGATCAAACAGAGGAGGACGTAACAGAGCAACAGAAAAGATTGGAGACTTGATCCTTCTTCATGACCGCGTTTCCGCCGCAGGAGCCCACGTCCGACCACAGAACCGGCGCGGTGACTAGTCTTTGACCGCGGTTCTGCCGCTCTATGCTGACGTCAGCACGAGAAAATTTCTCTGTAAGCTTCTTTTCTTCTTCTGGACCCCCTGATATCCTCTGGAATATTTTCCTGCAGGATTCTTTGCGCCAAAAATTTCTCCCCCTTCCAATAATTGATCTTGTGCAGGATTCTTTGCGCCGTGCTTAAAAAAAATTTGATTGCAAGTGATTGTGTTTACTGTTTTGCATATTTAAATTGACTTTAAGGGGCTTTTACACCAATCAGATTGGGTGGGGATTTCATTACCCTTTCCAGGACCCCAAAAATCACCTAAAGCATATTGCATTGACCATCAAGTAATTAAAAAAAAGATTAGACTCAGCCCTAAGGACTTCGCACTCAATAGGTCAAAGGACTAATTGTAGGTATCGACCGTTGATCCTAACCTGACTTTGTGGTGCCTAGGTTAGACAGGTAGTGAAAGGTAACTTTAAAAGGCCCGTCTCACGGTGATTCGTGAGCAGATACCTCCTTTCTCTATTTGTGCTTACCTGGCCACAATTGGTGGTGAATAGGCGGTTTGAGGTCCTACTTCTTGCCCTTTGGAACAGTTAGGAGCTGTCTAGCTGACCTAGGTGACCCTAAATTTAGGCTTGATTGTGCATTTGTGATTGATTGAACGTGTGTCTAAACCTTTTGTCGAAAAAAATTTTTGCAAAAAGCTCCACATAAAAAAAACACAAAAAGAAAAAAAAGGAAATTTTTTTGTAAAACTTGCAACTTGTCGCTAAGATATCCGTGCACCCCACATTCTTTTTCTTCTACTTTCTTACATCATGCCCCACCTCCCAAAAATCTTGCCGAACTTTGGTACCCTCATCCAAACATTGCTTCATACACGAATTGTTTTGGTCGAATTACGGACGACCCCTCCATGCCCAAAATTTCTTTGAAAGATCGAATAGAAGCGTATCGGAGAAACAGTTCGACTCTGCAATCCACTTTGTATCAACCATTTCAACCTTCACTACCTTCTTATGTTGGTACTACTTTTTCGAGTCCTGTTGTAACTCCGAAACCCATGTCTATCGCTGAACATATTGAACAATCTCGTAACCGATCTTTCACTCCTTTCAACACTTCCAGTTCTTGGGATCAACAAGTCCATTCACCTTTTTATCTAAATGTTGATCCTACTCCTGTCCAACCATTCAATTCCTATCTATCTTACCCAACAGTCACACCTTCCCTAGACATTGCTTCTACACAACCATTTGGGAGTTTCACGTATCCAAACAATTTTGAATCTTTTACTGGAACCCCTTCACACACCATGTCTAGTCTGGAAAAGTCGTTGGAAGCTTATATTGTAGCGACAAACCAACAGATGAGGAATTTGGATGCGTCCATTGCCGCCCTTATGCAACCGAGTGAATCGGTAGCTAGTTTCCAACTAGCTCCAAATATTCCAATGTATGATGAGGCGGTTGGACAGAGTGAGAACTAGAGTGGTGAGAGTGAGTTCTACACACTTCCAAATCAAACCTACCCTTCCTCAATTGAATCCCACAACTCCGGTTTTCAAACAAATGTCCCAAATGATTCACCAGTTAAAAATAAAACGTGTAATGAGTTGTGCGACTTTGTAGTGTTTGATTTACCTGATTGTGAAGAGACCTTTTCAAGTGAACCCAAACCTAATTCTTTCGACCTCTACACCTCCAATCTAGAACTTGAATTAATAAACATCCATGCTTTTGATGAGGTGTCTAAAAAATTTGATTTTCATTTGATTGAGGATATTGACGCAGGGAATATTTTGGATGATGAACGCACAGATTTGACTGAATTTTTCTCTCCAATTCATCATCCTGAATCATTAAATGTTTCTCCCGAACTTCATATACGTCTTGATTTTGATGATAATTGCATGGATGAGATAACTTTTGAGGAGAATTATGAGGATAGTATTGAGAATGAACCAGTTTTGTTTGATGTATCGGATTTTCCAATTCATCATCCTGAACCTTTAACTGTTATACTTCCTAAATCAACCCCTCTCCTTTCCATCGTTTCGACCACGCAAAAGATCACGCAGAAGAACTGTAAGCTTGAAAAATTTCTGTTCGATCACAGCAGTTTGGACGCCACTAATGCGTTCCTTTTTGAATCTGACAAAGTTCTCACAGATGATAACGATTACGAATGTTTCACTTTTTCGGACGATTTTGAAGACTCACCACCCGAGTTTGAGTCCTTTGAATTTTCAGATGAGTTAGTTGAACCATCAGACTCGGTTGCTTACAGTCATTTCGAACCTTTAATGGAATCCTTCAAGTTCGAGACAGTTTATTTAGGTGAGAATAAGACTATCCCTAAATCACTCTCCTTCGTCATTTCCATCGTTTTGACTGCGCAAGAATCCGTCGCGTTTCTGCTTCCAATGGATGGTTTACCAAGTTCAATGTACCCATGTTTTCTTACGAATCTTGCGGGATTTAACCCCATTTTTCGACGGGTTGATAAATTAGCACAATCGCTTTTAACACATCGGTTATCACAATTTGCACTAATTTATTCACTCGATTTATGCCCTTAAGTTCGTATTACACTTCTTTCTCTCTTCCGCCATTCTTCTCCGAATATACCGAGACCATATTCCACCCTTCTTTCCATACGGTCTCGTGTGTTTCTCAACTCCTTTCTCTATACTCCATTCTTCCACCAACCCTACCATTATCACGATAAAATTTTTGAATGGTTGGTGCTAACCTTTGGTCTGTGTAAGGCCTTGTATAGTTTGATTTTTCTCCACCCTAACTCTAAACTTTAACACGTAAAACAGTGGAAACACTGTCTCACTTAAGTTTGGAGGGACCTTTTTGTACATATATTTTGTTTTTCTTTTAACAATAAAAAATAAAAAAAAATTATAAATAAATAAACAGGGGAGTGCCGACATTTTGACCCTCTTGGTGTAGCCTGACAGTGAGGACACTGTCAAGTTTAAGTTTGGGGGTGTGCTCGGTAAGCTTTCTTCCTTCGCATTCATATGTACATTTTTGCATTTGCATATTTATTTTAAAAACCATAAAAATTGAAAATTTTCAAAAATTATAAAAATTAAAACATTCAATTTTGGCCTTAATTGACTAGAGTTTGCCAAATAAGTTAATTAGCTAGGAACAACTAAATCTTAGACTTAGTAAATTAAAAACCCTAAAAATAACCTTTCTTAAAAATTTAACGGTAGAAAGTATATGTCTTTGTAGTTTATTTTGAAATAGGCAAATTTTGAGTTGACTTCTTGGGCTAAGTTAAAACAATGGAAGAGTATTAAAATTTTTATTAAAGTGTAAGTCTGAAAAATAATCCCTAAGCTTAAGTCTAAATTCTGAAAATATATACCCTATAAATTGCACAAACACGAATCTTGAAACTTGGAATAGTAGAAGGGACCTTTAAATGCTCTTTTCTAAAGTCCTTAGTATGAAGGAAAATAAAATAAAAATACAAGTGTGAATAAAGAGAAAAAAATGATCACTGGTTTTTGTAATTACTTAAGGCTGCAAAATAGAAAAAATAATTAGCGAGGGTGCTTCATCACCTAGTGCCTTAGACCAACTGGTTTGGGAGTCACTACTAAAAGCTTAGGTGTTACAAGACTAGGAATTACGCTTTAATGTGCAAACACATTTTGTAATCGGTTGTTGGTACCTCAAGAAGTATTAACGGTCGTATGAAAGATGTGTGAGCAAATTTCATCTAAAAATTCACCAATTGAAAAGTACTTTGGACGATGGACAAGAGTATAATAGCTTGATTTGAATTTCCAAGTGTAGGGGTGATATATACACACACGTAGGGGCATGTGATTTGGGTTTAGATAAGAGATAGGAATGAAAGATAAGACTTATATCTTTAATAGAGATGATAAAAATTCCTAAGTTGAGATGGAACCCTAGAAGGAAAACTTAAAAGATGCCAAAAACTAAGTAAATTCACAAGAATATATATAATCTTAAGTTAAATGATAAGGAAGCGTGAAGAATACGGGTGGATAATTTATGAGTCGAAAATAATAGAATTCCTTGTTGGAAAACCTAATTGGAGAATAAAAGTCGATGAGCCGAATTGATAGGATTTTGTGGGTAGTATCCGCTGAAAACCCTCACGAGACAACACTCCTCCTACTAGGGACCCTAGAGGTTTAACGGCTTGTTGCACGAGCTCAGTGCAATCGCGTTTCCCTGCAAAAGTGAGGTTAGGTCTTTTTCAAGAATAAAACTAGTTTTGCTCGAGGACGAGCAAAAGATAAGTTTGGGGGTATTTGTTCATATCATAATATTGTATTATTATATTCCCCATTCTTATTCATTTTACAAATAAACAGGTGCTTTTGACCCATGTCTGCTACATAGTTGCAGGTTACAGGTTCTCGGAACAAAAACAGTGAAAACGATAAAAACACGATACAAAATTGAGACTACGACCAACAAATGGAAAGATCTTGATCATGCCTACAATTTGAAGACTAAACGAAGATCAATGGACAATTTTACGAAGAACAAAGGCAGCGCAAGGTTCAAGACTTCGTCACGAAGCAAGCGGTAAAAGTCCACGACTTTATTCACTGTGGAAATCTGGAAGAAATCTAGAAGACAATCTGAGAAACCAAGTGAAGAAAATAGGAGAAACAAAGCAACAGAAGAAGACATAAAAACATGAAGCATCAAGCTCTCCATATGGCCGCGGAACCGTGGCCAAACCAAGCTTATGGCCGCGGATCCGCGGCCATATAGTGCCCGTGTCGGTGGAAAATTGTAACGGTGGAGTCGGTGCGCTGACTAGTCTTCTTAGGGGTATACTTGTAATTGCAGATGTGAGTCGATTGTAACCCTACGGTTTCTATGTTCTATAAATAGAAATCCTAAACCTCTTTTTGAGGTATGCCTCTTCTTGTGCCTCATTATATCTATCTAAATTCAGAATTTCAATTCTTGTAAAGTATGAAGAGTGCATCAAATTAGAGTAAGTTTTCTATTCTTGCCCTAATTAATTTTATTATCTGCCCTAGTATAATTTTCCTTTCTGTCCTAATTTAGATTTTATTTTCTTCCATAGTTAATTAGTTTAGAAAATGTTTATCAATTCCCTAATGAGTGAGTAGTCTCCTCACTTGTTAGGGTTAGATTTGGGGAAGGCTTGAGAGATGAAGATCTCTCACCCCTTTCTTGCCCATCACACGTTTTTATAGGACTCCATGCATACATGCACACACCGCTCCCTACGGCACCCTATCCCACGAGGTAGCGGTGATACCGTAGTATAAACGACCGGTTGAGCATATTTTCCATAGAGGTTAGGGTAAGAATTAAGAAAGGCAAGACAAAAACCTAAAGGAAGAAATATCGTTTCTTCCCGATGGTACTAATCCACTTTATTAATTATTACCATAACACTTCATAGATCTTAATTAGGGTATAGAAAGCGGTGAGGAATATTGGCTTTCCAAATTTAACCTAAACCTAACACTAGCAAGATTTTAGTCCTACTCTAGATCAACCTTAGTTCTTAGATTTAATCAATCCGACAACAATCGGAATTAACTCGTTAGAACAAATCGAGAATACATAAAATCCCTGTGGACCGACCCGTACTCACCGGCTAGCTACCAAGCGACGCCGTTCTTGATTGCGGTTAATAAATTCTTTGATCAATCAGGTGTCTACCCACCTGCCACTGGGCTGGCGTATCAGTACGAATCCGCTTCGGCCCAGAAACGACCGGAGTCTCAGAAATGCGCTCCTCCAAAAGTAAAGCTGCATCCATCGCGGCTGCGTATGTGTCAAAGTTCTGGGTGCCGATGGTAAAGAATAACTGCATGTCGAGTTCTCGTACAAACCTCTTTATCCTCTTCTCTTCAGTGTCTACTAAGTACGGAGCATATCGGGACAACTGAGTAAACTGTATATCATACTCGGACACTGTCATCCCAGGAGTCTTGCGCAATGACTCAAAACTATGGGCTCGAGTATCTCAGACACTCTCCGGAAGAAAATAGGCAAGAAATGCAGCGGTGAACTCGTCCCAAGTCATAGAAGGTAGACCTGCAGCTCGGCCTCTCTCTACTGCATCATACCACGTCTGGGCACGGCCCTCCAGATGAAAACTTATGAACTCTACCCATCTATCATCATAACACCTCAACGAACGGCAAATCCTAGCCATCCTATCAAGAAATGACTGCGGGTCCTTTGTCGCATCCGTGCCGATAAAGGCTGTAGGTCTCAGCCTCATAAACTCCTGTAGTGATACGGGGATAGTCGCAGTAGTAGCAGGAGCAACAGTCTGGGCAACAGGTACAATCGTGGTCTGTGTGGTGGAAGGAACGTCCTCAAATCTCTGTGCCCGACTGGACATAACTAAAGATCCCATCATCTGTCGCAACTCCTGCATACCGGCCTCTAATCTAGCAATACGGTCTGGAGAAGGTGGATCAATCTGACCCCGAGGGGTAGGCGTATCATCCCGCTCTATCCTCGCCTCAGACGAGCCCGCTCGAAGCTCATCCCTAGCGGCAGCCCGCTGAGCTCTCGTAGTTTTTTGCGGCACCGAAGCTGGAATAAGAAACAGGAGCGATAAGAACATTGCAATTGAATCAAGGAGTGCATCGAATCAAGAGGGGAAATACAAGCAATTATGTCCTAAGTGTAGGGTTCCTAGGCACACTAATGAGGTCTCACAAGTGATCAAACATGGCTAATTCAAAATTTTCCATGTGCCTACAAACCCTAATACGGATCGTTAACTAGATGTATAGGTGATGCGATGCAAGTAAACAACTTTAACTTAAAGGAAAGAAGCTACAACCTTTGTAGATCCGGTCCTCCACCTCCTAGGCTCCGTGATGACGTCCCTCCACTGTCCAAATCGAATCCAGGACTCTAGCATCGGCTTCATCAGAGAAATGGGCGGGCTAGGTCGTCGACTTCGATGCCGAAGATGATCTACGTCGAGGCAACTCAAGATCAAGCTTCAACTTCACCAAGTCATGTAACTTGTGAAGAAAACACCCTATACTACTTGGCAAGAGGTAGAGGATGAAGAAATAGGAGGTGGGTTCACTTTAGAATTGGATTTCTCACTCTTTTTCTCAATTTGCCATTGATGGAGGCAAGCTTTCTTCCTTTGTTGAAGAAGAAGAAGATGAAGAAAAGAATATGATAAGTCTTTTTTAAAAAGGAAAATAATATGAATACTTATCACATACTAACCATGGTTAGGTGTAGAGAATAGACTATGGTTAATTTGAATGGTTAGGGTTAAGCATGAGACAAGAATTGTGGACTTGTTCAAAGCTTCATGAAACTTCAACAAGCAAACAAAGAAAGCCAACATTCCTTATTTATCTTTTCCAAAATGAAAAAATAAATAAATGAATAAGAAAAATGTAAACCCTAATCATTAACTTAACCATGGTTTAATTCTTTACACAAACCCAAGTGAGCATGTATCATCAAACATGACACAAACAAGTGCACAAAAGTATATCATATATACAATTTGTGAACTTCAAGTGAGAAAATCCATTTAAAGTGAACCAATACTAGTTAATGCAAAGTAATATATCAAATATATAATTATGCATTAAATCATTAAATCAATACTTGATTTAACGATCCGGTCATATCGCATATAACCGACTAGTATCCAATGTGTCGGCATATTGAATCAATCTTTGATTCGATAACTAGGTTATATCGCATACAACCAATCGATACATTCATCGCGAGAATGGAATACGGTATCACATACACGCATTATTCTCGGTCCCGCACATATCTCATATGCCCTCCTATTTCGTTTCGCTTGAGCCAGGGAAGCTCTGTGTAGGACTCTAAAGACTCGTCAATACGCCGGCAGCAGATGATGATCATATCAAACACCCACAAGCCGCAAGCGGTCTGCTAAACGTAACGGCCACCCGGGTATTGAGCGATCAGAAGATCGACGAGCAAGCCCGCTCACACTCCTGTGAATCCAACCAGTAACACTTACCGTACAGTCCGGTCTGTTCGTCTGATATGTCGTATATTTCGCCTAGGGGTGGTAAACGTCAGACCCCAATAGCTTCATAAGTCATGCCGACGTAGGGTCCATAACATTCGTGAAACTACTGATAACTCTTACCAGTATATCACTGCAACCCTAGCCAGGGATTTCCTGTTATAGCCAGTCGAGCATAGCACAACATCAACCCCCAATACCGGGAGAGACGAATCCCCTCATATCGCTCATTGCCTCCATGTGAATCGGGACTGTACCCAAAAACCACCTGTTTGCATGACTCAGTAGAGCCATGGTAGGGTAGAAATCAAAGCACAGTGGGAGACACACAAGACTCTATGACGATCTCGGGTCAACAGACTAAGCTGTACCAGTGTCACCAGAGAACTGCCATCTGACGTGAGGTATAATACCATCTGGGAGTTCTCGGCGAGTCCGTTCAGTGTATCCAGTCTCCACTGAGCACCCGCATACGATCTCTGATGTCAAACACCAATGGATATGGGATCATCCATCGCCCATCATATGGGTCGAGAAGATATACGCTAGTCTACTCTGGAATATCGATGCCCCGTCTCGATATTCCCACGACTAGGAACATTGAAGGATGTACTCATGGACTACCCAGGCCCCACTAGTATGATCTTCATCATAGTCCTGGAAGTCGAGTACACATCCTAAGGGCTTTATCAACATGTAATCAGAGAGATAAAAAGTATACATGTTAAGATAACGAGCAACCAGATAGCGTACTATCATGTCGAGCAAGAAAGTCCTACCTATATATGTCCCAGCATCCACTACAATATACATCCAATGTACAGTAATGGCCTCCAGGGCATACATATAACTAACACTAAGGTCACTTAGGCGGAGTACCGTATCGTAAGTATGCCACGGAACATACCCACGCTACGCCACTCTGCTTAAGTCACCTACTCCATCTACCAAGGGTCGTCCTACACTCAGAAAGGTAAAACATATAGCTCTGATACCAACTTTGTCACGACCCAAAGGTACGGAACGTGACTGGCACTTAGATTACGAGACGTCTCAAGGCGTAACGTAACCTAAGTCAGCCAAAACCCAGAAAATCTAACCCATAAACAATAAGAGTGAAGGAAAACCTTTTATGAAAACGATTTTTAAACCAATTAAGTTGTATTAATCCCTTTTTAAAAACATCAAAATTTTCCAAAAATTTCGGCAGAGTCTCCTTTATAAATACTAGCCCCAAAAGGGTACAACAAGATATATAAACCTGTAATGAAATAATGGCATCCCCAAGCGGGAGCTAGCTCTTCGCCTAAGGCGGATCACAACCACACTCAATATATATGCAATATCAAGCAAATAAGCATAAAGAAGCACAAAAATAAGAAAAACACAACGTCGGCTCAAGTGAGCTCGACCCCAGAGAAACCACTGTTCCCACCAAAAATTTCTACGCAAAGGAGTCCAAGGTGTCAAATGGCAGTGATACGCTTAAAGAAATGCGAACCAGTATCTTGCCTATATTTTGATAAACTCCTGAAGGAGGAACTATTAAATTCTGATGGTATTGGAAGCATCTCAAAAAACCCTTCGATTTGATATATTATGGGCCTCATAATTCATCCGGGATCAAAAGTTATGAGGTATCACGTGTCCATACGTGATGGACCTTTAAGAACCCGCTGGAGGAGTTAAAAGATATAATAAAAACTCAGAAAAGACCCCAATGGGGCATCACGTGCTCACACGTGACCATGGGTCACGTGCAGACACGTGATAGGCTCTTAAGGCCTCTAAAATAATGAATAGAATTAAATTCTAAAATCTTTTCCCTGATTAAAAATCAGAAGTTACCTCAATGAGGTATCACGTGCTCACACGTGACCAATGGTCACGTGTTGACACGTGATGGTTATAACAACAACATAAACAAGCGGCTGTTAAAAGAACCAATTTGGGGGTCACATGCTCACACGTGACCAAGGGTCACGTGCCAGCACGTGACAGGCTTTGAAAGCCTTACAGTTTAATAGAATTAAAATTCTAAATTTCTCTAAAATCTTTCGAAAGAGAATTAAAATTCTAAAAGTTTCTAAATCTTTCCAAATGTAAAAAGATTATGAGGACCGTTGGATTAAAGATCCAAGAGTGATTAAAAATCACCAATTTATCGAAAAAATCTTAGACAAGGAAAGATTTCCCCTAAATCTCACCGAGAATAACAAACATAATATCTTTGGATTTAAAATCCAACGGTGAATAAAATTCACTGAATGATCTAAAAGATCATATTAATCATGAAATCAATTAAAATCTTTCAATGAAAGATTCACAAAACAAATTGATTCTCTTCCTCCTCCTATAAATAGGAGCCAAGAGAAGAGAAGAGAGACCTTTTCTTTTTGGAGAGAAAAACAGAGAGAGGAGAATTTAATTCTCAAGAGGGAAGAAAAGAAAGGAGAATTTAATTCTCAACAAAGAAAACCCTATGTGAGAAAAGGGAAAAAGATCAACTTCAAAAAGAGAATTTAATTTTCAAAATTTAAGAGTTTAACTCTTCTGCAAATAAAGAACTTAGTTCTTCTTCTGGTTGAAGATCTGTACAGAGCACATCTCCCCATAAGATGAGAATTTAATTCTCATCGGGTCGAGATCCTGCCATGCAAATCCTAAACTTAGAAGGGGAATTGAGTTTTGAGAATTTAATTCTCCCAAACTCACAGGAATTTAATTCCTCCTAAAATGAAACTGGGGTTTAACCCTAATCAAGAATTTAATTCTTTTACATATCTGGAAATTTAATTCCTTTAAAAAGATGTTAGGGTTTTACCCTAAATAAGAATTTAATTCTTTCACAATAGGGATTTAATTCCTCCAAAACAAAATTAGGGTTTAACCCTACAGAGAATTTAATTCTTAAAATAAAGGGACTTGAAAGATCTCCATGCACATAAAGAATATTGGTCACGTGATGACACGTGACCCCAATCCGCAGTGATCAGAAAAGAAGGAATAAAACCAGGGTCACGTGTCCCCACGTGACCCCTAGAAAGATCCCCAAAAATAAAAAGGAAGAAGCTTTGAGGCAATGCCTCACGTGCTCCCACGTGACTCCCAAAACGCAGAAAGAAAAAGCAAAGGAAATGAAAGTTTTGGACGCTCTCACGTGTTATCACGTGACCCCTCAGCAAATGTTTTAACAATTGGCGCACAGATCCCCATCACGTGCCAATACGTGATGCTCTAAAATAAAAATGAAAGTGTTTAACACTTAATGGCAGAACGAAGAAAGGAGTTTCGGCCCAATCTCAGGCACCTCACGTGACTCCACGTGACCACCCCTTTTTAGTGTTTAACACTATTTTTAAAGCGCATCACGTAGGAACACGTGATCGTCAAATACCTTCTAGTGTTAACACTATTTCAAAACCAACCTAGCCCAAAATGGCTAAGTTTTTCCAGAGGCAGGATTCCCCTTTGATTGAACTCCAAATATACCCTTGTTTTCCAAACTTGATCATTTTACATGACATTCAAAGTAAACTCCAGAGCCATGATGAATGGTCAGTGCCTAATAAAAGACAAAATGTTGTCAGAACCCCTAAACCTCTGTTTAGCACTGCTGAATGATGAGGGGCTGAACCCAGACAAATGTCTAATGGCCCAAAGGGCCAATATTTCAAACATAATTAGACTTAGCCCAAACTGGCCATAAGTCCTCAAATCATCTTGAACTGAGCACATCTGCTCTTTCAACCAACTCATTGGTTCAAGGGTACATCTCTGAACTTCTCTGATATTTGTCGTTGTAATCCTTCAACGTCTTCAGAGAGGTGACGGGTCCCGACAACCACACATTAATACGGACTGTGGGGTCCTTAAACTCATGGACTAATGCGTCCTTAAACTAACATTTGTCCCCAAAACGGGAACAATGGACCACCACGTCCCTAAACTGGCAATGGACCACCACGTCCCTAAACTGGAACTTGGACCACCAAGTCCCTAAACTGGAACTTGGACCACCATGTCCCTAAACTGGCAATGGACCACCATGTCCCTAAACTGGTAATGGACCACCATGTCCCTAAACTGGAACAATAGAGCCCCCAAATGCTCTTTTGTCGGATCTAAATGATCCTGTTTAAGTTGATCTTAGCCTCAAATATGGCTAACGCATCCTTAAACCTTCAAACAGACTTTAGTCCCAAATTGGACTCTAGATCCCCCAATCAACTTTGGCTCAAGGGTACATCTCTGAACTCCTCTGACATCTGTCGTTGTAATCCTTCAACGTCGTCAGAGAGGTGATGGGTCCCGACGGCCATACATGTAATGGACCCCTATGTCCCTAAACTGGAACAATAGAGCCAATTGCTCTTTTGTCGGATCTAAACGATCCCATTAAGTTGATCTTAGTCTCAAACTGGACTAACGTATCCTTAACAAACGTTTAAGCTGATTATAGCCTCAAATATGGCTAACGCATCCTTAAACCAAAACCCCAAACCCAAATCTAAGAAAATACAGATTTGGACTAATCCACGTCCTACAGGCGACGACATAAATTAGTCTCCGTATACAATCCACGGGCAACCACAAACAAAACAAACACCCACGACACGAAGTGAAATTCTGGAGAAGGAGAAAGTTGTTACCGCGATGAGGTAGCGTAATTAACTGCAGGGGCTTGCGCCTGCAGGGAAAAGCGTCCACACAATCAAAAACCCCTCAAGCGAGGGGGAATCTGACGAAGTCTGCTACATCGGCCGCATCCGTCCAAACCTCCGATACACGGTGCCATAAATCAACTTGGCATCTTCGGAGAGGTGGACGGATAAAACCAAATAGCATCTGCCCCGAATCACAGGCAAGACGTCCATGTCTTGGCCGCCGTTCGGAGGGGAACAACCACATATACACAAATCTCTCAGTCTCATCACTAGGTCGCATATACAAAATAAGAAGTGGTAGATGGAGAATACTAGATACAATGATAGTACAAAAAGAGACAAAGTGTCCTCGCAACCCACCTACGAGCAATGTTGCGAGTCTGAGCAAAAGAAGCCAATGAAAAGATACGCCGGCCGCAACGAAGCTTACGGGTCCGACCTGCAAGACACTGTGGCACAACGGGGGTGAGTTGCCAGCTCGTGAGTAGCAAATAATATTTAATAAGGCTATCGTAAGAATGCACGCAATGCGTCACAACCTACATATCTAAATATGATGCGATGCCACTAATATGTATGCATATGGATGCAAAATCATTACTAAATCTTTAAGTGTTTAAATACGATGATCTATGCATTCTTAACTTAGAAAAATAGCTGTACAATAGCTAAAGTGCCATCAATAAAATCATCCGAAAACCGTGTCAAGCATCAACACCAAATATGAAACTATATCTGTCTCAATGTCTCACAATATCAAATCTCAATACATCGGGCTCCGTCAGTTCGGATCGGCCCATATCATCAAATCTCACAACAACGGTCGGTATCTTTCGGATATCCGCCGCTCCAGACATCACCGGTAGGTAGTCTTTCCCTGCCAGGCTCATCGTCTACAACTCGATCTTCTTGCTCTGGGGTACCATACCGGGCCCACCATGTACCCGAGACGGTTCATCCACTTCTCGAATCGGGTCTCGAAATCCAACAGAAAATATGAAAACTCATGGTGGACGACACATACATCACGAGAAAACTGCAACTTTATATTAAATATGATAATAATAAGCTTTTGTTAAATTCTTGCGGTTTTCTCCAAAATCCAGAAATCTCATCAATACTGAAATCCTCAAGAAAATCATAATACCCAACATGTTGTATATGATAAATGCTTATGATATCAAAGGTATGCAATGTGATTTATGACTAGGAATCTATATAAGCATGACGATGAAGTGAGGTATATACATACTATGCAATTCAATGTATCATGTATGATGCAAGTGATTGATACTGAACTAAGCAGGTTCTACAGTGCTCGTGGTATGGCAATTACCAAAAGCGTGTGTATTCACATGAATAGTGCGCGTGCAACATGAGCCAATGGTAATGGTGTAAGTGTCCTAAGAGGTGATATCATACATAGGTATATAGATAACCATGCAATGGCAGCAGACGAATAACTAGAGAGGTTTGCATATGAATGAGATAGTTAACTAAATAACTATGCATATAGTTTGCAAGTAATAAAGCGATCCTAACTATGAGGCTCCTCGCGCCATCCAGACGATTTTCCCATAGATGTATACATCTACTCACCCGGACGCCTCGCTAATCTGATCCAACCACCGCTTTGCCTTTGCGCGCCGTGTCCGATGTTTCCGCAACCGATCCTAAAATTGCATAACACACAACATAAGATTACACCTCATGAAACGACGCAATTCACAATATGAAAAGATCGACGCTCACAAATTAGGCACAACGTGCACTAGGTGCGCGGAACACACACGAAAACCACTAAACCTTAACTAAAATCGTCGTTTCGGAGCAACCGTCAAAACTAAAACCCGATTAAACCAACTTTCGCATTCGCACACCCTAAATGTCGTAGGAGATGCTAATAATATCGTCAAGATATCACAATTAATTCACCACTTAATTTTATGAAAAACCTAGTAAGCATTAACATTGAAAATTTGGTGCAAACATCGTGGATTTGCGATAAAGTGATCACAATATCGCACAAACATCTAAACTAACCTACTAGATAGCCACTACACTAATTTAACCCATTTGCAATACTTCAAACCCTAATTACAAAAGCAACCCTTTTCTTGAATTTCATTAAACAAGCAATAACAACCAAATTAACACCTTAAAATCCTATTTTAGCATATTTAAACTACCAATTAACCATTTGATTGAAATTATACCTCACAAGTAGTGAACCCTAGCTTGCACTAGCCTCCAAAGACACCTCATTTCTCCATGTTTTAAACCAATTTGGGCTTGAGAAGGGATAGCATAAGGATTTGTTTGAGTTTTGTGAAGAAATTTGTGGATTTTGGTGGTTTTTTTTTTTATGGAATTTTGAAGCAAAAAGAGAGGGGGAAAATTTAGGAGCTGCTGCAGGTGAGGCTCGGCCTGAGGGGAGAGGGGGAGTTGTGAGGGAAAGTGTGTAGAAAATTCTATGTAAAAAGTATCTTTTAAACTCATTTAATGCATATCACATCATTCTTTACAAAAAAAACCATTTTAATTTATTTTTAAACCATAAAATAACTAGACTAGAAATGTGTTGATAAAATTTTATTACTACTAAATTTTAGTTTGTAATGGTTCTTAAGTAAGTAATTTACCCATTTAAATTTGTATTTATCACTAATTTAATGTATATTTAAAAGCTTAAAATAATATTAAAAATAATTAATTAAGGAAAAAAATTTAAACGACTAGAAATTTTTAAGTGACAATTAATTAACCAATTTTTAGCAATTTCTTATCTAAATTTTTTATAATCAGGCCTATATTGAAAAATAATTATTTTGACATTTTACGGAAAATACTGTTTATTTTACCGATTATCGAAAAACTAACTAAACGAAAATTCAAAACGTTACATACTAGGGACCTGTATAAGGATGTGCTTATAAACTACCCAGCCCCCACTAGTGTGACTGCCATCACAACGCTGGTAGTTAAGCAAAGATCCTAAAGGCTTTACCAATATGTATAAGCGATATACTAAAAGAAACATATGCACATATTGAGGTAGAATCAAACCAAGTAGTATACTACCATATTGAGCAAGACTGTTAATATATCTGTGTATATCCTAAACTTCCAAAATATAATATACAAACCAGTATGATATAATAATGACCTCTAGGGCATATAAAACTAACATGTCGTCGTCTAGCCCGGTCACTACGTCATACAACTACTCAATCAAGTAAAGTCCTGTGTGAGTAAATTTGCGTCGTGACTTTATTCCAACGTCGGAATGTGGCATCCGTATCTCGACGTGAGATCCGATCAGGCAAGTTCTAAATTTGCAACATGCTATGTTACTATATCAATATTTATTTAATAAATGATAGTGCATGTGTTTTACGATTCAGCAGAAATTACCGATTTAGAGTTTTATATCATTCGTCTTTATCCGTACTGATAATAGTTTATCTAGTTGCATACCGGAACATCACGATATTATTATAATACCATATTAGTTCAATATACTATCTAGATTGCAATATACATGGTAATGGACGTATAACAGTTATTACAGATAGATACATATGCATCCTGGCATTAGTTGTGATTGTTGTATTTCGATATTGGTTATAGTATTACATTGGGAGCCTATTCTGGTTAAAATACCTTGCATGATATGTTCACGACACAGTACCAAACTTGTCACTTGGATCTTTTGCTAATGCCGACAATTTTGACTTGTTGTCCTGACGGACGTGACTTGTTGTCTATATAAACAAGGCCTGTACCTGCTTGATCCTATGTTGGCGTTAGATTTATATCATCAATACCTGATTTGAACACAAAACCTTGGGGGTAAGGGGAAATCAATAATGAAACCTGACTTATAACTCAACAGTTTGATACTTATACTGATAAGTCTTTACGGGCCCGGCCAGCCCCGGAATGATGCTGCTGACATTATTCATCTGTACATGTTACTTGTTTACTACTTAGCGGCACGTCTCAGATTCAGCCCGAGAATCTTGACTGTGGTCCCAGGCACGCACGGGATACTATTGAGTTACATCGATAATTCTATTAAATTGATTTCAAAGACTTGTAGAATATATAAGCTAGAAACATAGACTTTAGAATACACATCACATACATGTACCTCACTGTTTTATACCTGTGTTATTTATTTACATTCTTGTTTAATCATATCATCCTATCCTGGTTATTACTATTATTTTGATATTATGACGCACTGATGTCTGGGTTTTGTATGTCCCAGTTTCTCTACCTTTATCGCAGGCAAATCAGGAGTAATTTAGCAATCAAGCCGAGCCATGAGGAGCTAGCTATTTAGTTTAAAGACTCTTAATTTATTTATTTCAGCAGTTTTATTTCTATTCATTTGAGCTCATATTGGGACGTGATTCAGATACTATTGTTTATTGGATCTTAATTCATTTCCACTTTATGCATTTTCTTGATTTTATTTATTGTGGCAGACGGACATGTGTTAGCTAGATTTTATTTTACTGTTCTTGATATCATCTTGACAGCCGTAATGTGACTATAAAGGGATTATTCCAAGCCATAGGTAGCATGGTTGGCTCTGTCACGTGTCGAGTTATGTATTTTGGAAAGCGAGACGTGACAATATCGTTCCCCGACAATCCACCATGAAGAATTCTCAACACTCAGCTGAGCAGAGAAAACCGAGCATACCAATCTCTACCCGACCCATAAATGGGTCGGAATGAGAGTGGGTGGCTAATGATGATGCTCATAAGTGGGAATTCTCCAGATCACGACACGTAGCGGATGACATGTCATCCACATAAGCCCGCTAAATTCCTGAGGGTTACGGAGTTGGAATAAGAATGATACATTGGGGACATTTCTCGGCACCTCGCCTCCGAAGTTGCACCCGACCTTTTAGAAGACCTCCTCGGAGTACGTTCCCCCTTCGGCTGACCGCCAACCAATAGCTCATCTCCGAACTATCTTATAGCCAAGACTCCTCAGCTCACTTGCTCTTCTCCGAGCTATCCTATAGCCGAGGTTCTTTGGCGCACCCCCTGTTTGGCTGAGATCACGGAGCACGAACGCCCCCCTAACGGCTCCGTATATCTCGCCACGACGAGATTCCCGCCGCTCTACGTCCCGCATCTCACGCTGGTGTATCTCGCCGTTAATGAGCTTATCTCGCTGTTAATGGGCGTATTCCACCATTAATGCGAACGTAACGCAGGTGCGTAACGGACGGCGAGAATCTCGCATTGGCTCTTCCATGCGACCGCTATATAAACCCCTCTTCCAGACGACTCAGGTAACTCGAATTGAATCCAATACGCCGCTACTCTGCCCATCTATTTCTCGGTACTTACTGGATCGTCGGAGGGTCCTACGATGGTTTCCCACCCCGGGACTTCCTTTGCAGATAGCTCGATGTCAACAACAACCCATTAAGATCCACACGTTCAATCTTTCAGAACAAATCTCAACCGTTCAGCCCAGTTGGCCGCAAGATCGACGGAGAACAACATCTGATAGAGATTCCGACCTCCATCAGTATCTAAAAAATAGATGCATGCTAGAAACTATCTGAAGAGAACAAGAGGCGGCAGAAATTAAAAGACTGGAGAGCTGAGAGCAATAAAATCAGTAGCAAGATCACCCCATCTTCAAATGAGTGCTTCCCCTCACACAACCTCTACCTTTACTTCCGCCGGCGCCGCGGCCATGGCCGCTGCCATTCCGATTCCGTGGTCTTCATATTTTTTCCGTGGTCTTCATATTTTTTCCGTGGTCTTCATATTTTTTCTCGGGAGCATTATTACTCTAATACCTTTTATTGGTTGCCGTTTTATCCAAAAGTGTAAACTGATGGGCAAATGACTGATAATGTATTCACTATTTTCATTAACAATTATATGTGCCAAAAAGTTGGACATAATTTACTTTAATAGTGTGAGTCACTGTATCGAAATGGACGATTTCTCTATTTTCTTTTTCTTTATAATTCATTTGTTCCAATCCTATTAATATAATTAAGCCAAATGAAGTTCAGATCTAAGTATAAGTAAAGAAAAACTAAAATTTGTTATTAATAAATTTTAGTCTACATCTAAAGATATAGAAAACAAGCTTTCCATTATTTAAATAGATTGCTATATAAAAAAAAAATTAAACAATTGAGAAGGATTTATTCTTCCTAATTTAGTTTTCAATTGGTTTCCACTTCTTTCTTTCTTTCTTTTTTGCTGTATCATTTTCCTAGAGTATCTATCACCATTTTAACTTTGATAATATTAGGGTAGTGATGTGATATTTTAATTTAACCGTAAGTGCACGGTATACTATTCGGTATACTATTGCAATACAGATGCAAAAACGGGTTGATCCACATAGAAGGAGGGTTTAATTAATCTTAATTCTTTTTAGGTGAATTAACAAAGAAAGTTTTTTTGTGGGAAGATGTTTAATAGTCTCTATGATTTTTATCGAAAAATTAATTTAAACTAAACATACCGAGGTTTAGGATCCGCTAGATCTAGTCATGTCTATCTTCTTCTTCATCTCGTATTCCTAATACTTACAAATTAAATAAAGGAAGCATAACCTACATGGTTCTCAACATAGGAAGATGGTCTATATGAATCTCAACACAGATCATCAACCGGATCAACTTGTAAATATTAGAAAGTAGATTCTAGACCTCTCGAATATTGAATTCAACCTTTTGTCTTTCCTAAGTATAATCCATTAGCGATGCGAATCATGGTCTATCAAATAACTAAAGGAGGTTGAACATAATCTTGTAAGGATCTAGTTTTTAATTAATATCATATAGAGAAGAGATTACAAGAAAGAACACAACTTTACCTAGATCTAGCTTTTCCTAACCTATCGTATTAATCTACTAGCCTTGCATTACCGAAATAAACATCATAGAAAAATAAATAAACTTGGAAAGATTAAAAGAAAATTAAAACTTAAATTAATTCTAAACAAAAATAAAATATTACCAAGATCGCAGAGCTCAAGCCAAAAGAAAAGAAACCCTAAACGGTAAAGACGGCGAGAGAAAGAAAAACTTTAATTCGGTCTCTATTTATAGCCTACATAATACATTTAAATTTAAATCTTTTATTTTACTTCAATTGCACGAAAATCTCAAGACGCGACTTGACCACAGAGCCGCTACAGTGCGGTCCAAGCCGCCAAAATGTGGTCTATCTGGCTCCGTTTGGCTTAGGTCTTCTCTTATAGACTTGGTCCGTCATGTTGACTTGTTTAAGAATTAGTTTACGCTCTTATGTCATCCTGTTACTTCTACTCTTTAATCAACTTGTTTTGTAGCCTAAAAGCTTGTGATTTCTCCTTTTCTTCTTCTTTTCAATTGCCTGCAATTAATCAAAACAAAACTCGAGTAGCAATTATTTGTAGATAACAATAGATAAAAAAGGATAATAAAACCTGCAGTAAAATGAGATCGTACACTAATAGAATCTTCTAATTGAAAAGATAACTAGGTTTTACATAAAAGCCTTCAATGGGAATTTAAAATTTAGATTTCAAGTTGCCATTAATGCAGCAGCAGCAACTAAGCCTCAAAGTATATGGCATGGGCATGAACGGATATGAGAATCACGTCCAGACATCGAGCACATCGAGCCTCCGTCTCCACTCATTCCTATCGAACAATATACTTTCATTAAGGCCTTTGGCATCCATTTCTTTTCATATCGTCTCCATCCACGTTTTCTTCAGTCTCCCTTTCCCTCTTTTGACTTGAGCTTAATCAAGAATATCCATTTATCGAACCGATACTTCTATATGTCTGTGTCGCATATGACCAAATCATTTTAGACGATTTTCTCGTATTTTCTCCTTTACAGATGTTACAACAAAATTTAGACGAATATTTTCATTTCGCTCCTTATCATTTCTAGTGTTACCACACATCCAACGAAGCATGCATGCGCATCTCCGCTATATTCATCTTCTGTGCATGCTGTTTCTTAGAAGCCCAATATTCCGTACCTCATTAATAAGACAGGCCTAATGGCTTTTCGATAAAACTTTACGATTACATAAAATTCTCATTGCACTCCTCAATTTTAATCAACCAGTATGAATTCTTTAATTAATATCGCTATCGATTTTCCAATCCTTTTTTATGATGGAATCTAGATATCTAAACTGATCGTTCGGTGGTATCTCGTGTCCATCCAGTGTTATACAATTATGATATTGACTTCTCCGTTTACTAAATTTGCATTGTATATACGCTGTCTTAGAGCTGCTCAATCTAAACTCCTATGATTTCAACGTTTTCCCCAATAGCATTAACCCTTGCTTTCATCTCATCTAGCAACCGGATTAATATTATCAACAAATAACATACACCAAGATACCTCATCCTAATGGTTCTAATAAGCCTATCCATCATAATGGCAAATAAGAATGTACTTAATGTATATCTTTGATGTCGGTAAAGTTGCAATTAGTGCAAAAGAATAAAATAATTTAATATGCTATTTTTATTTCACTTTGTAAATTTTTGAAGTCATAGAAGATATGACCATGGTAGGCTTGGAATGAATCAAACTTTGGTGTATTTTTACAGTATCATAAATAATCAATCAACCATATTTTGGATGATTGATATTAAGATGGATCATGAAAAAATCGTGTATTTGGTTATCGTGCATAGGGTGTGATAGAGCCGATCATGAAAAAAGTCGTGTATTTGGTTATCGTGCATAGGGTGTGATAGAGCCGATCATGAAAAAAGTCGTGTATTTAGTTATCTTGCATATGGTGTAACTTAGATATACACTGATTAAATAGTGAGCTTTATGATGGAGGTCCTTTTCGGGTCTCCGTCAGATGTTGTCTTCCGTCGATCTCCCGGTGGATCTTGGAGGTGATCTCCTGTTGCGTGTGGGTCTCAATGGGTTTTGAGAAGATTGGTGATTTGAGGAGTTTAGCGCCGAGTACCTGCAAGGAAGTCCCGGGGTGGTTTGGTACCACCGAGGACCCTCCGACAATCAAATTAGAACGAGATCCGAGCAGAATAACGGCTAAGTGGAGTAAAAAAATGGCTTACTTGACCCCTCTGTGATGGGGGTTTATATAGTGGCGGCAGCACGCGGCAGCAGGCGCGAGAATCCCGCCGGCAGTGTAACACCCGAGCCCAATACTACTATTTTCAGTTACTGTTTGAGCATAATGTGGTACTCATTTCATTTAATTTGCTTGTTTGTTGCTTACTGTAAAATTTACCCGGCAAAGTCATTTCTACATATAACAAATTTTAGCATCTAAAATAAAATTGAAAATATTTATCTTGGCCTACTTGACACCCCTAGCCTCATGGTAGCGTCCGTGCATTGTGTTCTCGTCCCGTTCAGTAAAACGGGCAAGTTTGGATGGCTACGTGCACGCACGTGTGCCCGTTTTGAGAGTATACTTTTTAATCATAAAACATTTCATTTTAAAATTTGGAACCCGCTTAAAATCCTATTATTTGAATTTCGAATTTTTGGACCCAACCCGGGCGCAATTTGAAAATGTTTCATTTGGCGCCAAAATCCCAAATTTTTAATATTATTAAAACCTTCGCATATATTTTTCTAACTAATCTGATATCTTACTGTTCATTACCTATCTTTTAAATCTTTAAGTTAACCATATAATATTTTTTACAATCTTTTATATCCTTCTCAATTTATTCTCTCAGCCAATCGCAACCTCCCCTTTAACCCCGTGGGCCCCACTTTCTCTCTCTCCTTCTTCTCTCTCTCTCCACTTTCTCTCTCTCTCTACCCCTTATATATTCTCTCGTACTTCTCTTTATCATTTTTCTCTTCTTGCTTCATGTCTCGTTTCTCATTTCTTTTAACTGTTCTTTTGTTGCCGGAATTCCGTCGTGCCGGTGACGTTTCTCGACGTTCCAGCGAGATACCCCGACCCGTATGGTTCCTTTGTTCGTCGTTTGGGTTCATTCCGTGAACCGTGCGCCGTCGCGAGTTTTCCCCGCCGACGGTTAACGTTCCGTTTTCCCGATTCGCGACCCATCGAGGCAAGTTAATCTTGCTACATGCTATATACTTTTATAATCTTCATTTTATAATGTTATACATTTGAAAATCTTATAGTTTACATATGAAATGTCGTTGAAAAATCGGATATGACAAATCTGAAATTTACTGTACACCTTATCTTATAAAATTCATTATAAATCATAGAAAAATCATTAGTATACGTTCTTTAGTTCGTTACGAAGCTAATTCAGAATACTATAACTCTATGAAATATTTACTTGCAAAATAAATTGTTTAAATAACGTAAAATGCAAATGAAAATGCCTTTAAACTGCTGTCCAGGGAAATTCCAGCAGCAAACTTTCAACTTTGAATATTCATAACTTTTTGTAGGGATAACCTGAGATGCTTATACTTATAAAACTGAAAACCTTATTGAATTATCTTTGTTTTGGTATAAGATACGTCTCTTTTGGAGAACATTTGTTATTTTTAAGCTATTTTACAAATTAGGGTGACGCTGAATTTCTGAACGGAACCTTCTTGTGCATGGTTAATCAATACAGCTTTTATAGTTACTAATCGCTTTGAATATGCTATCCATATTAATATTATTATATCAATATTTATATCACATATTGTTTAGTTGTACATCCCACATTACCATTTTATAGTTTTATAACTTTTCGGATACCCGTTTGCATCCATCGCATTTAAGATACATATAATTGCATCCATAGATCACATCACTACATAATAATGTGATATTAACACTCCATGTTTAATAAATTGTATCCTAATTGATATTGGAACTATAAATGTAACCCTAATCGATAACTATGCATCCATATCCTTGAAATTATATCTATTGGCATATCATATTACATGTTCCAGTTATTGTTCTGATAGTACTCATGCTTGTTTATTTATACACATGTTTATGTTAGTTTGATTATGAGCACCCACATGACATCTTGTGCTTCCTGACATGACATGTTACACTTCCTACTTGACATGACATGGTACCGTACACTCTTGACATGACATGACACCTTTATACATTACCTGGTTGACCTGATGTACCATGGCTTTACCTGTTACCTGATCTCATGCCTAATGCCAACAAACCTGACCATTCCTGCTGTCTATCCAGACAGAACTACTTTTACCTGATTTTGTGTTGGCATTAGTCCTTGACTACTGAATACCTGACCTGACATACGTAGCTTGGGGGTATGGGGAAATCAAAGGTGAAACCGACTTGTAACTCAATGGTTCGATACTTGTTCTGATCAGTCTTACGGGCTTGGCCAGTCCGGGAGTGATGATGCTGACATCACTCGTCCATCCTACTACCTACTTTTACTGCTTAGCGGCACGTCTCGGATTCAGCCCCGAGGACCTTGACCGTGGTCCCGGGCACGCACGGGATACTATTGAGTTATATCGACGATTCATCAATTGATTTCAAAGACTATAGAGTAGAAACCTGATAGGACAGTTTAGTTACCACTGCACATTACCCTGCACTGTTATTTCTTAGTACTGCTTTATTCATGTTCATACCTGCATTGCTTATTACCATGTTCATATTATATTGTTGGTTGACATGACGCGCTGACGTCTGGGTTTTGCATGGCCCAGATTCTTTACCACTGTCGACGACTGAGCAGGAGTACTTCAGCCAACAGGCTGATTTGTGAGTCCTGTAGTGGTTAGTTCATTTATTGCATTTTATTTCCAGGTGTGATCCCGCATTACGGGACGTACCTTTCTATTATTGCATTGGATCATTTGCTTCCGCACTTATTTATCATTGACTCTGGTTATTATGGATTTGGACATGTGTTAGATAGTTTATTTATCTTGTTCTTGATATCTCTACAGCCGTAATGTGACTGTGGATGGATACTTCCTACCCACAGGTAGCATGGTTGGCTATGTCACGTGCTCAATCTTGCGTACTCTGGGAAACGGGGCGTGACATGGTTCTTTTGGTATCGGAGCCATAGGTTAATTGGGTTGATTCTTTGTAGTTGGGTATTGCACCCGATACACGAATCATAATACCTGTGATTAGGAAACATGTCCTGCCACCTTGACCGCTTTACCATCCTTGAATCATTCTTCCGGATCATGTCGACATGCAAACTTACTTTGCATTGTCAACTCGAAAACCTAATTTCTTGTTATCTCTAGGACTTAGGCGACTTGGGTGGAGTTAAGTAATTGCGGCTATGATACCGCGGCATAGCTACAATGCGGTACTCTATTTAAGTATCTTGGAGTTCTAGCCTTGATCCATATTCAGAATCTATCATCATGCTAATGTTAGGTGTTTTGAGTTCAGGATTATGACAGGTAAGAAGTTGAAGACTTACCAGAGGCGTGTGAACGAAGCCGCCATGCTTGGAGTGATAAGAGGAATGCTGGAAATCAAAGAGACAGACTGAGCTGATCCAGCAATAGCAAATTCGTTTCAGGAAGGTTTGCAGATCGTTCAGCAGTCTGTAAACAACGATGGAACTAGACCAGTCGAACGAGTAGGGACTGTAGCAGATTTCAGACTTTTGGGTCCGTCTACTTTCACTGGTCTGGAGGAGCCGTTGCCAGCCGAGCAGTGGCTAGTGACACGAAGAATTTGCTGATTGCGGCACAGATTCCAGAGGACAAAGGAGTTGATGTAGTGCGCATTCAACTAGTGGATTACGCCCGAGAGTGGTGGCTTGTGGAGGAGAACCGCTTGCCCCAGGCCAAGCAGTGGGCGGATTTCTCTAAGAGTTTAATGGAGAAGTCCTTCCGCGGACTGCGCGGAGGAAATGGAAGAGAAGTTCATCGGACTAAGGCAGAATGGAGCAACCGTGGACGTGCATGCAGCAGAATGGACGAGACTCAGTAGTCTTGCTGGACCTTTCGTGGCCAACAATGTAGACAGCAGTTGCGGTAAGGAAGCAGTTCTGTCGGGCCAGTCGAGTTTAGGGCTAGGCCGACAAACAGTGTTCTTGCAGCTATGGAAGTTGATAGTAATGAAGAGCCGGCAGTTGTTCGCGATTTTATGGACGTATTTGAAGATATATCGGGCTTACCGCCGAAGCGAGATGTGGAGTTCGCGATTGACCTTATTCCTGGTGCAGCGCCAGTATCAAAATCTCATTATCCGATGGCACCAGTGGAATTGGAAGAAGTTAAGAAACAAGTTGGTGAATTACTCGAGAAGGGTTGGATTCGAAGCAGCAACTCACCTTGGGGAGCTCCAGTTCTTCTAATAAAGAAGAAGGATGGCACGAGAAGGATGTGCATCAACTATCGAGAATTGAACCGGGTGACTATTAAGAACAAGTACCCGATCCCTCGCATTGGAGAACTTTTTGAGCAGCTTAGTGGCGCGAGGGTATTCTCGAAACTGGATTTGCGATCAGGATATCATCAGGTCCGAGTGAGAGCAGAAGACATTTGCAAGACGGCGTTTCGGACTCGATATGGACATTTCGAGTATCTAGTGATGCCCTTCGGAGTGACTAATGCGCCGGCAATATTCATGGATTTGATGAACAGGATCTTTTCACCATTCTTGGACCAGTTTATTGTGGTATTCATTGACGATATTCTGGTATACTCGAAGAGTCCGGAGGAGCCTGCTGAGCATTTAAGGATCGCACTGCAGACGCTGAGACAAGAGAAGTTATTCGCGAAGATGAGTAAGTGCGAATTCTAGCTGGAAGAAGTGAAGTTTCTGGGGCATGTTGTGTCGGGCGATGGAATCGCCGTCGATCCCGAAAAGATTGCAGCAGTTC